>JAHLJT010009419.1:160372036-160848392 GCA_031308135.1 Acheta domesticus
TATGTAGGGGTGTTCACTCCCAGTCTGAAACTGAAGCTTATTTGAGGCTAGTTCTCACAGTTCTCGCATATAGCGCTGTGGGCAAGGTAGTGATTGGTCGTGATCTGATCTGATTTGGGCAAGGTCGTGATTGATCGTGATCCGTTCGACAGCTCTGTGGCCAGCTGATTTCTAACTCCAAGTCAGTGATTTGTCGTTTCGCGGTGGAATTGATAAAGTGTAGAGCGAACAGTTACGAAAATGGGTAGGAAATGTTTTGTAAAACTGTGTAATAGTCACAGTTTAAGATTTCATCTTAAGATGTATATCTTACACCGTGACCCAAACCGATCGTGCGCACCGTACGGACAAGCGAGGAACTAGCCTCAAACTGGCTTCAGAAAATTTGCCCCAAAGGCGGCTAGTTGCCACACTTATATATCTTACACCGTGGCTGATAGCCGTTTGTCGTGGCTGATCGTCGTGGTTTGTAGCACGATTCGTTCACACTGACGGGCGGGCATATTTCGTTCACGTACGAGAATATGAGAAGGACAAAACTTGCGGAGCAAACAGGAGGCAACCAAAATGGAAGCTTTCATAGAAAACATTAAGAAAATCACGAACAAATGATTTTTAAAGAGAGAATCCGCAGAAAAACGCGTTGATAATTGTGCGGTGTATAGACTCAAGGATGTTATCTGTTAAAAGCGGCTCCACACATTCGCTATTCGGTGAACAGCGAGCAACCGCTCGCCGAATCCCGAATAGTGTGGAATGGGTCGCTTGCTATTTGCCGAGTGACGAACATTTGGCGCTCGCCCTACCCACCGCGTGTCGGTGTTTTGGACACATCAAAGGGAACGAACATTCGCCGAACACATCCGCTGGTCGGGATCGGGCGAGCAGTAGCTCGCTGCTCGGCGAATGCCGAATGTGCGGAGCCACCTTAAGGCGAGGACCAAAAACGCTAGCCTCGTTCTGAAGCTGAGCTGCGTAGCGAAGTGTCACTTTCGGCGTGAAAGTGCATCGGCTGCTGTTGTGCTTGCTGAACTGTGGCCGCGCCGTGAGTGACTCATTATCGGAATCGACAGTGCGAGTGAACGAATCCTAAACTGAATTTCTACCCTTTCGCCGATCTCTTCAGCATTGTTTCATTGATCATCTTCAACTCTTTTTCATATTATACTCTTCCTTTTCTACCAAATTGTATTTTTTTCTGCTTTTCTGTGTGTGTGTTTGTGTGTGTGTGCGTATGTGTGCGTGTGTGTGTGTGTGTGCATGTGTGTTTTGTTCCTTCATTACTTCCGCTGTACATTCTGCCTCCACCTTCACACAGGTACTGACGCCGTCCTCGCCCTTCCGTCTTTCTGCCTGGTTCCCTTCGTTGCCTCCGCCATCTTCCGGGGCCAGCAGCGCCGTCGGAGGCTGCGGTGGTTTATTGCACAGCCGGCGGCGCCGCAGCGTCGAGGCCTCGAGGCACTGTAAATTTCCGCCAGGGCGCGCGCTGCCTCGTCACTGACAGAGGTTTCGCCCCGCGCCGCCAGAGGCCTCGCCCGTCGGCAGGTGGCGCGCGCAACTGAGCGACCAGGCCGTCACTAGTAAGTTTTTGCACGCCATAGCAGACAGCACTATCAATCTTCTACGCATGCGCAGATGCACAAAAATGACGCGAAACTTGAACTGCGCGAGCGCTGAAGATCGATAGTGCATATAGAGAAAAATGTCTCATGCATGTAAACAGAATGAATGCCTCAAGAGTTCCACAAGCCATGTACAATTATATCCCACATGGAAGAAGAGATGTTGGTCGACCACCAAAGAGATGGAAAGATCAGTAGGTGCAACAGGCAAAATTGTCTAAGCATGAAGAAGAAGAAGAAGTAAATAAAAAGGTACCAGGAACATACTCCCATCAGACATGACAACTCAGCATGTTTAATTTACTTTTTTTAATTACACAATTTGAAAAAGAATAGGAAGGAGCAATTGATTAGGAATAAAAGTATTTCAATATTAGGTTTCATTCTGTAAGTAAATCAGTCAGGAGGAGAAGAAGTTACATTAGAGTCTTTGGAGATAAGAGGTAATCGCTTCCACATATAAGTGTTGTTTCTAGTTGGTAAATTCTTAAATATAGCTATTAACATATCTAGAAATGTTATGAGTGCTATTACTGCCGAGGCCAAAAGTTAAAAATCGAGGTGGAGCTTTGCGGAGCCGAGATTTTAATTTGGACAAGGACGAAATTACTGCGGTATGAAACAAAAAACAAATGAATTCTATTGTTGCAGCACGTTAATCGATATTGTTGGGTGTTGCTTCCGATGTATCTACTTCAACAATACATTTGCATACCGTGGCTCGAAGAAGATGGATGCGGAAAATTTGTCTCTACCCCAAAAAGTTTAGAACCCGCTGCGGAAGCCATAAGAGATTTAATCCAGAAAATTCCAAAGGACGATACGAAAAGGCATACCAAGAATTGAAGACTTGAAAAAGCAGTATCATGTCAACGTGGCATTCACAACATTGCATGAGTACCAAAAAGTATAGCCACGTATCGTTGCCTCCTAGAACTCGAAAAAATACACCGGTCACTCTTTAAGAGCTTCGGCTAAGGCATTGGTCGATTCAGGAGTTAAGGTTTCAGATATGAAATGTCTTGGTGAGTGGCGGAGCTCTACCGTAGTTGAATACTATGTTGAGATTGTAAATAAAGTGCAAATGGCAATATCAAAAAATCGGGGAGCAAGGTGGCGCGTCAACGTTTAGTCGCGACACCACATTGTCAGTAAATATTACTGGAGAAGATATTAATTTCATGGAATGCCATGAAAATGATGCTAATTTACCCAAAATTTATTTTTCTAATTGCACAATAAATAACATTACAATTGACAATGAGCATCCCCCAAAATAAGAGTTACTTTTATTCCTATTTATCTTGTAAATTGACATGTTGTTTTTTCATAATAAAGTTGGCTTCCGATGAATTGGGGTTGTTTATTTACGTTGATAAAGATTTTAAATTTCTTAGCATGCAGATAGGTACAAGTTAATAAACCTGAAGGGTTACATGTTAACAGGGGTTAAAAGACGCATATGACCGAGAAAACCTTAAAAAACGATGTGTTACTACATTCCAAGGTGAAAAATATTACTGGGTGCTACGCCAACGTTTACAAATGTGTAAAAACACTAACAGTTGCAGTTATTTTCAAAGGTATTTAAAATCAAGGTGATTTAAATAGCTGGGAAATTGGTAAAAATGGGAATTTTTTAAATGCAGCCCAATGATCGAAACAATCTGCAAAAATACACAACTATTTGTGTTTTGAGAGGAGCTTTTGAGATTTTCCCTAGCATGTTTTAGGTTTCTAAGACAATACAAATTATTTTTCTACTTTTTTCAAAAATATTTTTTGCGTTTGAATTTCGAGAAAAATCAAAAAAAGTTTTTCTGTTACTACTTATTCATAATTTTCTTATTTTTCATATTTTTTACTATCAGATAAAATAGCGTCAAGTCCATGAAAACAAATTAAAATAAAAAAACATGTTTCTGGATGTAGAGGTGTGTGTGTGGTGGGTGAGAGGGCTAAGAAACCTTGCGGTTTTTTGTTGTTCGAGTTGTAGTGTAACTACTCACATGTCATTTGGTTTTAGTGAATTATTTGCCATCTTATCCCAGGGTACCGTTTACAATCTTATCAAATTGTATTTTACTTCAGAAAACATTTTCAACTTTTTTCGAATGTCTTCTAATAAAACACGATAGTTCTTATAAATATGAATTACTATGAGATGAATCTTGTTTGTAGCTTCTTTTTCAAATAAAAAATCTGAATCGTTAATATTACGAAGCTATCTATTTGAAGCTGAAAAAGTGTACTCATGTATAAAATCAGATCGAATACTCTTGCGATCACTGCGATCTGAACTCATCACCACTGCCGTCTCCATATTTCGATTGGAATTTGGATGGGATTGAGTTGCAATGGGATGAAGTTGCAATACCTGCTTGAGTAGTGTTGCTAACAGTACCCATTTTCAATGGGAGAATTGTTTCTTCCTGTTGAAGAGACCTTGAAGCTAGTTTGCAGCATTTAAGAGGAGAACTGGGGTTGGAATCTCATTTTCTGCAGAAACACATCATGATTTAACACTTGGAGTACTTAGTTAAATAAGGTCTCTTAAATCTTGATTTCCAGAAGCACGAGACAGGTGGAGAAAGTGATGTTCATAAAGTTTGCATTTGGATGATTGTACTTTACATTGTGAAAGTTGCTAAAGTTGTTATCTTTCCACCATGGTTAAAGTAAAGGATTTATCAGTCACGCTCTGAGTACCGTCATGGTTAGACGCTTCGACAATCCCAACTGGCAGTACAATTCTAGTTCGCAGTAATTCAAGAAATTCCTCAACAATAAGAAAATTAATTACGTAAACATTACTAAACAATTTTGTTTCCCAAAAAAGAAAATACGATTATCATTGACTCTGCAAATAGTACGGCAGTTGCAGAGTACATCGAAGCAACTATAATAGTTCACTGCTCTCACATTAAGTTTGCTTCGAAAATATCGAACAATAGACGTGCGTAATACACACTGTATCTCTCTCTCCAGGAGGGAAGACGCAAGTCAATAATCACAAAAAAATTCTAATCAAGCTTCCCAATCAGGCCATTACTTTCCAGGGAAAAAATATCCTATCAAATGTTTGTCCGAGTCTTCTTCATCAAGTAATTGGAGAATTGTTATGTATACACCAAGAGCGTTAAATGGTTCTAATGTTCAAGTAGCGACAAAAATCCCGAAGTCGTTTGGTTCAAGAGCTTTTTTTTGTCGCACGATAATTAGAATCAATTAACCCCCGTGGTACATCCATGATTTTATTTTATATATAAAAAAACTTATGTATGCGAAATATATAAAATAAATAAAAAATATCTGCATGCAAATCAGAGAGCAATGTGTTACAACACCTCCAACGAAGCACGAGAAATTCGAATATATCATTTCGATTTTTTCCACTTTCCGGAAAGAAACACAGTGCGCCGAAAACTGGACCAACACCACTTTCTTTATCGTTCTTTGCTTCATACCAGAAAAAAAATTCACAAAAATTTAGAGCCGTTTCTGAGAAAGTAATTGTTTAAAATTTAAAAATTGCCTATTGACACAAAAAGTACGCAAAAATACTTATATTTTCTAAAAATTGAACATGACCTTATTTTCAGATCTGTTCTTGATGAATTTATTTCATTAACAAAAAATTTTGATAGTTGCCGTCCATACTTTCTTGATGTCACTGTCACTTCTGATCATGTAGATGTTTAAGGTCCGATTAAATTAAGAAGATGATTGACAGTTCTATGTGACGTCAGGTCGCCTCTCCGTTTCCATGGCAGCTGCCAACCAGAGAGACAAAACGTGACGTGTCAGGTCGCTCAGTTGCCACTGCCGAACACGAGGAACATTTGAGCATCGCAGAGCGACTTCCCTGCCGCCGCGCCGCCCGCGTTTCTGCCTGTGCTGCTCGCGCAATGTGTACTGTGTTGTGATGAGTTGCGTTGAGGTTAGGCTTTTGTCGTATTTTTTTTACACTTTTACACGTATTTTTTGAAGTGTTTGTTTCGTGTCCCAGTAACATATGCTCAGTGGTTTGCGACCTGGCAACGTCGCTCCCCTCCACTCACAAATGTCAATCACCTTCTTAATTTAATCGGAGCTTACTAGGGGCATTCCCCGCAATTTTACTGGCCCGCCCTCGTTCGCTCCTCTTTCTCTCGAGGCCATGCGCTCGACTGTCCGTGGCAGCCGGTTGCGAGCCTCTGGTCGCCGGTGACGGCCGAGACCAGGGGCTTTTAACTCCCATATAACGTGGTGGAGACCATTACAGTGGCGCTCTCTCCTGCAGCACCTTCTTACAGGAACTAAAACACGAACTACTGCCAGCGATACTTAAATGTCCGTGACTGCTGCGTAGGTTCGCGAGACGCAAGTAGGCGCGTCATGTTACAAAAGCTAGCATCGATGTTCGCGCTTTCTTCATCGGTTTGTTATATGTGTATATTATGAATAATTGAGCATTTAGAAGACATTTTTCGCATTTATCAGTTATCAGCCAATTTTTATGTGCGTAAGTTGGGGAGCCTAACCTGCAGTACCCGGCGACATTAGCGCCTCCTATAGTAGCACCCTCCAGCTTTGTCCCCAGCTTTGATGGAGAGTTGCAAGGCCCCCCGCTGACCTCGGTCAGTAGCCAATTACCGGCAAGCTCCAATCCGGGGAACTGCGCCTCACAAGACTCGGCTGCCAAATCGAAGTAAATATCGCATGCTTTTATCCAGGAAAAGGAAGTATTCGTTTGTTTTCAGAATAAACAACGAAAACTTTCCATTTTACAAAATGAATTTATAAACAACATTTTGTATATTATATTTAAAATCATTTACAACTCTAAAAGTTGACTCCCGACCCACTGGAAAACCTGAAGTGGAACTACTACTATCTGGTAATTGAAAGAAAGGATATTTACGGGTTTCCAATAAATTGTATTTCTTTTGTAATGACCAGACATTGGATGTTCAGCAAGTTGCCTGCATTATTCCAGTGAACATTTAAAAAAACGTTTGTTATTATATCCAAGAATAATGAAAAATTAACAATTTTGACGAGTATATTTTGCCTATTTTCACGGGAATGTATTTTAAAGGCCAGTCATATTTAATTCTACAAGCCTTTTTTCTTGTAATGCATTTTAATTTTCTTCCAAACTTGGTTAAAAATTTATGTCTAAACCATTTTCACTTTTACTAATACCAGTCGAACCTCTATTTTTGGTCTAGTTTTAGATCAAGGATGTCATTTGTGATTGAATTTGATATTATTTATCTTTAGAGATCAACAGTTCGCTTTCTTCTGAATTCTTCACATGTAGAAAAGGAGTGTGGTCGTAAGTGATCAATTCATTGGTGAGCACTGGGCAGATTCGCGATACAATCATATCATTCGCGTTTCCCGGAACAAGTCGATTCCGACATTGGTGTCTCACCGTCCCATATGTTCTTCCAAGAAGGTAAGGAAAAAGGAAAGGGTAGATATACTGCATGATTTTCGTAACTTTGTCCCTGACAGAAATCAGCTGTTCACGGTTTCATCCAATCGGGAGCTTGTACGTCACCATAGTGACGTCACTGTCGCGAAATAGAAGCTCCTGATTGGATGGCAGCGAAACAGCTGATTCCTGTCAGGGACAAAGTTACGAAAATCGCAGTATAGACTTTCGAGGGCGTCGAGCGGTCAAGCGCCCGACAGCGGGCGAGCGCTGGGCGCGACAGTCGAGTGTCCTGCAGAAAACCGAGACCCGAAATAAAAGGCGACCGGTCGAAATGTTCGTTAAACAGGGATCTCCTTCCCTCCGAGCAAGGTCCTCTCTTCCGCTGAGCACAGGCGTGGAGTATCGCGAAACTCGAGCGGCTGTTTTCGCCCGAATGCAGAGCTCTAAAGTTTACTTGTCTCCACGTTACGAACCTTTTCTTGGCCTAATTCACATAATATAATCTACTCCAATACCAACAAATATATTTTAAATACACTAATGTAAAATATTGTGATTCACTAGTCGCATCAGCCAAATGAGAAACGTAGAACAACCCAAGAAATAGTGATACTGAAAATAGTAATAAAACTGACACTGAAATAGTAATAAAATTAGAAAGTATATATTTACACATGTAACGATTTAATTAAATATAAAACTATGTGATAGTATAATATTTTTACTAAACTCTCATATGCATCTGAAAATTTCAGTTTTAGTAAACTATTTACCCAATAACTATTCCCGTTACGGCAAGCAGAAAGAAGATTGTATCTGCAGCACATTGTAATTCTTTGGGCCTGGCGTATTACGTGTGTTATCCCCTGTGGTTGCTATTCCCTTTTCGCGGGTTTCAGCTGCTCTCTAATCGAAGTGGACGTGTGCTCAACCATAAAGTCGTGCTTGTTAAAACAGACTCCACATGCAATCCAACTGAAATAAAAAAAATATAATTAAAGGGACACTGTTTCGCTCTAAACACAGAATGAGAATTTCGTTTTAATTGTTATAAAGAAGGCAAAGTAGATTCCTGAAATACATGATAATTAAAACGTAAAGTTGTATTTTAATTAATTACACGACTGCTAACCTCTTATTGTGCTAAATCAGCTGCAGCTTAAAAAGAGGAAAACGACTTGCAGGATTTTCTGCAATGATATAAAATGACATTACATTAGATATCAATTATCACAATTTCACATAACTGAATAAATAGTGTTTAAGTCAAATGCAGTTAAAGATTGATTTAGGTTGCAGGATCATGCAATTATAGGATCGTCAATAGCCTGATTCTTTAGTTTCAGAAATCTTGAGTAAGCTAATGTTTATTTTAGTTTTACTTTTTTTTCTTTTCTTTCCGAAACTATTAATTAATTTGATATCAGCCACGGGTTTCCGTAGCTTGTAGTGTTAAAAAACAAAACAAAATGGAGTCAGTTTCATTAAGTTAATCTTCCTTAAATATTTTGCAGGTTGCTTTACAGTTTCACACTTTAAGGTTGATTTGTTCAATTACTTTCATCTTGCAACAATGGATACATTGAAGCGCCTTGGTTCCCTTTGAATTGAATCACAAGCTTGGAAATCAAAATCATTCGACTATTCATCAATTATTGAGATTAACCGATCATATTATCACTAATTTTCATAACTCTCAACATACTTGGCCTTATTTCGGGATATCTAAAAATCCTTTGAGAGAATATGGCATATTGGCTTGTTATTTAAAATGAGAAAATATGGTATTGTTATTTACTTGCAAAAAATAATTAAAAGTTTCTTACTTCCAGAAGTTTTAAGGTTCAACATAACTTTAACATTTCAACTAATCGCTTTACAACAACTGGAGTTCCTTAGAGATCTCCATTATCACCAACACTATTTAATATTTTCATATCTGTTATACCTACCCTAATAAATTGCTTTATTTGCTTATTAAAGATTTACCTGTAGTTAAAGATAACCTGCAGGATGATATAAATATTCTTTCTGATTGGTTCAATAAATGAAATATACTTATTAATCACTCTAAATTTCAAAATGTTCACCCTGAGAAACACAAAACTAATCTAACCTCTAATTCTAAATGATAAAGCAATTAGATGACTTCCTACTTCACAACCAGCAAAATAGATTATTTATTCAGAATTTTCAAATACAATTTCTAATTCTACTTAAATATTGTAATATTGGATCATTAATAAATTTAGTTGAAATACATAAATGAAATTAATTAAAAGTTAAAAGTTTAAAAAAAATTGAAAGTTAAAAAAAGAAGTTTAAAGTTAAAAAAATTAAAAAGGTTAAAAGTTAAAAAAGTTTAGAAAAGGCATTTATTCATTATTCATCATTCAGTTTATATCCGCTGCGCTGTTCTGCTGTATGAGGGACGAGTGTGACGTCTGTGACACGGGTGCTGCTCCGCAACTGCTGCTGCTGCCATTGATGGGGTGGGGGTGGGGGCACAGATCTTGTCCACGATCTCTCTGTACTCGCGTGGGGCGAGGTAGGGCCTGGCCGAGTGGGCGAAGTAGCACGCCACGCTCCCGGTGATGGCTTCAGCTATGATGTGTTGTCTTAATGCTTTCAGCTTATAGCCATTCGAGACTTTTAGGAGCGCGGCGTCACTTCCCGGGTACCATTTGGCCAGGGCATCCACCAACAACGGTATCATTTTTGCGGAGGCGTAGCCGGCGCTGAGGAGAGCTGCACGGGAGGCACTGTGTTTCATCAACGATGACGGAGTGTAGGCCCCGCGCGAGTACGAGATCTGGGCGCTCGCTATTCACCATCCTATCCACCACTACCTGGTTTTCTTTGACAACCTTCCATCCACTCGCCACTGCGGCCTCCTTGTAACCCTCGCAGATGATGTTGTGGCGAGCGGCGTGCCACAGCCCCGAGTTGAATCGGTACTCATTGGTGACATGTCCAACTGTCTCGAACATGGCTGTGCCGTCCGGGCGAGTGCAGCCCTTCCGGCAGACCTTGTTCTTGTTACCAGGACAGTGGTTTCCTCATTCTCAGGCGCGTTGGCCAGGTGGGTCTTGTTGCTCTGGTGGTTCTTGCGTTGTATTCCTGGGTTGACTATTCTTCGGATCCGCTCCCTCTCTGCGTATTTCGTGTTCGGTAGGATTCTTTTCGAGTTGATGTTTTCATTTCGGGCCCTCTGTGCATGCACCCTGTAGTGGGAGCCAGCCTGCTTGGCAGTCGGGAATCGGCAGTGGCACCCTGGGTGGGCACAGGCGGCGGCAAGGAGCTCATGAGGCGTGGGCGGGGGCTGGGCTTCCGCGGCCTATGGGCGCGTTCTCGATGCGCGGCCCACTTTGTGCAGCTTCGGTTGCATCCGCCCCATATCAGGAGCAAATGAAGCCCTTGGACACGCTTCACGTGGGCTTTGAATGAGGCGCGCCGCACTGGCTCATCCTGAGTACTCGTGACGGTTATGTCGCACATCGGTCGGACCGCCACTTCGTTGATCGGGACCGGGACGAGTATATTGCTTTGTCCGTCTCATGCTGGCCCGCATGAGCCGCCTGGAGGGGTCATGGGCGGGGCCCTGGGCCGTCGCCCATCGGGCCGGTCTGCGGGTGTACGCGGTCGCGCTGTCCCGCAGGTATCTGCACTGATTAATGTGCTTGCGGCTTTATTATGAATTTATTTATTTATTAGGTATTTATTTTTAACGACGACTCACATGGAGATATCATATTTCAAATGTATCAAGAATGCTTTTATAAAAATGATACGATTATACCCACTCATTAACAAGAACTCCAAAGTAAACATTGAAACATCATTAATATTCAGAAATATAATACGAACTTCATTAACATATGTTTACCCCATTTGGGGAGGTTCTGAGCCAATAAAAAAACAGCAAATTATACAAAATAAATTTCTATGTTGGTCAATCAACGCACCGTGGATTATAAGAAATGAACAATTACACAACGAACTCTCAATTCAAAACTTAAAAACATGGTTACTAAACATCTCGACAAATTTCTACTCATTCTTACATTCTATCCCAGCTTACTAACGTTTTAAACTAGGAAAAACATCTTCAATAAATTCAAGAATCAAATTTAAATTTTCAAAATCTTTACCAGTGGCGTACCCGCGCGTTTGGGAATGCTCAACAATAACGCAAAATAACAATAACAACAATCATTATGATGTGTAACGTTCTCTAGAATCTATGTTATCAAAACAAATGTTACAATACTTCAACAGATTTTTGTCAGGAGGGTTCTTGAAAGCAAATTATGCAATGGCTCAGCTTTAATTCTCATGCGCGATTGGGAATGAGATTAATAAATTTATGCAGTTCAGACCAAAATAATATTTAATATATTTTATGAAGAATTCACCTTCTTAGATATTAAGATTTAGAAGACAAACATTGTTTTCTGTTAAGTGCCCATGACCAAGCAATCTCAAGTGAGAAAGAAAAATATTTCACTGGCAGCGTGAAGTGTGCTGCGCTCTCGTGCACAAACGAGCAACTTGCTTATACACCTCTTGCTCATATGCCTCGCCCTGCTCAGTCGTACCATAGACTAATGGTCGTACTCTATGGTCGTACGCTAGCGTCAGAAGCTCGTGAATCTTTGAGAGAGGGGGAGAGGTGGGGAGGGGGAAACCTCACCGTTTGCGCATGCGTCATTGCTCTCCGGAATCTCTTGGCAGATGCTAGAACCATTTTAGCATCCAAGCAGAGGCCAGCTTGTAACGCGCCGAATTCAATCACAGGAAACCAGTTTTAATATTAATACAAAATGTGTTTCGCTCAATGAACCACTTGTAAGTTTATCGATACAATATTTAGGATTCTTTGATTAATATTTGACGTGGAGATGCTCAGCATCTTAGCGTCCCCTGACGCTACGCCACTGATATTTACTACAACCTCCTTAATTTGACTACTGTATATAAATAACACATACTATACCATTGTTTAAAAATTAAAAAAGTTGTATTTAATCAATTAAAACAAGATGTTAGAAGTCCATCGTAAGGGTATACCTCAGTATTTATATAAAAAAGTTAAATTGTCTCTTTAAGTTAATTCATATGTAAATTGTTTACTACTTGAATTAGTTACACTTATGTGTTCAATGCCTTGAAATATTGTCTGTAATCGAAGAAGAATAAATTAAATGCGCGAAAAAATTACCAATTTGCGCCAGAAAAAAAATCGTTGCTGGGCCGTGATAACGAAACAGTGGATAAACCCAGTTGCTAAATCAAAAAAAAAAAACCCTAACGTGGTGTAACCAGGAACCCTCTTTGGGGGTTCTTAATACCGAAAAAAACAGTTGAAAGAAAAACGTACGTCCGTTCATCCGTCTGTGAACAGTGCTATCGCCTAATTGCGTGCAATATGTGCAATTTTAAAAAAATTACATCAACAAGATTTTCTCAAAAAGGCTCCAAATTTATTTTAAACTTTTGGTAGGAATTATGCCTAATGTATTTTATGAGATGACAAAAACGCCATATTGCTCTATTCTTTTGTTTTTTCAAAAATTGCAAAAATGTAATTTTTTTGACATGTCTCTCACGTCGTTAATATTTACATTAGCGGCGATTTTTTCACGTTATTATATTTATGACTACATGTGCTTTAAATAATGTCAAGTAAAGTTTCTCGAAAACACAACCGTTTTCTGTGAAAAATAGCTCGACATTCCGCATTTTCAGAAACGCTCAAACGCCATTTTCTCGTATATGGCTGCAAATTTTTTCTTGAAACATTTGCAACGGATAGTGCTAATTACACTCTTTAGTATAGCGTAAAGTTTATTTTGAGTTATTTTTTTGTTCTTTAAAAAATTATATAAATGTAATTTTTTTGAAAGATCTCTCACATCTTTAATATGCACATTGCCAGCAATTTGTAAAGATTATTATATTTGTGAGGGTAAGTGCTTCAAATAACGGCAAATAAAGTATTTTGAAAACTCAATCATTTTTGTGAAAAAGAGCTTCAAATTTTGCACTTTTAGTAGCGCTAAAACGCAATTTTCTTTAAAACAGCACATAATTTTTAAAAGAAAATTGCCATTTAGGAGTAGGTTTTTGTGTTCTTTAATATTCTAAAATTAATATTTCCGTTCTACCAATAGGAAGCCGAAAAATTAAGAAAATGCCAAAAAATGTACTTTTGGCGGTGATTGATGGCAGCTGGCAAGAAAGAGTATGCTGCAATTCCGAATAGCTAGCGAAGACTCAAGGAAATAGAAAACTAATACGGGAAAATCTGTGCGATTCTGTAGCACCACTAGTTCGTGATCACGGTCCGGCAATGATTTTTTTTCCTGACAAAAATTCGCCGTTTCTCTGCGCATAGTTAAAATACTTCTTACAAAGTATGTACGAGAAAGTAAAAAACCAAGAACAGTTTTGAAGAATATTACAATATTATATTTCATAATAATTATTATATTTTTCGATCTATTTGCATCCACTTGATAGTTGTCAGGACTATCATAATTGCTCATGGACAAATATTAAGGATGTGAGAGTACTGAGAAGTTTTGATGTATCATCCGACCACTTCTTAGTAAGATGTCACATAACGTTCCCAAAGAGATGGAAGAAAATCACCGTAAAATCCAAACCAGAAATAGAAACATTTAAAGTTCACCTGTTACAAGATTATAGCTCAAGACTTTTATACCAGAGTAGACTCAACCAGAAAACCCTTATTAATGCTATAAGTAACAATATAAACGAAGAATGGGCAAATATTAAGGAAATTATAACACAGGCAGCAGCAGAAGCAATAGGAGTAAGGAAAAAGAAATTTTCGAAAAGAGGGCTAAGGTTCTGGAATGATAATATCAAGCAACTAATTAAAGGAAAAAAAGAAGCATACTTAAAGACTCTCTCATCTCCTGGGGATATGAATCATAGAATGGAATATAAAAGAAAATCAGCTCTAGTTAAAAGAGAAGTCCGTAAACTAAAACGAGAAAGTTGGAAAAGTTATGTTAGCGAAATTGAACACGACTTATTTGGAAATCAAAGTAAAGCATATAAAGTTATAAAATACTTAAATAATCAAGAAAGAGATACAGTTCAATTGAATATAATTTCAGAAAGTAAATGGTTAAATTATTTTAAATCGTTATGGACCTCTGAAGAAGAAGAAGAGATAGGAATTAAAATAGATATATGCAATTCTATAGATCTGATCTCTATGGATGAGTTGAAAGCAGCCATTAACACAACAAAAAATAAAAAGTCACCTGGTACTGATAATCTAAACATGGAATTGATCAGATATGCATCGAATCAATTTATGCAGAGACTTCTAAACTTTATTAATATCTGCTGGTCCAGTGGATATGTGCCAGAAGAATGGAATGAAGCCCTAATTTACCCACTATATAAAAAGGTGACAAATCTGAATGTTCAAATTGTAGGGGTATAAGCCTTCTAAATTCTTGTTACAAAATCTACGCAAAAATTATAAACCAAAGGTTAGTGCCTATTGTTGAAACTCAAATATCTGAAACACAACATTTATTTATTTATTTAGTCAAAAAACAGTAAAAACTGTATATGACGTGTGGGGAAAGAAATTTATCTGCGCACATTTTCTTGAGGGCCAGAATTTTATTTAAAAAAAGAAAAGAAAAAAAAATGAAAACGAAGAAATTAATTTAGAAAATAATTATTTTAGAAAAATAAAGATATTTGAAAAATGTTTTTTCCCGAGTTATAGAAAATCAATTTCAACTGTAAATGAACTACAAGCAAAAGGAGTGCTCAACAAAACGTGCGCACAGTGAAGCTACATTTACGTCCAGAAGCAAAACAGGGGCCATCTCAGCATTTGCTCTATGGATCAGGGAAACTGGACAAAACCTGATCGAGATGGGGGTCATTGACCCGGAAGCTGAAGTACATTACTTGTTACAGGCGTAATAAGTATTTTTTTTAAATGTATACAATGCAAACATAAACTAATTCATTATATATCTTTGTTTTGTTACATTATTTTTCTTTTTCACGATCAGTATAGTCTCTAATTGTATAGAAACAGTTTTGCAGCAGAAAAGATTTTACTTTTAACTTAAATTTGTATACCGACTTTAATTGTTTTATGTCATCTGGCAATGCGTTGTAAAGTAACGTACATGTATTGTATGTTGATTTCTTGTACTGAGCTGTTGATACTGACACTTGATGCACGTGATTTCTACGGCGTGTGTTGTAATTATAAATATCAATATTGAATGAAAATATGTTCCCTCCGTTAAGTAGGTCATTTTTGACAAATATTACAGATTCGTAAATAAATAGACAAGGCAATGGTAGGATTCCCAGCTCAATGAAAAGAGGCTTGCAGGAATCACGTGGAAGGCATTTTTTCATTATTCGAATAATTTTCTTTTGCAATCTGAAGGTCTGAATACTATAGGATGAGCTTCCCCAGAATATTATGCCATATCTCAGGCGGGAATGCACATTTGCAAAATAAACGCAACGAGCTGCATGAAGGCTGACATAATTTGAAAGAATTCTGAATGCATAGCATAATGAACTTAATTTAGTGTTTAATTCTGTCATATGTACATTCCATTTGAGGTTTGATTGAATTGAAAGACCTAAAAAATTTGTTGCCTCAAATTTGCCTCAAAATCAGCTAATTGCATATTGTTCATTTTCAATGGAACATGCGATTTCCGATTTGAGATGCAAAAATGCATTGAAACAGCTTTTCTTTCGTTAACAATTAATTTGTTATTATTAAACCAATTTGAAACTTCTGAAATTGTACTATTTACTGCTTCTTTTTTGCAAAGAACATTCGTGTCATCAGCAAACAGAACCGTTCTTCCATTTTTAATAGACGAGGGCATATCGTTTACATATAACAGAAAGAGAATAGGACCTAAGATCGAACCTTGCGGGACCCCATGCACAATTGGCAAAGAATTGGAAATATAAGTATGTAATGTCCTTTCCTGCCAGTATGGTATTTCTACTCTTTGAGTCCGATGTTTAAGGTAAGAAGTTATCCAATCTAGGGCAATACCACGAATTCCATAGAAGGTAATTTTGAGAGCAAGATCTTATGGTCAATAACGTCAAAAGCTTTCGAGAGATCTAAGAATATTCCAATGGGTACTTTGATTTTGGTCTATTGATGAAGCAACATCTTTGAGAAAAGAAAAAATGGCAGTTTCCGTAGATTTTGATTTTCTAAAACCGTGTTGTGAGTCTGAAACGCTCTGTTTTTCCTGAGAAATGTTTCCATTCGTAAGTAGAAAAGCCTTTCTAATATTTTTGAGAAAACTGACAAAAGAGAAATTGGCCGGTAATTTTGAATATCATTTTTGTTCCCTTTTTTAAAAAGTGGCTTAATTTTTGCTGTTTTGAAAATATCTGGAAATATTCCTGTACATAAAGAAGCATTGAAAATGTGAGTAACGGATGTATAAAGGCAGGTGCACAAGTTTTTAATAAACAATCCGGAAATTCATCTAAACCAGATGAATATTTATTTTTTAGTTTACTGACTATTCTGAGGATTTCGTTGGGAGAAGTTTCGGGAATAAACATCGTATCTGAAATTTTTTGGGAAGTGTAAAATGTTGAATTTTGTGATTTTTAGTCCCTTCGTGAGATCAGACGCAATTCTGGAAAAGTGTTTGTTGAAGAGATTGGCAACTTTTTCCGGATTACTCGTTTCTCTTTCATTATCCTTTAAAATAACATTCTCTACAAGGTATCGAGATGATGTGGTTGTATTTTTACGATATCCCACATTGCTTTAGTTTTGTTACTAGCGCTCAAAATGTCCTGACTATTTTTCATTATTTTTGCCTGAACTATTACTTTTCTTAAAATTCTTTTATATTCTCGGAAGTATATATGGAAACCGGGTGATACGTTATGATGTTTAGAAATAAAGTAAAGCGTACGTTTGTTTTTACACGATGTTCTAATTCCTTGTGTGATCCAAGTATTACTTTTGCTTGAAATATTTAATTTTCTCTTTTTAAGAGGAAAGCACGCGTTAAAATGAATTGAAAGCTTGGAGAAAAATAAATTATATTTTTCATTTGTGTCAACAGCGTTATAAACTTCGTCCCATGATTCCTTCATCAAGTAGTCCGTAAATAATTTTATATTAACTTTAGTGAATGCTCTGCACATGTGTGTATTATTTATTGTGTCAGTGTTTATGTTCTTAGTAATTGTAAGAATTTGTGCATCGTGGTCACTGTATCCTAGATTATTCGTTATTATTTCATATGTAGTTGTGGTTTTGTTAATTATAATTTGATCTAATGCTTTTTGTGATTTAAGCGTATTCCGTGTAAGTACATTCACTGTAATGTCTAAATTAAAAGAATGAAGTAAATTGAGAAACTGCTCTTTTTCGTGGGATTCGCTCAGAAAATCAATATTGAAATCTCCACATACAACAATGGATTTAAAAGAGAGTTTACTAATTTTGTTCAGAATTATCTCTAGATTTTCCAAGAAAGTGAAATAATCTGAAGCTCGCTTTGTTAGAGGTCTGTAAATGCAAAGTAAGATACTTTTGAGCGTAGTAAGATGTACTACTGTTGTTTCAAAAACTTTTTCAACTGCATATAAATTGAATTCTGACAAGAAGGTAGAATCAATATAATTTCTTATGTAAATACACGAACCTCCGTAAGCAGGGCCCTTATTTGATTCCCTCGCCCTACAATACGATCCTGCAAGGTGAAAGCTAGGAATTTGGAGTGTATTTATATCATTTTGAGACAACCAATGTTCTGTAAAGCAAAAAACATCTATTTGTCTTAGATCACATTGTAATGCTGCCTCGATAAATTCAATTTTATTTGAAAGAGATTGCACATTATGGACATAGATTTATGGACAACATGGATTTAGAAAAGGTAGATCATGTTCAAATTGTATTTTTGTATTGACACAACTTACTGAAAAGCGAAGAGAATTTAACTACCAACATACTACGTCTTTATTGATTATGTAAAAGCATTCGACAGCCTTAAAAGAAGATTATTATGGGAAACCCTGAAAAATATTGGACTCCCTTCTCATCTTATTACAGCAATTCAATCATTATACAGAAGTAATAAAATCAAGATCCGAATGCTAAGAAATGGAACAGAATCAGCTTGTATAAACCAGGGAGTAAGACAGGGATGCCCGCTCTCGCCAACGCTTTTTAATATATATATATATATATATATATATATATATATATATATATGGACGTGATCATTAAAAAATGGTTGATGACTTTAAATGAGGTTTTTAAGATTAATAATGTCGAGATGCCAACATTACTTTTTGCCGACGACCAGCTTATCATAGGAAAATCTGAACATGAAACTCAAATAGCAGTTCATAAGTTAAGTCAGATTGCAAATGAATATGGAATGAAAATCTCACCAAATAAAACAAAAGTGATGGCATTTAAGGGACTTGAACCTTTAAGAGCAAAAATAGTTATAGATGGCCAAATAATTGAACAAATTAGTGAATTTAAATATCTCGGATATCATTTTAATTATATTAAATCAAGAGATGTGGAAATAAAATTGAACAATTTCACATACTTCTGTGGAACATTACAACGAACTCTAAAGCATAATGTGCAAAAGGAAACTCTGCTTAGATTTTACAAAGTTATTGCCTTGCCATTACTGCTTTATGGAAGCGAGAGCTGGACATTAACATCAGATCAGCTGCGAAGAATTGAATCTGCAGAAATGAGATTTCGTTTTGTGGGAGGATATTCACTGTTAGACCACAAAAGAAGTGTAGATATCCGAGAAGAATTAAACATTGAGCCAGCTGCAGAAATTATAAATAAATATCGGAAAAAATGGAAAGATCATGTCCTGAGAATGCCACAACAAAGGCTAAGTAAAATAATTCTTCAATATGCACCAAAAGGAAAAAGAAGTGTAGGAAGACCCTTAAAGAGATGGCATGAGCAATGAGACGGAACAGATCAAACGGTCTAATCCTTGTTGTCGATAATGATGATGATCATAATTGCTGTGTTGAGAAATGAATTTGCCAAGGTAAGTCAACATCTATTGTTGTTGTAGGCTGTTGCAATAGGCAATTTTACTTATGGTTCAAATACTATCGGTCATAATCGATGTGTTTATTTACGTGTATACTCCGAATATTTCACTATACCGAAATGAATGGCAGGAAGCTATTTTCATTTAAACTTTTGATTTTATTTTTTCGCACCTCGTTTGTTTAGTACTTTTTCATGTCAATAGCAGAAGTGTAAGAGAGAAATAGCCATATTATAATATTTTAAAAATATTACCACTATTATAAGAAAGATCGTGATGTTGTACCACAGTAGGTAGGCCTATTACTGCTTTTAATCACTGACATTACGAATATAGAATTACTTCTTTATTTCTAAATACTTGAAATCATTTATTAATCACTAACATCATTACAGTTAATAATATATTTTCCTTTCTCAATCGTTGCGCTGCAATCACCACAACTTTACACTCACGCCTAGTCGCATTCCTTTAATATTATTTATATCATATTTGTGTGGATTGTGACTGTGAATTTTCTCTCCATCTTCAATTATTTTCTACTTCACTTTTTTTGTAAGCGTAATGAATTTCACAGAGACAAATTACTAAATTAATATTTTATTATTGCACTCAGCTACATTCTGTCAAAAGAACGAAGAAGTGCAAGGAAGCCGCCATTGAGACAAATTGATGAAACCCTTAATCCTCTTCCCCTTAAAAGCACCTAAATGTTGAGTCAAAGTTTTAAGTTGTATCTCAAATACACTGCGATACTGAAAGAGTTATTTTATTTAATAATTGCTTTCTTATAAACTGACATGAAAAATATCTCTTCTGGATAGTAGGTGAATATAAGTAATATAGTAGAACGTAGTGTAAGTAATATAGTAGAACGTAATATAGTAGTGTTTGAACTTTAAATTATTTACCTTAATTGAAACACAATTTACCTAATGCATCAGTTTTTGCGATTGAAGACAATGCCACATACATTACAAAATAGTTGATATTGTTTAAGAATAATGATGCGCAGTGTACAATTAAAACGTAACGTAAACAATTTATGTAAACGTGTCTTCACATTGGTTTAAAGTTCATGTACGACTTCTTCAATTTAATATACTTGAATCCACAGGGAATTGTTACTTCGGACTATTTAGAAACTTTCATCAACAATTTTTTATGTGCAAGAAATTTAGGTGCTCTTTTCCTTTGAATATTAACTTTTCTGTCACTAATGCAGGGGAGACAACGCGCAAAACTTACAATATTACCCCTCTGCAAGCCCCAAAATATTCAAAACGCAAAATCCAAGTGCCGTAGAGCAGAACTCGTGCATTCTTCCACAATTGGCAAGTTTCCATCAAACGGAGAGCATTGTATGAAAGGAGCCTGGAACTCAAAAAATTAACAAAAGGCTTTGGCGCGGTTGCAAATCGTACTTAGCGGAGTCCGCTCCATCAGCGTTGGCAAATCCTACTTCGGAGAAGCTTTCAACCTACGGAATGGAACGAGCTTCAGAATCGAACCGACCGAACATAGAACAAACTTGGTAGAAATGTTCAAAGGAAATCTCCCTCCACGCTACAGCCAATCCGTTTGATTAGCTTGGCCGCAAATGAACCGCTTCCATTAATAATGCAGAAGAGATCTCTGGCGGGCAAACACGCGAACCAGTAGCAGGAACCATTGCAGATAAAGTGCGCGGTCTTGGAGGCAAACTTGATTTTCTCCCGCAGAGAGCAGGCGAGTATTGCAGTTTATGACAGTTGGTTTCAGCCAGCCCCTAGTTATTTCTTAAAGAAATAAAAATGAATTTCAATTTCAGTTACACAACACCAAGTGAATGGTTTGAAAAAAGATTTGTGTAAGTCGAAGAAAATTATCAGCGGTGTCACTTGTTTGTTTAAATAATATTTAAAGAATTTTTTATATTTTTTTTCAATCTTTTTTTACATTTTGGACAACCATAACTAAATATTATCAAAATTCCATCATGTCATTTCTTTCACAATTCGAATGTAATAGTAAACTGAACTATGTTGAGCAAACAAAAAGAAGAATAAGTGTAGTATTTATTAGAAGAATTATCAGTTTTATCATTATTTGGTGATGTACTAAACACACAAATAAAAATGAAAATTGTTCGAGGTTTAGCCCGAGAGAATTTAATATGGAAGAGTGATATATTCCTTTTTGTGGAGAACTGGATGAAGAATAATACGGTATTGTACCTCGTGGATCGTTGTTTAATTTTTAATTCGTTAATATTCAATACATCTCCTAAATCAATATACGTAATTTTCATTTTAATGAAACCAATAGCCGACTTCAACTTTGGTTAACAAATAGTCAACCAAAGGCAGATTTCTGTTCTCTTACCTGAAGATGGATACTAGTTTTATTCCAGAATGTCCTTCGACCTGGACAAACAACTCTTCATATTTAGAAGTTGTAAGTAGAAAATTGTGCAAAAATTTATTCCATACTTCGCAAAGCAGAAACCGTTGATTCGCGAACGTACTGCTCCAGACAGGATGCATGCCAGACGTCAGGCGCCGGCCGCACCTCACGCCCACGGCTGCGCCCAGCGAGCGATCGACGCTTCTGCATGTCATCACGCCACCCTATACTGCGATTTCTCTAACTTTGTCCCTCAAGGCCACTCAAATCCCATCTTTGCGATGGAATATGTCACGGCATTTCGCGTCTTTCTCGGTTTTGCCGGTAGAAGTTGCATGATAGCAAGCACTGCTTGATACGGTCGCGATAATGCGAAATCTAGCGGAACGACTAAGAAAGATGCGAAATACCGTGACATATTCCATCGCGAAGATGGGATTTGAGTGGCCTTGAGGGGCAAAGTTAGAGAAATCGCAGTATAACGATTCTTAACCGTCCTCAACTGGCGAACTCTTCTAGAAGATTAGGTAATCAGTTTAAATACCAATCTGTGATAGGCCAATCCCTACCCCACTCTGAAGCGCCGTGCGCAGTAGAACTCGCGACGCTTGAGTCGCCGAGACCATATATCAGTTTCTGTAGTGAACCTGTTGTGAACACATGTGATTCGTGTTCACAGAGCTCCGTGTAAGATCATTGCACGTAAATGTCCCGATGTCTCGCAAAGAGCAACAATTAATTGCGGAACTTAAATGTTAGTTTGTGCATCGCAAGGCTGAGGTGAATACAGCAATGCTATAGCCGTCTCAATATTGTACAAAGCATTAGCTTTATGTAATTTTAATGTTTTGTAACGAACATCGCGTTATCAAGTGCAACTGAACTGTTAATTGTGTACGAGTGTAACTAAACTGACTATATTCATGTATCAACGCCAGTGAATAGTGATTAAGAATAAATCCGGGGTGGTCAACAACTTGTTTCTGCGAGACCGGAAACGAATTCTGCGCCATCCACCCTGCATGAGATATCAAAGGGTTTTGAGACTGCTCTGCTTAATAAATCAATCAAATAATACATTTCACTTAACTTCAAACAACTGTAGCAGCCCTCGAAAGAAGCTTGATGATTATTTATAAAGTGAAAAGCTGTGAATGAAAGGGCTGAAAGTCCTGTTGAATTAATGCAAAATTAATTCAAGACTACTGAATGTAGACGTAGAGCGAAAGAAATTTTTGTAATGTTGTTTAAGAACATCGTCCACTGCACCCATATTCCAAGGAAGAAACACTAAAAAAAGTACCCTCAAAAAAAGTTAAAACCATAACACATACAATAAAAAATCATAAATTAATCATGTATCAGTAGTTTTCAACACACTTAATGCAACAAAACCAATGATCCCCACGCTCAAGTCGCCACGGATTAATATCAGTCTATTGAGATGAAATTTAATTTTGAGTAAATTTGACCAAATGAAAAACATTTAATGGCTGAGCTCAAAAGATTTGCCAATTTTGTTTTCAATATAAGGGTCTAGATGATTTTCTGTTTATTTCAAGACGTTTTCTGGGACGATCTCTTCGTCTTCGTTGTGATTCGTATATTGTCAAGTCATTGGTAATATAAATTTGGTAAATAAAAACTTATCAAAAATAAAAATAAATGAAATAAAATAACAATGAATTAACTAACAGAAAATTAAATAAAAAGCGACGATCACAAAAAATCAAGACGATAAAACGCACAAGAAACGCCTAACCTGAACACAACAGGTCACAACCCAGAACAGAATGCGCGCGCATCAAAGGCAGCAACGCGAGCGGCAGGATGGAAAATTCGCTGGATGATGCTCGTATGTTTCCTGTTGGTCAGTAGCAACTCAGCGGACTCGACAAGTTCTCACTATCTGATTGGCAGCTTCCGCGGAAACGGGAGAGGTGTCCAGACGTCACACACAACTGTCGATCATCAATTTTCATTAGTAGGGACTTAAGCAACCAGAGGTGAAGCCATCCAATGTATCGCCTTATGAAAGCATAAAAAGTGTTACAAAGTTATCGTATCTTATAATTAAAATATTATATCTGGATCACAATGGCAACGTTAGCGCGAAGTTATATCTTTTGAAGCAAATGTGTTATCACAAATACAACAATCAAATCCTGCTTTATGTACAACCACAAACATCGTGGCTTAATCAAAATTTCATGATTTAAGCCTGAAGCCAAGCCTACTGGACCAGCCACTAGGCTAGGAAAAAAAATCCGGATGTCTCCAGAAGTTTTTTCTCACCAATTCTATGTTATTGGGATGTGATTGACCACCTCGAAAAATGTCCTAAGAAAATTGCAAAAAATCCCTAACAATTTCGCACATTTTTCAGTGTTTTGCTTTTATCTCCGTAACTTTGCGCACTATGAAAGATAACCTCCACGTACAAAATAGAAGTAGTCAAAATTAACTACAAAATGCATATATTAACTTTATTTTTAACAATTATTTTTGCCGCTAGAGCGCCCAGCGGGACATTTGGTTGTCTGGCTAAAACGGAAGAACGGCCATTTCCACCCTATTATCTCGCAGCCGCTCTCTTGTTTCACTACTTTTGCTTTAATCTGACCATGACGAATGAATTATTTGCATCGTTAAATGATGATCGTTAAATGAATTCCAGATTTACAGGGATGGTTTTAATTGCCTGTCAGTACAAGCTGTCTTACAATATGAAGGTAAAATTTTCTTTTTCTATGTGAAAAAATGAGAAATGTTAATTTCTCTATGCCTTTATTCTGTTTTGTTGAAGTGTTGCAACAAGACAGACGCTGATGGTGCGAAATACATTTGTAGACAGCAAGACAAGGCGCTAAGTGGACGATTATCGCAGGTGACAGGGGCAAAGATCAGTCAGTCGCTCCGGCTACGTGCCACCTATGGCGCAATCAGAGAGGAAAGGAACAGAAATTCGCAGGCAGTATGGCAGAAAAGGTTATATCGACATAGTTATAACTAGAGACCGAGAAAAATACGTAGTATGAAACGTCAAAATATGTACATAAATATCAAATGAAAACAGTAAAAATATGTAATAAATATGTGAAATCGGATATAATATGTAATATTAAAATACTCTAATTAAAAAACACTTTACACAGTACAAAAATACATTTATAAAAATGTCCTAAACAAATTTTAAAAATAATGCAAACATTTTAAAAATCATTTGGAGAGCACAAGTTGAAATACACTTTGCACCATACAACTTTCCCGACATTAGAAAAAACTTGATCCATGCTATTCAGGACCGTGGTTTAGCAGCCAGACCAAGGTGCATACATGCAAATTTAAATGCACCTTGAATAACACAAGCCATCGTACAAATTGGTGATACCTACGACAAGAAAACAAACACTCAAGCGTGCAACATTCTTAGTGTTACATGTCGGTGATCAAAATTTTAAGTCTAAGGTTAAAGGTCACGAAACGGCGTCAATGATACTTATCACACCTAGATTTCATCAATAATGTAGAGGAAAAATGCTGATTTTTTTAAAAAATACTTCTTTTCATAAAAAACATGTAATAAAATCGAAGAAAATCCGTAGAATAAAAAATATTTTGTGAAAATAGCTAAATATGCAAAATATGTAATAAAGTACTACACATGTAAAAATATGTAATGAAATAATTGGATATTGTATAGGAGAGAGTCGATTCGCCAAGATTACAATTTTGAGATTGGTAAGTAGAAAGACAAAAAAATCTGTAATTACATAAAAATTCGGTCCCTAGTTATAATGTACTGTGGCTTCGAATCTCGTGAAAATAGATGTTTTGAGTTGTTTGTGTCGTAGGGTACAGTTGGTTCTAAGAAGTACAGTTCGTAACGTTCAGTATGTTACGAAAAATCATAAGTTTAATGAAACTAGAGGCATTTGACTGTCTCGCCTCGAGTAACTGGACATTTTATTTTAATCCTATCCAAGTGTGTGGTATACAGAGAGGGTTTGTTAACTAAAACATTTTTGATTTCTACTTTTTATTCATCTAATCCACTTTTGGTCAGCACAGTGAAGATAGTTTGCCTACGCAACCTTTTGTGCGACGCAAGTTAAATACGGACCCTGAGGTTACGATGTTCTTCTCAGCACAGTGTCGTACAGTACAGTTCGAAGTTTACAACTCGCAACATTCGGTTCGAGAAGAATGCTAACAATATCCGCAGACAATTACCACATTAAATCAGGTAGCAATTTACCACCCCAAAGAAAAAAACACATAAATAGGTTCATTTTCTTTGAATAATTCTTTAATCTTAGTAGCCTTTTCCTTAGGAAAATTTTCCTAATATATATGGGAGTATATATATATATATATATATATATATATATATATATATATATATATATATATATGTGTGTGTGTGTGTGTGTGTGTGTGTGTGTGTGTTTTCTAAAGACTCAACTTGGGCTTCCAAAATAAAAGCAGCGTTTCTCTGATCAATGAGGCATCGATCTAGTTCATCCATTGCAGTTAAAAAACTTTCCCACTCTCGTTTTTGGGATTTTCTCAAAGTTTTTCACCTCTAATCCTATCTGCGCATATATGTTTTCCTCGAGAGAAGTTTACATAATGTCTATTGAAGAAATACCTTCAACGTCTGATGAATCCATGCAAATATCAGCGAAAGACGACCTATAATGAGACTTAGCCTGTCTGTTTTATTTTCCTTCTTATTGATTCCTCCCAAGAAATCCTCTTCTCCCTGGCTCTCTGCGTGCCGGTAAGAATGTTCGGTCTTCAATTTCTATAACTTCCCAAGCATGAGCATGAGCATTGTCAAATACTTTTTTTAAATCTGAAAATTAAATTTACGTTCATGTTCTTTCGGTTATGCGGTGGGCATTATCTTGAATACTGTGCCAGTGAGAGTACATCTTCATAATTTTCCCACACAATGAGATGCTGCTCTTTTAGGAATCCTTGCTTTCTCCCAAGACATGAGGCATTTGCGCACTACTTTCACTTAGGGACAGTTTAATCTCTCGTAGATTATAAAATATTACGGATAGTACTTGCCGGTATGGGGTAAGTTTGCTATCAATAATTTGGTGACACTCACGGACTATTAAATAAATGTTTCGATGTTACTTCTCAAATTAGAAGCCATAATTACACTTGTAGTTGACTTGGACAGCGTCGAGACCACATCGAGGTCGTCGGTCGGAGAACGGTGCGCAATATGAATTAACATATTGTATACATTGTATTGTATTGTATACATGTATTGTATACATTTACAAAAAATATTTAAGACGCCTGTAACAAATTTTGTACTTCAGCTTCCGGGTCAATGACCCCCATCTCGATCAGGTTTTTGTCCAGTTTCCCAGATCCATTGAGCAAATGCTGAGGTGGCCCCTTATTTTGCTTCTGGACGTAAATGTAGCTTCACTGTGCGCACGTTTTGTTGAGCACTCCTTTTGCTTGTAATGGTAGAAGTAGAATTATGTTCATTACTATTTTGTTTTGCAATGCAGAAAAATCAAATCAGTTCATTCACCGTTGAAATTGATTTTCTATAACTCGGGAACGAACATTTTTCAAATTTTAATTTTTCTAAAATAATAATTATTTTCTAAATTCTTTTTACTTTTTTTTTGTGCCTCAAGGAAATGTGCGCAGATAATATCTTTCCCCACACGTCATATACAGTTTTTACTGTTTTTGACCAAATAAATAAATAAAACAAGTTTCCGCATTACATGCAGTGGTGCTTCCTACTTCTGTGACGATGGTAAACGGGTTACGAGCCTCTGCTGTGAACAAACGAAGCCTTAAATTATTCGTTGGAATAAAAGAAAACAAAGTGGGGGGTGACGAACTCAAATTGAGATATCAAAATATAAAGCCCATCCTAATGTATATGATAGAGCTTGAAACCATTTGTTTCTCTAGCAACGATGCACACAATGTTATTTTACCATTAAAATCTAGCGACGGAATTAATAATAATCAACAAATTTGTCAAAATTAATTGACTATCCAGAATATGTAGAATATAATATTTAGAGCACCTATTATATAATACAAAATACTTCATTGTCATGAAATATTGATACCGAGAAAATAATTTTTTATCGAAAGATGTGTTATTTTTTTCAATTTTTGGTTCAGTAAAAGTAGAATTGAAATTTCACTTTAAGCATACTATTGAAGGAAAAAAATATCGCTAAATGAACAAATTTTCATTAACAATTTGAAGCCGTATTTAAGAAACTGCCATTTGATAAATGAGCTCTTCTGAAATTGTGGAATTTTGAACTCATTTTCACAAAAAAGCAACGATATATAAAGACCCCCGTAATGTGAGACGAAGAGAATTAACGAGTGAGATATTTAAAAAATACTTTTGTGTACTTTTGGACAAATCAAAAGAATACATGAAAATGTGTATATGTCAGTGGATTAACTTTAAGTTCAAAAAGCTAAAAGAAACAATTCCGAG
The DNA here is from genome assembly GCA_031308135.1 of Acheta domesticus. NCBI lineage: Eukaryota > Metazoa > Arthropoda > Insecta > Orthoptera > Gryllidae > Acheta > Acheta domesticus. The sequence goes on from JAHLJT010009419.1 coordinate 160,400,096, forward strand.
CTGTTAACGAGAAAACAATTTTAATATTTACCATATTTCACTAAAAATTTATTATTAAAATTTTCAAAAATATGAACACGATATAAATTAATTGAAGAACAAATTTCAATGGAAAAAAATCTTTTAGCAATATTGTAGTTAGATGAGGGCACCAAAAAGTTTCGAATTTTTGCATTTTTAAAATTTATAATTCTCCTTTCTTTTTACTGTATTTCAGCCAATGCTTGTAATAAATTAAAATAAAAAATGTAGAGTAATTTTTGAGAAATTTTTGAAAATGTTTCATTTGTTTCACATAAAGGATCCCTATTATTTAAAAAATCTTTTGAAAATCGAAGGGCTTTGAGCGAGGCAAGATGGATCGTGTAATTGTGCTATTATTTTTATTGACGGACAGACGGACATTTTAAAACATCAACTTTTCGATATAAGGGGACTCCAAAACGTGTATTGCTGTTGAAATCTCAAAATCATTTTTCCGCAGCTTCAAAAAACTCTGTATACTACGCATATTAGTTGGTATACGCACGTAAACGGGAAAGTATAATTGGACGGTGGTATGCATTAACCGGCTAAGCGACATTTTTGAAAAAAAAAATGAGATATGGGAGCCATCAGTTGCATTGGACCATGTTCGTGTACGAAAAATGTTGGCGCCAACAATGAAAATAGCCCTAAAATTAATGAAAAATGTAAACGCCATCAGTCACATCAGGGATTTTATATTTCGCAACAACCGGCTATAAACCTAGATCTTAAAATCTGCTGTTCTTAATTTCACATTATGCAGGTAAGCGCCAGATATTCCACTCATGTTTGTGTAGTTTGGTGCCTCAATGAATGAAATAATTAAATTACAGTTTTTAGGGCTGAAAATGTAATAAAACCTTTGAACACGATTATCTCAAAACTTGTATGATGTTGTATAGCCGTTTGATGCATAATACCGTCCAACTATACTGCAATTTTCGTAACTTTGTCCCTGACAGGAATCAGCTGTTCACGGTTTCATCCAATAGGGAGCTTGAACGTCACCATAGTGACGTCACTATCGCGAAATATAAGCTCCCGATTGGATGGCAGCGAAACAGCTGATTCCTGTTAGGGACAAAGTTACAAAAACCGCAGTATACGCTGACATCTCTCCCCATTGGTATGCGACTGTTCAATATGATTCTCTCGTTACTTCGGGGCAAAATGTGAGCGTGTGAGCAAAAAGGCGGTGAGCAATGTCGCCAGTGGCTGCCCGTGCGCCCCCTCACGCGTCGCCGCTCGGCGCAGTGACCCGCGCCGCGGGCGTCCCCCCCCCCTCACCCCACAAACACACACATACACTCCCTCACAGACGCAGGCGCCACCGCTGGCACGTGCGCCCCCTCGCAGCATGTGTCACTGTAGATTCGGTGGGCGGAGCGGGACGGGGCGGGAGCGCGTCTTGCGGACAGGCTGTGTGCCGTCGCCGCGGTGGCCCGCGCGCTGCACTATTTGTCAACCGGAGGTCGTGTGGAATGGCCAACCCGAGGGCCAGGCGTTGCCATGTACTCGAGCGGCGTCATGAGTGACGCTATTCATGCAACGACCAGCGCGGGTCAGGGATTGGCGCACGTAAATGCTATTGTTTGATCAAATAATTGCATTTTAAATACACAACTCTTGAGAGACTATTTGAGTTATGAACAATATTTAAATTTCGTTTGAGTTGCCTTGTTTGAACATATTGTGTGAACATTAGCTTTTGCAGCCAGCCCCTTCCCTGTTCGTTCAATTGATAAATATGTTCATATTTTTCATATTGTCATTCATTGACCGATCTTCCAGCTGATACTCACCTCCAGCTATTCGCTCAGCCCGTGAAAACACTTCCCCTCCTCTCCCCTCTCCTGCTCCCCTTCCATCGCAATCACCCCCTTCCCCTGTAGTAAAGCGCGCAACCTAAGCCCGGAAATGCCTTCCCCCTGCTAATCGTAAAGCAGCCTCCGCCGAAATGACACTACGCTCCCTTCTCTAAGCTCGCCACGCTCCGAACCCTGTCCCTCACGTTTATTCTTTCTAGCTCTCTCACTCTTTTCCTCTCTCCCTTCCCTTTCTCTCTTTTCCTCTTTATCTCTCTTTCTCTTTACGTCTTTCTCTTTATCTCTCTCTTTCTCATTACCTCTTTTTCTTTATTTCTCTCTTTCTCTTTATCTCTCCCTTTCTCTTTATCTCTCCCTTTCTCTTTATCTCTCCCTTTCCCTTTATCTCTCCCTTTCTCTTTATCTCTTCCTTTCTCTTTATCTCTCCCTTTCTCTTTATCTCTCCCTTTCTCTTTCTCTCCCTTTCTCTTTATCTCTCCCTTCCTCTTTATCTCTCCCTTTCTTTTTATCTCTCTTTCTCTTTATCTTTCTCTTTATCTCTCTCTCTCTCTCTCTTCTCTCTTCCCGCTCCCCTTCTCTTTCCCTCTTTCTCCCTTTCTTCCTATATCTGTTAAAATTGACTGGTAGAGACACTGACGTTTATCTTCATTAAACTAATGGTGCTACAACAGCACATACTTCCCCCCATTATTTTTTAATTTCCATATTTCAAAAATTCAGAGAATTCAATGAAAGTGAGGTCAACGCCATTTTTTAAGCGTTCCTTGTTCTATCCGTGGAAAAATTGGAAGAAAAAAATTAGAGCGTTTTTTGGGAAAATGTGTTTTCTAAAAATGTCATACATTTAAAGTATAAATTACGCAAAAATTGCTCGTTTTAAAAAAGTATACATGGCATTTTTTATTTAGCTGATTTTTTTGAAGTGATCCCATTTCAGGCAAAAATCTCTATTTTGATCGTTGTAGACTGAAATGTTAACTTTTGTCTGTTTTCGAAAATGCAGAGCGCGCCGGAAATGAGATAATCACAATTTGTACCATCATTTGAGACATACGAAGATAACATTTGAAGAAAAAGTCTGGAGCAGTTTTAGAGAAAATAATTGTTTCAAACGCTTTTAAAATTGTCTATATTTCACTCAACTTCTGCAAATAGCTAAGCAATGTTAATCTGGTTTAATATTACTTGGTTTAAAGTCATGCTTATTTTTTCCTCGTTAAGCAAGTTGCAAACCTTTAACTCCAATGTTATGTATGATATCTTACGTTAAATTTATTATTAGAATTTTATTGAAGAATAGTAGAGTTATGGAGTATTTCACTCGACAAATTCACTGTGTAAAACACAGATTACGATTCCTTGCATCTTGGATGTGCATTATTCGATGGTATTTTAAGACTTTTAGGAAAATTGCTCGAAAATGGATTTATTGTACCCTGTTTTAAAAATTCTCTAATGTTTATTTGTGGTCACCTTGATTTGTGGTCACCTTAAATTATGTTAAAACCTTTGTGTAAGAAATGCGCAGTTTGTTTGGGCTGAAATCGTTTCTTATAAACCCAAAACTTTTGAAAATTTCCCACGTTGAGTTCAGAAAAATTGTTATGAATGTCACCCTTTTGTTAATACTGTCCAAGCAATGCATGACACACATCCACCTACCAGACCGAGATAGAAAGACTTTATAGGGACTCTAAAAAAATACTTTATCACCGGAATCATGATATGGATGGACCGAATTGAAAACTTTCCTTTCACTCGAGAAAAATTACACGAGGGGATGTGCAGCATTCCGAATTTTTTTTTTCATCTTCGTCAAGTGAAATCTTCAATAAAATGTAATACTATAATTATTTTGAGAAAATTTAAGAATTTAGATACTAATTATATTAAAAGTGGCGTAGCAACATCCAAAGGAACCCGGAGTGGTAACGCAAGACGTCACCTCCACTCAGGCCGGTCCCGCTGTATAGAGAGATTACTCTAAGAAGGGACCGCTTTGACAGTTACGGCTTGGTCACTGCTGGAAACATGCACTCATTTTAGTCAATGCGTTCGTTTACAGTTAGCTCATTTGTAAATGCTTCATCACTTGCAGAATCACCACCCTGTGTGAAGTTCATTTGTTTCCCGACTTGTCAAAGTGGTCCCTTTTTAGAGTAACGCCTTTGTACCCGCTACCGGAGGTTAAGGTGAGAGCTGCTCAATTGGGCACCCGCTCGGTGTGCCTCAGGGCAGTGTTAATCAGCGCACAACCGGCTTAGCCCGTTGGAGCGTATACCGACCGCATCTCACAGTGAACTTTTCCTAAGCCGTTTACCTACCACCCAAAAAGTCATAGCCCCACTACATCTCATTCCGATTTTCTCTTCATTGCAAAAATTGACTACATTTACTGTGATCGGCTTAAGTATTATATTGATCGAAAATATTTGATACACTTCTGTTTTCAAGAAACACGTGCTCGTCCTTTAGAGCACTGCCAGGGTTGAATATCACAATTAAAAGTCTTTAAAAAACAAACTTGAAAACTCCTATTCCGAGCATCTTCTTATTTCACTGACTTAACATATAAAATTCCGAAGATTCTGCCATGTTCACCTGTGTTCGAGGTTTTCTTTAGACTGATGCGAGAACACCTATTTGTTCCACTTCTGAAAAAAAATTCAGAAATATTTTACTCCTTCCAAAACACCGGATGAACGAAAGAGATGCAGTCGAGCTACAAACTGCAGGTCGTAAATTTTTAATGGAGTATTTATTTTTATATCTTTGGTGTTCGTTGCTTGATTAAATAATTGAAGCAAAGTTTTTCATCCGCCGTGCGCGAAATGTGGTTTCTCGTGTGCGAATCAGCTATTGAATCAGATATTCTAACTACCAGTGCGCAAAACATCTTTCATACAGGGCGTGTTAAAAATAGTATACGCAACACGTGCGCGAAGTGATTTGTCCTCTTGTTAGTTAACTTACTGTATTTGCATTTACTCCGCAGGGGGGGGGGTCTCTGATAAGTAAGTTGTCCCGATCTCCGGTGGAGAGTTGACGACTACCATCCGGACCCTGAGTTTTACGGCGGCACTCACAAGGAGGAGGCAGTGACTAACAGCTGCTAAGCTCCATGTTGCCGGGCCTCGCTCGGTAACCCACCAGTTGGGTCTCTAGCGCGTCGACCTGTGGGCCGAACTGGGCGAAGGATGTTCTTCGGAATGTTCCGGTTCCCACACAGATTTATTGCCAACTACTAGGGTCACGAGTTCCGTAAGTGTAGTGCGTGTTTTTGCTTTGGATGTGGCGGTGGTCTTTCCACGCTGGATGGCAAGATCCGGCGCCGAGATTCCGTCGGCTAGCGGGATTTTCTCCAACCGGGTATCTCCAACCACCGGGGCCCCGCCCCAGCCGGGACAACCCCGAAGCTTCCGATCGGTCACTTGGCATGTGTTGTGTATGTTCGTGTATGCGTGTGTAAGGAGAGAGGTTAGGACAATTAACGGAAAGGAAAAGATCGCTCGCGGCTCATGGCCCGTTTTTTAAGGTACTGCTCCGGCATTCGCCTGTAGTAGATCTGAAAAAACACAATCAGAGCAGCCGACCGCTAGAATTCTCCTCCAGTCAGCGACTGAATTCGACCTAGCTGACACGTTAGTGTCGAAAATCCTGCCACTGTCAGGACTCGAGCCTAGGAACTCTCGGCCAAAAGAACAATGACATCAGTTGATGCCCTGAACCTTCTCTCGCGGTCCCACATATAAAAGTCTAGAAAGGGCCAATGATCCCCCTGAGGTTGCCTAGGTTCCGGCGATACTCACGTCGATAGCCTTAAGGTGTAGACAATGAGAGTCGGGAAGGGGGCCCGAGCCGCGCGGATCTTATTCGAGTGGCCCTCTGATGGATTCGTCGTGGCAGTAGCCCAATACTCTTGGCAAGAGGAGGAGCTTGTCGCGGCCCATGTGAGTGGCGCATTGATTAGGCTCCGGTACTAGCTTGGATAGCTAGGAAGTCTGAGCTGACAGGGCGGCCCGACCCAGGCATTGTATGGGGGGTTTACCGAGAGGGTAACTGCGTTCTGGCGGGATCCGGATACCAGCGTCTCGGCTTACTTGTGCGTACGCGTGGATGAGGATAAACGCGAAAAGCTTAGGTGTCCACCTCACGCCTCCTGATAGACCAAGAAATTGTGTGGAGTGGTATACTACATAGGGTCCATATATTTGCTTTTAGCCAGTTCCTTGAAACATTTCTTGAGACTAATCTCATTATGAATCACATTAGCTTAATATGACACAATAGTTCTGATGTCATTATCATGATGCAGTATTACAAATTCAATAGACAAACTCCGCAGCAATGACTTTCTTCGGCGTCTTGTCCTCCATGTAGTCTCAGAAGCAACCACTCGACGTCTTCGTACTCAGGGCGCGATCCTCCCCTCCGCACCACGTATGTGTCCGAGAGTGCACCCCTGCTGACCCTCCGCGTTTACGATCTTCATCAAGTTCATTATCACCCATTTTGCTTCCGCGCCCAGCGGCCTTTTTATAGGCGTCGTATACCCGGCCGTAGTAGACAGGGGAGCTCATAGCGGACGATCATCCAACTTTAACTGGATTCATGATGGAAATGCACATGAGCAAGTATTAGCAGAGTGGGAAGCATGTTCGGTTAACAGGTTCGTTTTATATTTATATTCGGCAGATATTAACAGTCCCATACCTATGACAGGTTAATGATGGACTCAAGCGTAAATTTTATCCTCTAAATGTTTAGACAAGTATTTACTGTTTCAGCACTTCAAAACTTAAATTATTGGAACCTTTCTTAACCTTAAGTGAAAGTTTCATCTTTCAATGCTTATTGGATGCTTACAGAATAATTCTAAACCGTCGCCATACATGATATTTTTGTGGAAACATCAGTTACTGCCAAACCTGCCCATTATCGCGTTGAAATCTTATTTCCGTGTTTGTCAATATATAGAGAAGTTGTACAATCGGAGAAACATAGAGTGAATGTTGAACCAATTTTTCCAAAAAAGATGCGGCGAGCATAGGAACAGAAAATGTTCTAAATATCAATGTTCTTGAAATAGCTCTAAAACTGAACATATTAACAGAATCTTTCTAAAAATAATTGTAATTTATTGTTGAAACTAGCCAAAATTGCGACAAAAGTACTCAAATTTTCGAAAAATTTTACATGAACTTTTTTCAAAATCTACCTATAAGGAGCAGATTTCATTAATGGAAAAATCACCATTTTTAATATTTTAGTTGCAGGAAGACTCAAAAAAACTTTGAACTTTTGCAGTTTTCGCAAAATCTGAGTTTTCAACGAACATGAAACCTGCACCATTCTCTTGAACGTCTTTCACACAATTCAACAGAAAACTTAATCAAAATCGATGGAGCCATTTTTTTAATTCTGAAAATGTTCCAGGGGCTTTATGTAAAGTATCCCCAAAATTCAAAGCGTTGTTCACAGACAGACAGGCACACAGAATGACGGACGGACGGGAGGACAGACAGACATTTTGTTATTGTATTTTTCGTTATCTAGGAACTATAAATCATGGATTCTGGCTACACCCCGTGTTAGAGGAATTGTTTTTCCTAAATTTAGCAATTGTGTCTATCCAACATTTTGTTACGAGGGCCCTGGTATTTTTTCTGCCGAAAATTCGCAGTTTGTTTCGCGCAACATTACATAACTTTCTCTCTACTCCGTAGCGAGAAAGTAAAATGTTGAATGTATGAATTTAGCATTTTAGGGTCGGATTAATCCTACTTTTGCCAGCTAGCTGTGTTCCAGGGCCTGGGCGTTTTATTAATTTACTAATCACGCCCGAGGATAAGGAAGGCATGTGGCAATCATGACTTATTCCCTTCACTGTACCTAGCTTCCGTGGCCTTCCTGAGTGTTTTCTTTCGTCAACAGCTACATAAAATGAGACGATTTGTAATAGAAAGTCACGTCTAAATTTTTGTCCCGGCCGGATATCGAAACCGGGACCTCCTCACATAAAGCGAGCACGCTGTTTATGAGCCATATGGAGCTGTCGTTGGCCCTGGCCCCATTTTACTTTTGGCTTACTTACCCTGGCTTACTTTTGGGGCTGTCGTTGGTCCTGGCCCCATTGGTGCATGGGTTGCGAAATGGCATTGTAAGAGACTGATACTGTTTGGTAAATATTTTTGTTATTATTTAATTTTATTTTGAGTCGAACAATTTTCGACAACTTCAGTGTGAACAAACACATTGCAAGTTCAATAGCACATACATTCAACAAAAATGCGGAAACAAGTGTAATATGCAAAACAGAGATACAGAGGGCCTTGCTCTGTAATTCCACGCGAACTAGTAAATCCCTAAATGTTATCGATTTACAAGTTTTTATCAGAAGCGTGCGCTATATTATTGTCGGGATCGAACGTGACAACACCTAAAGTAACAAGATCCGTTCATAGATGAAACAAATACTTAATAATATTCTTATTTTGTGTAGTGAGGGTACACCAAGCAGTGCTACAACTGAAACTTGACGAAAACTGCTCCCCCTCCGCGGGGCAGCATGCCGCGAATACAAAGAACATTTCACAAAATTATTACAACGAAGATGTGAATGGTGATCTAGTAATATTTGAAAACAACGGCTTTTCACATGGTTCGGAAGCTCAACAACCACATGTTCATCATCTGCAGCAGCACATTCAATACAGTATCAATTTAATCAGCAACAGTTACAGTATCAACAAGAAATTCAACGATAAAAAGAAATACAAAATATTCAAGTCTCTAAGAAAAAATATAATCCACATTTTTCCACAATTGAAAACTTTCGTATTTCTAGAAGTTTTTGTGAAAGTGAAAATATTCAGTTTCATTATTTTCGAGATCCATCAGTCAAATCATTATCAGTCATTATTAAAGGAATTCCAGAAACTTTCAGTGAACAAGAAATAAGTGAAGAACTTATAAGTAAATCATTTCCAGTGACGAAAAGTGTCAAGACTTTACAACAAACAAAATCTACCCCTACCTGTGTCTATCAAACATGTACTCTAGAACTAACGAATGGTCCTGAAGGTAAAGCTATTTAGGCTCTTGAGAGGAATTTTCTACTGTGGCATAAATATTCAGCCTCATATCAAACAAAACCTCCCTATACAATGTGCACGTCAAATATTCGGTCATACATAAGCTAAGTGCCTTGTTACTACCAGATGTGTTAGATAAAATGAACTTCACCATTATTCAGAATATAGTAAATCAAAACAATCTCCTCCTTACAGGAACATTCAGCTAACTACCGTTGTTGTGTAGTATATCAAAAAGAGCTTAAGTAAATAAGTCTTTCTCGTCATAATAATTCTCAACTGCCACTCAACAACAATAATATTAATAATAATATAAACAATAATACACCTACCTTTAATCCCAATGCAAAATACCCTGAACTTCCCAAGCGTACAGCATGGCAAAATTCACAAACTCCTCTTCAATCTCCTTCAGATGTTTCAAAATGAATTACAACCATAGTTTCACAAGTAATTTCAGCAATCATGCTACAGATAAAGAATTTAATTCTGAGTATAAATAATTTCGCTCCGAATAAAATATTTCCCAAAAAATCATACAATATAATATTCAGTTCTAACTCTAGCGTGTTATTACTTGGCGACTTAAACAGTAAACGCATTGCATTGAGATGTAAAACTGCAACAAATCAAGGTCTCCAATTACAATCTTTAGCTGCTCACAATGAATTAACTATCTTAACACCCAATTAACCAACGTATCACTCTTATATACTAGTAATGTAACTGCTGATATTCTGGACACAGTTATAATAACAAATTCCAACTTTTCATTAGTAGAATCAGTTCTACTAGCACTAGATTCTGATCACTACCCTGTACTAATTACAATAAACGATCCAAATTATATTCATAACCTTACCCTCTTTAATTCAAACATTAAAGGTCGAGTCAATTGGGACTTATACAGAATAGAATTAGACTTCAATGTATGCTCTCCTTATCATATTCAATCCACTGATGAACTTTACATACAAATTTAAATTTTACATCTATCCAAAAACCAATTTTAGAAGAAACAATCTCACTTAGAACAAATGTAAATAATTTGTTCAAAAAACCGCATATTTCCCTAAATATTGTCAATCTTATCAAATCCAAACATAATTTAAAAAGATAATGGCAAATAACACATCGACATGGCATAAAAACTAAAGTAAATAAAATTTGTAGGATTGTGAAAGCAAAATTAGATCAACTTAAATTTAATACATATAAAATATTCATCAGCCAAATCCACCCATATAGTTGAACCCTTTGGACTACAGTTAAAAGATTATGTAGAGAAAAATCAGAAATATCTATTTTAAAAATCAATTCTAAAATTGCATTTACTGACTTAAGGCAAAAATGTTAGCACAACACTTTCAGAATACATTTACTTCAAATCCAATTATAGATCAAAACGTCAATACCACTATAATACAAAAATTTAAGAAAGAAATACCAATAGTACCTCCCAAAAGTGCATTTATCCTGAAACTTTTAAATTCACTAAAAAACTAAAGACCAGAAAAACACCTGGTATTGACAATATTAATAATAATATGATTAAAGACTTAAATAAAAAATCTATAGCGTCTCTAACTGCGTTATTTAATAATGCACTTAAGACTTGGTTATCTTCCTAAAGATTGGAAAATTGCCACCATATTTCCCTGTTGTAAACCAAGAAAGATCCTCATTTACCTGAAAATTATTGACCTATGGGCCTCTTAACCTGTATATCCAAACCATTTGAATCAGTTATTCTTGCAAGATTGAAGAAATATTTCACAGATATTAAAGCAATTCTAGACCCACAATTTGGTTTTCGATGAAATCGTTCTACTACTCATCAATTCCTTCGTTTAATAGAATTTATAGCAAATGTTTTTTATAGCAAAAGACACACTGCTTCTATATTTTTAGATGTAGAAAAACCTTTTGATGTGGTGAAAATGTGTGGCATATTGGACTTTTATACAAATTAAAACAACTAAGAACTCTCCAATATCTTTATCAAATTATTCGAAGTATTCTTGAAAACAGAAGCTTTACCAGCAAAATTAATTCCATTCTTTCTAGACAATATCACATCAAAGCCGGCGTCCCACAAGGTTCCTGTTTATAATAATAAAAAAACATACACTGAAAAATTCTCAGATGAACTAGAAAGTACATTAGAAGAAAAGTAAAAGGCACCCATAAAATGGCTGAATGACAAAACACTATAATCTAGAAATGAATATGTTCAGAAGCGACGAGAAGTAAAAGCAGCAGTAAAGATGGAAATAAACGAACACTGGGATAGAGTACGTAGAGACATCGATGGAACAATAGGATATAATAAATTATCTGAGGCCTGGAGATTATTAAGAAAATAAGACAAAATAATGTAAAAAAGATCGGCACACAAAGAATTTCTGCTCAGAAATGGATGCATCATTACTCCGTACTTTTACAAAAAAGTAGATTTGCATTTGAAATAGAAGACGTAAACAATTCTCAGGAACGTGAGGAAGAAATAACAGAAAAATATGTGAAAATTGCGTTGCAAAAGGCCAAAACAAACAAAGCTCCAGGACCAGGAAATCTGAGAATGGAACTTCTCAAGTACGGTGGAGACAGGGTTATAAAATATTTAAAAAGTCTCTTCAATAAAATAGAATTAGGGGAAGACCCACCTACAGAATGGAACATGTCTTATATATCGTCTATTTATAAGAAGGGCGATAAAAAGATGTGCACAAATTATAGAGGCACCAGTGTTATACCGTCTATAGCAAGATTGTTCTCTAGTATTTTGAGTAAAAAAATAGAAAAAGAAATATCTAGTTTGAGTAAGGAGCAAAGTGGTTTTAGATTGGGACGATCCTGCCTGGGCAACATTTATTGTTTAAGACAAATTATTGAGAAATGCAAAAGCAGGAATGTAGATCTTTACCTGACATTTATAGATCTGGAAAAAGCCTATGATAGTGTTCCTCGAAGTAAGCTATGGGAGGCAATGGGAAGAGTAAATATAAAAGAAAAGTGGATCAACATTGTCAAGAAGTTGTATAAGAACACTGAAGCGAAAATTAAAATTGGGAAAATGATAACTCAAAATACATTGGTAAACAAAGGTCTTAAGCAAGGATGTGGTTTATCACCAATTTTGTTTAATATTTACCTTAAGCAAGCTCTGCGTACATGGTACAAAAAGTGTTCGGGCATGGGAATTGAAATTGGAGACGACAACCTTCACTCTTTCCTGTATGCGGATGTTCAAATATTAATTACTCAAGATTAAGAGGACAATGAATATATGCTAATGAAACTTAAAGAAGAATATAACAGGTGGGGTTTAGATATAAATTTTAATAAAACCGAATGCATGTGTATTGGAAGAACTTAAATGGACATAACAATAGATGGTGATAAAATTAAATCCTGTAACAACTTTAAATACCTTGGCTCAATAATAAGTAACACTGGCACATGCGATAAGGATATTAACTCCAGAGTAATAATAGCGAAGAAACCAACAAAAGCTCTCCTCAGTGTGATATGGAATAGCAATATCCGACAAGAAATAAAGAAAAGAATATTTCATACCATGGTAGAAAATATAGTCCTGTATGGAGGAGAAATGTTGCCCCAAATGTGGAGGTAATTTGTTCAATTACTAAAAGATTAGAAAACAAAGAACTCCAATGGTATGGATACGTCCAGAGGATGCCAGAAGGAAGATGGCCAAAGAAAATTTTGGAATGGCAACAATCAAGAAGAAGGAAGAGAGAAAGGCCAACTCTGGAATGGGAAAAATACATCAAAGAAGTTATGGAGGAGAGAACTTTAAGACCTGGTGATTGGGAAAACCGAGATCTGTGGAGGTCGAAAACGGTAAACTCCTGAAAGGGAAATGCCGAAGAAGAAGAAAAATAAAATTTAAAATTTTTTAATTTCTTCCTGAAGCTCCTTGTTCTTCGCTTTTTCATTTAGGCCAATCATACAATGAACCAAAGAGAATTAAATCTCGTTTCCCTAGAGATATACTTAAAATTCCTTAAAATCAGTGAGATTTACAATATTTTAAGTAACTAATAAACTTCATTTCTACATCAATATCGTTAGCCAAACAAAGCAGGTACGTTATGAGTGACGGACTATGAAAGTTCTGATTTTCTCATTTTAATTCACTTCCGTGGAAGGCAGTAATGCCAAACAAACAGAAAACAAAATAAATAAAAAACACAAAACAAAAGATTGACAAATAAATACACTTCCTTTAAACACATTCTTAAATGTAAAGAAATCTATCGTACTATTTACAAAGAGAAATAAATGAAAACAACGACCATTTTATTTACACATTATTAAAGCACTGTTTTCTTACTGAATCACTTACAGTCCAAGATTCAGCTACTTTTCAATTCCAATTAAAAAACAAAACCGTCATTACATATTTAAATCTCTTCTGAAAAAAGCATTTAGTATAATTACTCAGTTACACAAATTGAGGTCTTCTAAGATCAAGTAAATAAGATATTGCAGTATTTAAACAAACTTCTTTGTTATAAAATTAGATAAAACTCTAGGTCAACAAATTTTATAAACTGACGTTAGCTAAGTGCAATGAGAATCCCATCTCTCTTCGCATGGAAGTTAACCTTGAACGCGGGACACATTTCCTTGCTTCCGAGGACTGGTACTCTGCACAAATTCGTTAACTTCTTATAATTTAATGTTACAGATTGTAGGAGGATCCAGTAAGCTCTACTCTCATCTTTCTTTTACAAGAATTTCCTTGTATCGACGACTGAAGTATAAGTAAATGCTTGACTCGTGCCATCTGCAAAAATGCATAGTGTCAGGCAAGAACCAGTCTAATATTATCAAACAGATTGACCAAGGACAAAGGATTAATCTTTTCGAAGGGCTTTGAACAGTCTTTTTGGAAAGCATTTTAAGAATGTATTGTCTTTTCAATACCTACACGTGATACAATTATTGACCGCGTCAACATTAATGTTCAAAAATATATTAATGCATAAAAACAGAAAATGGTGAAAGAAAAACAAACAATACACAGAGAACGCAATATTACAGACAAAAATCTCACTTTGAAAATAAATCCTAAATTCTAACAAATCACTTATTTATAAATATGAAATTATTATCATATCTTTCTTTCGCGACCTCCATAACCTCCCTCGGCTGCGAAAGCTGGTCTCAATCACCTTAGGAGATCTGCAAGGCTACACGCGCCCAGATTTATGCTATGTTTTAGAGTATAGCTCGCTCTATTATCCTAGTCGTTTGTAAAGTGTTACTTTAGAATTATTGCACCTCAAGAGAGCGGAAATAAATAATTAATTATTGAATGGCAATTCAAAGAACGAGGCAAACTGATATCCGTGTGTCACCATCATTTCCTTACTTCACTTCGTTCAATAAAGATGCTTCATCCCCATCTGAGCCATTGTCATATTCTATACGTGATAGAACTAGTCCCACGAACATTCGGAACTCCTATGCATATCCAGGTTCAAGTTCTTACAACCCGTTGCAAAAACACTAAATTCGACTTCGACCTACAAAAGTAGTCTGGACAAATTGTAATACGTTATTTATCATTCTTTTATTTCGCTGATCCCGACTGTACGGTACCCCTCGTTGTGACGGCCTCCTTAATATGTTCGTATCGTTCACTGCGCATTTGAATACTAGAGTCTTTCTTATAATGTGCTTACTGAAGTGGTTTCTTATAAAAGTGAATGTGAAAAGTGAATTATGCAATGGATAGACTCAAGGTTGTTTATACTGAACGCGAGGGCGAAGGTCCGAACCTCGCCATGACTTGGATCCGGGCGAGCGAAGCGAGAAAACTTACCTTTGAAAGTAATCTGATATTATAATGCGGCGGGGACAAAGCCGTATGAGGGCGTCCCAAACTGTCCGAGTCATTAAAATAGCCTAACGCTACGATACTTACGAACGTAATAAGGAGGCCGTAACAACGAGGGGTACCGTACAGTCGGGATCAACTTTTTATTCTTATTATCCGTTAAAATTCATTTCGTCACTCACGTCCCCGCTGGCTACGGCTGCTACCTCGGGGCAGCTCACACGCTCCGACATAGGGTCGCCGAGCAAGTGTTCTAAACTGCTAGCGACAGTGAGCTCCGTACGCGGCCGTTTCGGAAAGCAGAATGAAAGCGTTCTAAGCGCGCGCTCTTTCCACCAAAGACAGTCATTCATTTGTTTATTTCAAACTGCAAGACGAGATGGCGCCGTCGTCGTTTGCAGCTCACGACGACGATCGCGCGGGAATTCAAATCCCAATGCCTCTGCCGCACGTACGCGTATACGCCACGATGTAATACAGTTTGAATATTTACAAACACTATTTTTAATATCTTGTTGCCTGAAAATATATATTTTTACAGGAACAAGATATCTGTAGTCAATATTTTTATAGACATTCTGATTGAATTAGAATAATTTTCATTTCGCATAGTTTTACATATTTTGGTATAATTACATTTTTACCAGTTACGAAGTGCAGATGTTCAGTGCTAATTCATACTAACATGGAACAGCTCACCACGTGAGTCTTACAAGAGAAATAGTTTATTGGGTTCTTTAATATTTTAATAACCTTAAAATTATGTTTGTTAAGACAAGTGAAGCTACTGGTCCAACTTCACCTTAAAAACAAATATTCTTGAAATGGAACAATCTTCGGGTAAAGGCATTCTTACATTTTACAATCCAATAAGAAATCAGAAAGAAGAAAAAAATATATAGTTGATTCATTCATGGCGGAGCAGTTAGACTAATGATTCACATTTACACTGATAACAAAGTGTCGTAAAGCTTTCAGCAAAAACCGATGATATTATAGATAAGAAAAGTAGATGGAATCATTATGTAACACGGAAACTCCTTTCATCAAGACGAAGGCAGTGACGATAACAGCGACTGATAAGATGAAAGACAGACCATTCACTCCATCTGCCAAACATATCAGTTCATAGGGCGGCCTTTCCAAGGACGGGGCCGACACTAATTTAATTTATTTTGTAAAAAACCAGTGAAAACTCTTTATGACATATGGGAGATAAGATAAGGTGTAATGCGGGGTCATGCTCGGTATGATTCTCCACCTTCTTTCCTCTTTTACTGCCAAATACTTATTAGGGCATAGGCTATTCTGCAGAAGCCTAGCGCCTTCTTGTGAGACTTCCTGGACAAGTATTCCTAGGGTAGTTTGTCATTGCTTTCCCTGAGGGCGCTAGTGTGGCAATTTTGACGTTTGACTGAAATACTAGACAGCGCAGGCCTAAATATAATAATCCTATCAAATCGAAACTCTGATTGGTGTTAAATTGCTACAGGATTTAATTTTGGCAGGATCGGCCAAGTCCTTTCCTGGGATCTTACATGCCGGCAAGCGTCTGCATGAATGCCGTCAATTTTTGGCACCTCAAAAATCCCCCTACTTTGACAGGGTTTGTCCCGTAAACATGGGATCAGTAGCCCGGCATGATGACTACAATACCATCAAAGTAGAATTCTCCTCCGAAAGAAGTTTTCAAGTTTGTTGGCCTACAGTTTCTAGTGCACTCGTACGTAGTCCAGTTTTCCCTTAAGAAAGGATTTCGCCCTTCACACCTCCGTTACAAAACGTATAACTCACATGATAGAGTTTAAAAATATCCATTTTGACTTTCAGAACATTTACTATAAAAAATCAGCTTTTGAGAGGGTTTACACATTAAACGACTAGCCATGTCAGTAAATCAAGTTCGGTTCTTATGCAGGTTAGGTATTTACGCTTGTTAGGTATTTATTGATTAATAATTAATCAAATAAATTTTGTAATAGCGTTTGCAATCACATCTAGTTTGCTTACACAAATATCTTTTAACTTGGTTAACTTTGTTTTATATTTTGGGGTCATACGTTATTTTTCCTAACTAAATATATTTGATTTATTAAATATATTTTGGGTCATGTAGACGCTTTGTTCCACGAAATATAGTTTCCTAGAATAATTGCTATTATCGTTCTAAATAGTACAGTTTCAATGGCCATTTAACTGACTTGAAAATAAATGATATTTATAGATTCTCAATAATAATAATAATAATAAGAAGAAGAAGAAGAAAAATTCTTATTATTTCTCAGAAATAATTTGCAATCTTGTCTAGATCTTACCATTTTCAAATAAAAAATGTCATTCTCCATTCACTTCTTTAATTTTAGTAGCGTAATTTCTTTCAGATATGTAACATATTTCTTTGTGTTTCGGAAGAGAAAGGTGGAAATGGAGAGATTCACAACACGTACGAAACCATGATTACCCTTCCTTTCTTCGCGTCGTATCTTCGCCGCCTTGCTGGGGGCCTAGGGGGGGTGTCTTCCGATCCGCCAACGCCGCGCAGCCAAGCCCTGATTCTCGGCTGCTTTGCATGCACCAGGGGCTCGCACCTGTCTCCACCTGGCGGCCACCTGACAGCGCGCTGCGCGTGCCCGGAGCAAGGCCGCCAACTTGCGTTAAAAAGAAACTTTAGTTACTTTTCAAAAATGTGTCCCTGCATACGAATGTAACTTAATGTTGTCGTAAATTTTACGGCCGTGGATACTGCTCGTAAAATGCGTGTATTACTTTCCTCTGGGGGTAGCTGAAGGGACGATGAGAGAGAGAGACAGACAGACAGAGATGGGAAGAGAGAGAAGAAGGAAAGAGGCTGAAAGGGAGAAACGACCGGGTGGAGATCCTCTGCGGCCGCGCAGCATATTTAGATCTCCTGTGGGAGAAATATTAGAGTAATGAATATGATGTATCAAGGTATAAGCGAGAGAATGAGGCGTTTAATACAAACGCTTCTCTGTTGCATAGTTAAATCATTTCGCCGTTCAAGGGCAGTTGTCAGTTTGACATCCTAACGAGTTCGAATTCTAATAAATAAAATAAAGCTTACTGGAGAAATTTAACGTTAATGCGTTGTTGATTGTCGAAGTAAATTTTGCGCAATAGATTATTAAAACTGTCATATTCTTCGATTTTCATCTCAATATTGAATTATTGAATTTGAAAACAGTATTTATAAAGCAACTAATTCGTCAGTGAATTAGCACATGACAATATTCGTTTAATAATTAACCTGACCAAATATAAATATTTTATTCACTTCGGTTGAACTTTATCACATCTAGTGTTAAGCAGTAAATAAATGACAATAGTGAGAGAACCTGATGAACAGTATGTGAACAAACAGATTTCAAAATTCAAAAATTCATTTTCTGTATTTTACGCTTTTTGTA
Source organism: Acheta domesticus (assembly GCA_031308135.1). Lineage (NCBI taxonomy): Eukaryota > Metazoa > Arthropoda > Insecta > Orthoptera > Gryllidae > Acheta > Acheta domesticus. The sequence goes on from JAHLJT010009419.1 coordinate 160,418,340, forward strand.
GAAAATCGCGAATACGGTAACGATTTAAAATTCTACAAGCAAACATACATTAATTCCTCTCTCCACAGAGAAACATTTAATCGAAAAAAACGAACATCTTATATCCAGAGCCATCCGAACGACACTGCCAGCAACCATCACGACGCCACCGCCGACGCTCTCAGCTGCAAAACCTATCCATTAAATAACGACCACGACGCAGGAAGACGAATAGTTAATATCATATTGACGTTAGAGGGATCCGAAGGGGCCGAGGGAAAAACGTCTAAAATTCAAATGGAGCGCAGCGGAAAATAAGATAGGGGGCCGAGGAAGAAAAATAATAAAAAGGCTGTCTATTCGAGGGAGCGAGCGATGGGGGCCGTGGCGGCGTGGAGATGACGCGGATAAGTATGTAGATGGCGCTGTATGGTGTATAATATGGCGGCGGGGCTTGGGGCCGTATTGACAGGCCGCTCGTTCGGCTGCCAGGGGCCTCTGGCTCTTTTTCCCCTTTCCTTCTCTTGCTTGAATCTCTATCGTATAATTCAGTACATTACTACTTAACATTTCTAAGCCCTCTAGAACCTTTTGACGAACAATGCCGGATTTTTAGCAAACGCGCTCATGCACTGTGTGGCTTCTGGAACGTAAATCGCGTCTTACCCTTCACACATGGTCTTGCAAATGACTTGCAGGAGACTTCGTACATACTACACTACGATAGATTCTTTTTATCACCTTTCTCGTTGCAGATTTTAAATTTCTATTATTTTAAAATAAATAACATTTGAAAACTAGTGGTGCATCAGATTGGTACAAACTTTCTCGTACTAGTTAGTTTCCTATTGTCTTGCGTCTGGGCTAGCTTTTTTGGCAACATGTTCTCTCTAAAATAGAGGTATAGTAATTTAAATGTTTTAGTACCAGATATACCATATGTACTCTCAATTGTAATCAATGTGTTTCAGATTGCTCAGAAAATTGAATTTTTCCTTTTGATTTCAGTGCTTCCAAGTTTTTTTTAGCAATGTACTCGTATTATTATGAAACAATAGAACATTACAATAATACTACTATGAAATTACCAAATGTTAAACAATTGCTACTATTCATTAGAAAAGGGAAGATGATGGGTGACGCGAGAGTAAGCAGTGAGGAGACCTTAAACATATTCTCGAACCGTGTAAATTCATTGCATCTAGAAAACCGCATTAAGCAGTTTGACACAATTTTCGTTCTCAGTACTTATGAAAAATTCATTAGTGATTGCCTATTTGCTGCATAAATTTTATTTCATTGCACATACGAATGTTCAATGAATATAGTAATAACCAGTTGGAAACAGAATTTCATAATTCAACTTTTTTCTTTAGTTAGTTACGCGGTTCAGTCCTGCAATTGCAACTTCATTATTTTCATTCCTCGAATGTTCATATCATAGGTTCATTATCATTCTCATTGTAAGTGTGTATCATGGTCTCTACAAGAGTGTGATGGAAAAGGGTACAAAGAAAGAAACAATTAGAACATCTGAAATAGATTTTAATAAAAATACATATGCTTGCACACTACACATGAGCTCGCTTTCACATCTATTCAATAGTTATTTTCGTCCATTAACTTTCAACACAGCGGCCCTTTATGTTCTCATTCTCGACTTTACTGTACACATTAAATTGAAAAAGACGATAGAACAAATCATTTCAGTATTATTAGTTTTTAATATCTTCCTTCTCTTCATGTAGTTTCTAAGAAAACTTTTGTACTTAAGTCTAAATAATAACTACGTGTACTTGTCAATGGAAATCTCAGTTGAATGACCAGAATAAAACAGCCGTTTGTTGGCCAGCTTTGTAATTATGTTTATATTGCTATATTTATGTATGCACATATTTTATATAAAGAAGAATCGAGTAAATGCGACTATTATATTACAGTAAAACTATATTACAACACAATATGTGTTATTATTCGATTCGTTCGTGATTTGATGTTTGAAAATAATATCGCTTTCCCGACTAACAAATGTCTTATTATTAAAATTATTTGCGTTGCAAATTGTTTTACACTTGCTTATTTAAATGAGAAGCACGAATCATGGAAGAATATAATCCCATTGTACAAAATATCTGACCCTAGAAACGCCAGAGAATAGAATTGGGATTGAATGTCTACTTACATTATTTACAACGATACTTCTCACGCAATGCAAAGGCATTATTGTTAGTCGGCAAAGTGAAAATAATATTCTCTGAAAAAAAATGAGAATACTAGGAAATAAAATTCATCTAGAAGTTTCCATAGCACAAAATATCTCCCAAATAAGACTGAAATAAGAACAAGATCTGCTGAGATATATTCAAGAATATGAATAGAATATCTCTCATAAATTATCAATCTGGAGAGCTAGTATTTTTTGTTTATGGTTTTTGTCAAGCAGATCTCAAGAATCTTCCACACGGTAACTCATTTATCCACTGAACTGTGGGTAAGGGTACAGTAAACATAAAAAGACGAACGCATTTACTCGGGTGGTTTGGATGAATAGCGACTAGCCTCAGCGCTTCAGACCAGTCTTCGGCTAGAATTCAATTGACTCGAGTAGAATGACAAGTAATTGCATCCATCCGTTCGCGTTTCTACAAGACTTTGTTTAAGCATTATGTCTTTTACCCAGACATCGGCACAAAAACACTTAGACTTTGAGATAAGAAATGAGCTACATGCATTAAATGCAAAAGAAAACGAAAACATTAAGAGGAATTGTTTAAATAGTGCATTCACGTATTTTTAATGTGACGCTGGCGAGCGTAACTGAATAGGTATATGGTTCATATTTTGCCCCATATGTTTTAAAATAGTACACATGAATACAATTACTCTTTTCAACTCTCATTTAGTTGTTAGAAAGGAATACTCCTAATTTACATTTATAAGAAACATGGCATCAAACACAACGTTTACGTTATGATTAATGTCCGTTATACAATTATAATACATAAAATTGATCAAATGTAGCAGGCTAAAAAAAATTGAAAAACAAAAATGTATTTATTAGTCTTTTTCATTTGGTAAATATTGAGCATATTAAAATAACGCATGCATTAGATTACTCACTTTTGAAAAAGTGAAGAAAAAAAAACAACTAAATGGATCCGTGCCGAGTGATACTTGAATAAAAATGCCAAACCAAAGGGTCTGATAATTGAGAAGCGCCCGGATTACGTGTCATTCTAGAGCAACGAGATCAAGAATCCCGAGAAGAGGCGCCCAGGCGCGTGTCTACTCGTCGGGTTCGGCGGCGTTCCGACTGGCGCTCTGGCCGTCGCCTTTGATGGCCGTCAGGCTCACTTCCTCCGCGCTCTCCTTGCGCGAGTAGTCCGTGTTCAGCACGTACGAGTAGAAGAGCGTGGCGAACACCGACGCGGTGAGAGGAGCCGCCCAGTACACCTGGAAGAACACGAAAAATGCACTTTATCTGTCTTCAACCAGAGAAGGATTATTTAAAAGAATGACGCAGGTCTCACTTCCGTTGGACTCTCTGAATTTTCGAAAATTGCATATTTCGAAATAATGCGAGAAAGCCTGTGCTGTTGGAGAACTGCTAGTTTAATACCGGTATAGTCCATTTGGTCATTTTATTTGGTTTCCTCCACAGATATTAATGAAACGATCACTAAAATGTAGGGTAATGCATTTAGCACTTGATTATAATAAAATGTTTTCAGTTTATTCAAAAGGTTCTTTCATTTCAACCATTATATTAAAACCACTAGAAATATCGATTTAACAGACATTCATTAATCTTAATTTATCCAATTTTCTTTCGCATGTATAGGCGTTAATACAAGAATTTGATATTGTGATTTCTGAAATAAAATTGGAAATAGTTTTACTTCTTTACTGTAAAAAATATGAATACCCATTATCATCTCTAACAAGAATCATCTCAGTATTTATTAGTGAAGTTTTATTATTACTTGAAAATATTCAAAGTAAAGCTTCACTAATTCTGAAGCTTGGTATTTTGTTCAGGTGATGTTTAAAAATGTACACATTTTAATTCGAAACGTAAAGCTAGAGAAGTGTTTTTTAAGTTAACTTCTTCTTTTACCTCAGTTTTTGTTATGTTATTTTGAAGTTATATTTATAGGTTTCTATATACTTCCGAATTAATATGTTTTGTTATATTTTCACCAACTTTGTCAAAACTAGATACTAGTAACTACAAAAATTGAACTTTAAAGTACAATTATGTACAATAATATAATACAGGAAACCAGGAAAATCTCCCCGCACCACGCCAAATCACGGCCTCCTATTAAAAATTGCATTTATGTTGGTAGCAAGCAGATCACTGAGAAACAACTGAAGGGGACAACACTTCCAGCATCTGTTATGATTGTGGTGAGTATGCAATTGACGTTTTATTTTGTGGCAAGCTGCAGCTTGTGCAATCAACATAATTTCTGTTGCTAGTACTCTCATCAGCCAGTGGTGCCACTACGGAGAGACTTTGCTCGCGCACTATATACTATAATACTTGTATAATATAATGAATTGTAAGGTAATATAATATAATACAATATAATTTAACATTATATACACACCCAGTGTCTATCCCAGTTTCCTTCCCAAATGGCAGGTGCTAAAGAACGAGCTGGGTTCATACTAGTGCCAGTAAAATTGCCCTGAAACAAAAATAAACAATAATTAAATCGGATACTGCATTTTACAAAATTAATACCATAAACACGCAATAAATATTTGATTTTCATATTATTATTTATGCAGCAAGTTCGAGATTCATGTGCTACTTCTGAAACACATGTGTTATGGATATTTAAATGATTTTCTTGACATTTCATTAATTAGGACTATTAGACGAGTGTGTGCAGCGAGCGAGAACAGTCCTCTGTCAGTCTACTGCAGTATGTAAATCGTTGAACTTCATATCAATAGTGCAGGCGCCCTAGCGTCATGTTTACAAAGGTAGAGCAATGTTCGTGGCTCAAAAGTGGAGTGGCATGTGGACGGAACAAGCCAAATGTTTTCAGGAACTGCATGAAGCATGTGGCAATGTCGCGTTGCCATTCTCAGTAGACGCACGATGGGTTAAAGCGTTCGGATTGGGCAGGGATGCTGAGAAGGATAACCGCCGTAGATGACGACCTCACGTGGAGAACTCTTGCGCCGTTGTCAATGAGAAAGTCTGGAAAATCCGTCTTACTCACTCGATACGAGTCCCTGTGATTATGATATCTTCAGCAAAATGAAAGAACCACTGCGAAGAACCCGGTACAATACCACAGAAGAAATTATTCATGCTATAAGGCGGTCAATATGGGACAGCAACAGAAATTGACGCGCAGATGGTATACTACGCATTTCTAACAATTAGCAAAAAGGCCATTAAAAACGAAGGTGATTATATTGAAGATGTAAATGTAAATGCCTCTGTCAATAATGTCATTTTAGAGAAAAAACGTTTCTTATTACTTTTTATCCAACCCTTGTACATTATTAATGATATTCAACTATGGGACACACGGGTCAAAATAACACCGAAATGGATCTAAAATACTTTATTCGCAAAGTAAAGAACGTTTCGTTTTGGCAAGTAACCGCGTCCCACCATTAGCATCGCCGACCGCCCACTGACCATCCGCTTCATTTTGGCGGCAGCTACGATCCTATACGATTGATTTCTGCTTAGCGGTACGACTCAGTGTGTGACAAAATTGACGATCCAGCCAAGTGTGTGGTACGCAGTGTTATCCGCTTTTTCCATGCGCAAAAAGTCCGACCCATCAAAATTTATAGACCAGGAGAGGTGGCTCATTACATCAACTTATGACACTGCAGTGCCTCTAACCGGAAGTCCTAGGTTCGAATCCCGACGATGCCTGGATTTTCGACACAAGGTAGATAGGTCGAATTCAATCGCTATCCGGAAGAGAATTCTAGCGGCTAGCTGCTCTGGTCGGTAGTTTTCCGTCCAACAACAAGTGAATGCCGGAGCAGTAACCTAATAAACGGGCTCGATCTTCCCTTCCATTTCCTTGCCATCCCTTACGTACATACATTTACATGTGCTACACTATCACACGTCATGTGTCAGTTGGGTATCAGTGGTGTATCTTGTTTAAGGGCGGACAGAAGTATTTTCAAAATGAAAATCGCTGGGGCCGGCTCTCTCTGCTGACTAACAGACTCAATGCAAGGATTGAAACAAAAATCCAATAATGTAGGCGTTTCACAATTAATGGAGTGCTCTAATTTTTTCCATACATTTCAAGAACTGTTGTACGAAATTGTTAGTGCAGATCTGGGCTATAAAAACGCGTATGCCAACAGGGCTTCTAGATTTTTCCAGAGGAATACAAAACCAATTAAATAGCAGCTGCATTGACATTTCTCGGTCGCTCTGACACGAATGGTGATGCATTTTTTGAATCACATTGCCACTGGTGGTGAGGCTTGGGTATCACATTCGCACCAGAAACAGTGCGGCTTGCTTAGGCAGTTTCAGTGGGAAAGGTTGCAACATCAGCCATACAGTCCGGACTTATCTTCAAGAAATTATCCCTTTTCCCCCAAATTGAAAGATTTGTTGAGGGATAACGCTACGAAGGATGAACTTAAGGAGCCTTATCAGTATTTCATACATATGGCGCCAACTAGCTAGGCAGAAGACATGGAAATGTTGGTAAAACTGTCCAAGCACAGTAAACGTATTTATCCAGCAACGCAACTCAGTGATTAATTCTCTATGAAGACTTAGTCAGCGACTCTAGCGGCAATCAAGGAATACTACGTCGCCGTACCATTCGTAATACAACATCGTTCTTCTAAATCTAACCAAAGAGTAATTTCTTTTTATATATATTTCAATTTCGTTATCTATGTAACTAAAACATGTGACGTAGAAGTTTTGGACAATTTTTAGGTAAAGAAATTATTTAAATTTAATGAACCTTGTACATTGAAAGTGAATAATGGAATCATGAGGAAGAACAAGTATTTTTATACTGTTCTTGAAAATATCTAGAAATATAGGGTAAATACTTAGTAAATAAGGGTACCTACTTAGGTAATAACATTTCAGTTAGGAGGTAATAACAAATTTCCGTCTTTCCTTTCTAGATCTTTTGGAGAAGTAAAAATCAACATAATTTGCTGCAATTAAATGCATAAGAGTGCGTTCCATTCAACATACGCTTTGTTATTAATGTGTTAATTGGAAAAGAATAAGAATTCAGTTGGTACATATCAAATATGTTCCGATGCTTGTGAAATGTAAGGTTAAAATGTTGGTTAGATGTAATTTTACGTTTTATTTAATGACTTGCCCTTGAAATTTTAGGAATATTAAAACCACGACGGACGTGAAGAAATTATATAAATTACCTTTCAATTTTCTAATCAGCCTTTAATTAGCGCAATTTTACAAACAAATCCGTGAACTTCAGCAGCAGCTTTCTGTAATTTTACTTGGACTTCACCAGGTTCGCTAGTGTATGTGCGCGCATTCCTAAACTAGCCACAAAATGGACTGAGTCGCGCTACTGTACAAATACGTATAATGTGGAACAAGTATCTAAATTTGAACGGTGACTACGTAGAAAAGTAGCTCAGGTACCAAAATGAATGAAAAATACTATATATATATATATATATATATATATATATATATATATATATATATATATATATATTATTCACAGTTAAGTGCAACGTTCCATTCGAATGCTTAAATGACTGCACTGGAAACGGTATCCATCCGCGAAGCTCACCCCCATCACCGCCACCGTTTCCTCGCCGCCACCGCTGCCGCCCACGTTGACCCGAAATGGTCCGCCGCGTGTATTGGATGAATAATTCATTTTTATGGAGCAGAGACCCCCGGCCCCGCCCTTCTTTTTCAAAGGCGGCGGCGACGGCGCGAAAAGGTCAGCGCCGGCCCAGCCCCCGCCCCGGCGCAGATATTTCATGGTGACGTCGCGACGCCCGCGGCGGCGGCCGCCCCCGGCGCCACCGCCGCCCTCGCCCTCGCCCTCGCCCTCGCCCTCGCCCTCGCCCTCGCCCTCGCCCTCGCCCTCGCCCTCGGCGCCCCGGTCCCAGCCCCTCGCGACGGCGCCGCGGGCGTCGGGCTGCGGAGAGCTAGCCCACGGACGCCGGCTAACTAGCGCACGCTGTTATCAGCTCCTCCCATCCTCGTTTCTGCCCTCCATCCTTCCTCTCTCCCTCCCCCTTGTTAATCACCCCTCCCTCCTTCTCCTCACACTCCTTCCCTTCACCCTCCTTCCCATCACCCTTGACCTCCATCCTCTTCCCTTCCCCTGCCCTTGCTTCCCTTCTTCCCACCTTCCTTCCCTCCTTCCTTCCCCCTCCCTCCCTCTCTTCCGCCCTCTGTCCTCTCCTTCCCCTTCATCTTCAGTCTCTTCTTTCCGACCCCGTCCTCCCCTCCCGTACTCCCTCCTCCCGCCATTGCGTCCTTCCCTTCCTCCTTTCTTCCCTCTCTCCCTCCGTCCCTCTCTCCCGCTCTCTGCCCTTCCCTCTCTCCCGCTCTCTGTCCTTCCCTCTCTCCCTCCCTCCCTCCTTTCCTCATAACCAACCTCCGTCTTTTCTTCTTTCCCCTCCCCCTTCACCTTCTCTCTCCCTTACCCCCTCATGTTCTTCCATTCCTCCCTCCCTCCTTTCCTTCCTCTCTTCCCCCTCCTTTCCCAAACACTGGACGACTTAACTGAGGCTAGCATTGCCGTTACCTCTGCAAAACCGCTGACCAAGAGATCCTAGGGTTCGAATCTCGACGGCGGCGGATTTGCGACTCCAGCTACATATATGATTCGAATTCAGTCACTGTCTGGAGGAGAATACTAGCGACCAGCTGTTCTGATCGGTGGTTCTGGGAAGGGGTAAAACCTCGCTCGCCAAAGTTTAGAGCCCGACTCTCTTATTTCCCTGGGAGAGGAACACTCCCACCTCCTGCATATGCGTTTGTCCCATTCATGACACCTAGGAGACTTACAAACTTGGCAGTAGACGTGCCCAGAAACACAAAACAATCCTTTAACCAATCCATTTGATCTCCTTCAGCAAATTCTTCCAAACCCGACATCCCCAATAACCTCTTCTGTAATAGCTGAGTTCATCGCGCTCACTTTCACGCTTACATCGCACACTTATTTCTAATACCTTTTTTTTCTGCTATTGAATGACGTTCTGACGTCCATGCAAGATTATCCTCTTGACTTCGTCTTAGCTCTTCTATCCTCTCTCTCACCATTTGCGCACATCTTTCATCCAAGTCATTACTTATTTCTTTAATATTATGGATAGATTACACTAATTGTTCAAATAACTATTCTATACGTCATATTTGTACACTTATTCTTTAAACGTTCGAGATCAGTATCAACATCACCGGATCATTTTATGAGATTAATTTAGTATATAATGTCACTATCTTTTGTTCCTTCACTAGTCTTTGGTTTCACGACAGACACGATTAGATATTCATTAATTTTAAACGCAGTGTCAAAGAGTGGGATGTTCCAGAAAACGATCGACGATAGGAGCCAGTTTTCTTATTTACCACAAGTGCAATCGTATCCCTTTATCCACCACAAATTACGTTCAATACTTTTTGGGTTCCATTTAAGAATAATTTAAATTTTGAGAAATCCACGCACATCTTTACCATTCGAGGCATATATTCGATGATGTTGTATGGATTCTGAAAAAGGCCTATTTTTGTGGGCCGTGCGTTGTGTATGTATAATCACTATAACGATTTACAGGATAAAGAAATGGGTCGAATTGAAGAACTATCAGATGAAGCTGAAAATGCGACTAAAATATTACTTCCCAGGAAACGTTAAGACATAAATTCGAGATAATATATCAACATTGGAAAGTAAAAAATAAGTCTCGTCTGACACAATTTTGCTGGCGTACTTTTTAGAACAGGTAAACACAGCTGACGTTTAAAGTTTTTACATTTGTCAAAAGACGTGAAATACAATAAAAATATTTATAAAACTATGAAAACATGCAAAAGAACGTCAACTGCATGAACAACGGTAACTAGGCGTAAAAAATATCAGTTTTGTTCACAATTAGTGCTCAGGTGAATAGATAATATCAATATGTGGCTTTGGGCCTTTGGAATCTGGGAGAGTTTACCGCCCCTTGCAAATTTAGAATGATTTCATATATAAAAATTAGTATTCTAATTAAGTGGTGAAACTGGCTACACAAGCAGTTGATCAGCAGAAAATTATGTTTTTGTTGAGGGATATAAACATTATGAACGTCATTATATTGTCCAAACTACAATAATCAATATGATCGATTGTGGACTTCGGTTACAGTAATTGAATATGGGATTACTCCCATTATGTATAGCACAAATAAAAATTTGAGAAGTAAATAAAAGTGCATTAAAGTAAAATAAGTAATTAAAAATGAAGACAAAAGTGCAAAGTTCAGTTCCTAATACAGGACGGCAACACATTTGGCTAACGAAAGCTATAGATTGATACAGATTAAAAGTCGCGCTTGCGGCAACACGCATAAAGAAAAACAGAAGAAAACAATAACTCAGTGCCCTAACGACTGCAAACTCATTTCAATATTCCAACAACTCAACTAAAGGTTATATTTTTTTCCAATTTATTTCTTACGAAAGAGTCCTGTACATCTGTTATTCAATTAGTGCATAGATTGACATTTGCAGACCTTTAATTTCTTTTATAACACAGTTCAACGTTTAAAGTGCAAATGCCGTTGCCTTTCATTAGATTCTCGTTTTATTTAGTACCAGAACTTCCTGTCTCTCGCTGACAAGTTCTAATTATGTCCCATTAATTTTTAAAGCAGACACAATGCTGAATAGGAAATAGAACACGCAAAATATGTTTGCCTGCCTAATATATTTATCCCCAGAATACCCATGTTAACTAAATTTTTGCAAGTAAACAATATTTTTTCGACGACATCCATTTTCGCAGTTCCAAACTCTTGTTGCATGCATTAGATGGATCGCAGACATGCGCTGATATATCGTTGATTCTGTATTTCTCTCATTATTGTTTCATAGGTTTTGTCTTGGCTATTTAGACAGTCAGTTATTATTACAATCATTAAAAGCACACATCCATTAAACAAACTTAAAACTTGTTTGAAAAAATAATTAAAAACATTGTACATTCACTTAATTTAATTTAAATCATATTAATTAAAATATATTACTTTCAAAAGTCTTTCTATTCCTCTCAACATTTAGAGGATTTCCTTTCCTCTTCCTCAGAACTAATTTCATCAGAATATTTTTTCATTTTTCAAACTACATTTCTTACTCTACTTCAGAAAATATAAGATGAAATTACACATGAAGAACAGAAAAATAAATCCTTGAAACATTGAAAAAGATGGGAAGAGTTTTGAAACCAAAGGAATATTTTAACAAATACTTTTTAAAGTAAAATAAGTGAAAATATGCTATTAATAAACAATTTTTTAAACAAAAGGCTTTAAGTCTGTTTAATGTGTGTTTTTAAATATTGTAATAATATCTTACTGTTTAAAAAATGCCGGGATAAAAACCTTCCAAATAGTAACTTAATGACTGTTTGATAGATATAATCTAATTTTTTCGGGTTACTTTGGCTCCAGAGGCACTCAGATTCATTGTCACCTTAGCAAAAGCATCGCACTCGGGCCCTGCGCCGCAGCACGTGTCCTTTCGAAGCGCTGTTGCAAGGCCTTGCAGCAAACTGCGCGATTTGTTCGCGGAGGAGAAACAGGCTGAGGTAGTTTTTGAAGTTGCAAATATCGGTTTGAACGGTTGCTAGTATCGGACAATGCTTGTAGATAGTTGGCATCGTAGATGCCGAAGAGTACCATGACATTTCAAAGTGATACAATATTCAATTTTTTTAATTCCAGCATTACAAAGGATCTATTGTGTTATAAGAAACCGTTCATAAAATGACCTCTTACGGCTCAGATTTTGACGTAATTGCCGTTTATGGTACGAATAATTGCGTCATCACACATTCAACCAAACGCAATAAAGAATCGTGGGGAACCGAACAGCCGACAACAGTCTCGCATAGATGTCAAATATATCCATGACGTCACAATAAAGTTATTTCCAAAAATAAACTTCTATTGTGTTATAAATTTATAAAGTTAATATACAGAAACTAAGGTATCCAACTCGTTTAAAATGTTATCGTATCGTAAAATCGTACTTGTACAATCGCTCCTAACGGCGCTCGTTTTAAAAACTTCAATTCACATTAAAAACAATAAAGATTCAATTCAGAAATAAATGATTTTCAACATTTTGTTACAAATGTAGTTTAGTTTCACAAGACACTTGGTTTCAATTGTTCATGTGTCTTGTTGCTAAATTGTTGCCTCGATTTGTTTTAGAATATTATTTTTGCCACCATTCTTACTTTTAATCATAGTGAATTATGTAATCACGCAGAAAATCGTTATCGAGATTTTGACAAATACAGATTTAGGAGGTCCCTTATATCCAAAATCGTTTCGAAGTTGTCCATAATTTAGGTAACGAGGAGGGAGATGGTTTTAGGCAACGGTTACGCTGCGTTACGTAAGGGTAGGGGTGTCGTAGTCTAGTGCTACGTAATGCTGATATTATTTTAAACTGAATATTTCATTTTATTGAGTCTCGTGCAAAAACATTAAATATTAACAAATTAAATTTTTTAAAATTAAAAAGTTAGTATGATGTTTAAATTGTTAGAATAAATAGAAATAGTATTTCTTCATAATATAGATTGAATCTGTAAGATTAGGAAAACAATATTCAAAAATAATCTATAGTATATTCTAGAATCCAATTAAATTTGTGCTGTAAACTCCGAAGGTGTGTTCACGTCCTATCAGAAACTTTTTCGCCTATGCGACCTTATTTCATTCAAAAATTGTAATTGGAGGGGGATTGTAATTGTTGCAAGAGATTACGTAATTATTAGAGGAGGGTTCGAGCATGCGTTACAGGGAGAAAAGGTATTCAAAATATGCTACATTTGCGTTACGTTATTTACGGACGGCCCCTTTCCTAAAAACGTCCGTTAACGTTCCTTTACCCGTACGTCCATCATCACCAGAATAATGAATTGATTTCAAAGTGAAAATTCTATGATCGTTAAGGAAATGGGAAAATGTTGTTGCAATGTTGAAAAATAACAAAAATTATATGAAATTACCAACTATGATACTCCTAATCATAACCCTTCGGTTTCTAACGCAGAGCTACATAAACCATTTGAACTGCTTGTTGCACAAAGTTAGAAACAAATCACATATTATTTTTCCAGAACGTTTGGATCCTCTTTTCTAAGGTAGGCATCAATACGAATATCTGTTGATGGCTTAAAAAGTTTCAATTATCTTTAGTTACCTCATTTGCAGATGTATATCCCAATATATGGACGTACTTTCCCACGGTAATGATAAATAAACTATTGTAAATACTTATATGTTTCGTAACTTCTATGGAAAGTGTTCGAGATTTCAAGATTTCTTTCTTCTTAAGTATATTCCTTAATTTGTCACCATTTACATTATACTTCTACTTTTGTAAATAGGTATGCACGTACTAGCCTATATCAAGTAAATAATGTAATGAAAAATATTATTTGTGGAAAGTCACCTTCATGTGCTGCGAAATGCCGTTTGGAAGTGGAGGGTCACTGATGCAGAGAACAGATCTTACTAACCTTCCTCGAGCGGAATTCATTTTGCAGGTGCTAGTAATAAAAATATTCATTAGCACTTCCTTTTCAAGAAAAGATCAAAATATCGTGTAACGATAATCTAAGAACAGCAGTATCTAACTTGTATTCGGTGACTCGATTGCCACCACGTGGCCGCCGTGCGCCAGCGACGCCATCTCTCCACCACCCCCTCCCACCTCCTTCCACGCGAGCGCACATCTTCGACATGTCTCCTCCCCTCACCCCCCCGCCGCACACGCCGCACCGCGACGGCCGCGTTGTTAACACAGATGGCTCAATCCCGCGGCGGCGGGGGCGGGGGCGGCGGCGGCGGCGGGAGCGGTGGTGAGGGCGGGGCGGCGGGGGCGGCAGTGGCAGTGGTAATGACAGTGGCGGCGGCGGCAGCGGTGGCAGTGGCAATGACGGCGGCAGCGATGGTAGCGGTGACAGTGGCGGCGCCGGTAGCTGTGATGGCTGCGGCTGTGGTGCCTGTAGTGGCGCTGAAGGTGTCTGAGGCTGTGGCGTTGGCAGTGGCGGTAAATGCATCAACCGCTGTAGTGGTGGCCGCAGTGGCGGTGACAGTGATAGTGACGGAGGAGGTTGCGAAGGCGGGGGAGGTGGCGGCAATGGCGGTGACGGAAGCGGTGGTGATGGCGGGGAGGGCGGCAGCGGTGGCGGTGTCTGTGCTGTGGCGGTGGCGGTGTCGGCGGCAGCGGCAGAGACGTTGGCGCAAGCAAAAGCGGTTCGATTCTCACGAGTCGAGTTTTTCTTTGCACTGATATCACAATTGGGGTTCCTGGATCCCCGTTGAAGAAGCCAGATAATGGCCCTTTAATCCATAATTTTCAAAAAAAATCGTGGCTTACATCAGCAAAAATGCTGCTAAACAAAAACGACGCAAAATGTTTTTCCAAAATGTATGAGCACCAACACTCAACAACAACGAAGCATGTACCTATCAAAAATGTTGCGAGGGCCCGGTAGCCGAGATCGCTAAGTCAGTAGTGTTGTAGCGATCTCGGACCGAAAGGTCGGGGGTTCGACTCTCGACCCGCGCATGGTTATGTGTTCGTCCTTTCGACTCTTATCATCACCATATTGTTTCATCTTTATAGATCGTGACGTTAAAATAGCGGTCGGCTAATGACCTAGAAGTTGATGCGACATTAAATAACAAAAAAAATGTTGCAGTTCCATAACCAAATGGCAATGGCCCCTTCCTTGGAGTGTTTCTGTCGCATAACGTAAACTGCCATAAGTAGTGACGCACCGAGTATGCGAATTCATTCGAAATGCACAGGATGAGAACAGGCGGAAAACACAATCCAATAATTGCATGTTTTAGTCAACATCGAAACTGACAAAAATATAATCTAACCAAATCATTGACACTTCTCAGAGCTTAGTTTGCAACTTCTGCATGCATTGGAAATTTGTAATATAGATTCTTGCAATCCTAATAAACAAGTTGTTTTCCCATTTTCCTAGTTTACATGGTTTTACAATTCTTCAAGTAAAACAGAAAAAGATAAATGTTATCACATTGTTTCCCAATTTATTGAAATTGGCATCCAATCTCTAATAAACAGTTATAAGCTCTCCTTAATGCAAATGCAGGCTAAGCTTGTGTATTTTCAAGTATCCCTGGCAAAGTTTTATATTTCTCTCCAAAACAGGGTCGGCGGTTGGTGTTAAGTTCGAATGGGTAGTTGGCTCGAGTGGGGGTCCATCCTTCCTTCCCCCACCCACTCCTTCCCTCTCTCTCTCCACCATCACCCACCGAAAATGTTTATGAAGGGAAAATACAAATTAGAATTTTTTCAAGTAGTCATTCTATCATCAAATTGTCATAAAATTGTTATCACATTTATTTTATATAACTTCGCACAGTTCATTTTGGCAAAGCAAATATATCGCTGCCCTTTGGATTTTTAAATAAACTTAGTTAACAATTTTCGGAAATCGATTTTGTCGGCCATGTCGTTATAAACACGTAAAATCGCAATACTGTTGAGCCTATCTTGCAATATAGTTGAATGCACATACGTTTTGAGTCGACGAAGTACCGAAAAACTTTCTTAATTTGTGGAATTTATCTATGAAATATTTCTCTCACCCTAAATCCCGATTGGGTATTTTACCTATTCAAATTTTTCCTTCGATATATTTAGTTTTAGCAAAGAGATTCTATGGGTTACATGTGCAGACGATATAATTGTTATATTTCAAGAACATCAGAACATTCCAAGACATTCCAAGTTTCTCTTATGCTATGTTCTGAAAATAGGGAGATTTATTTTGTCATAATTATTTTACAAAATATTTTTGTCATAAAATATGTTGAAAATTATTTATTGAAATCGAATTTGCGTTGTCAATCTTCATTTTTTAGCGGTAACTAGTCAATACATTTTCGTCATACTTAATAAGGAATAAGTCCCGAGTTATTAATGCTTTGGATTTCATAATAATGTCCAACTATTCACCAGCGGCTGCTAAATACATTAAATATAGCAACATTTCAAATGTCGGTTATCACTAGTGGCAAGGGACGTTCTAGAACCTTTCCATCGACAGAAGATTTTCGGAAGTCTTGCTCAATGTACTGAACCGCAGTACAAGCAGCTCCGACGTAATTTTAAAAAAGCTTGATATTTGAAACACTTCTTCCAAATCCCTCAGATAGTTTCCTCGTCTTCACTTTCAACTCTTAACCCTCCGGCGGGCGCGAAGCGGTACTCAGTGCCGCATTCTTACATTTATGTTGATTTTGTGTAAATAACTGATGTCGCACTATTGAGCTCATAGTTATTCTTCATTCATTATATTTTCAACCGGATGAGACTCAAATCACGATTTCAGACACAGCCGATCGATCGTTATTCATTAGTAATTCAAACTCTGCAACGGTTGCGGCACTGCGTACCGCAGGCGCTTTGTCATGTAAGTATAATAATTGCGTATTTTATCCATTAGAATTCTTACTGCTGTTTTGTTTTTGAGAATAATGACACATATTTTGGAATACTAACTACTAATTCAAATTTATATGCGTTGTTTCCGAAGAAACGTTAGAAGACACGTTTGCACCGTATTCATTCCTCTTCATGTAACACGTAACAAGACACGGAGGGAGCAAGTGTTGGATCAGATTTTAATTAATATTGTTATTTCGTTTGGTATTTAGTTATTATGAAATAAAATGTATAAAAACATAAATAAATAATATTTTCTTCACGTTCCATAACATAAGTAATAAATATTGACGCGAAAATCGAAGGTAAATGCGGCACGGAGTGCCGCACGCGCTTGCTGGTGGGAAATGATGGGACGCGCCCGCCGGAGGGTTAAACCGGTTTGCCTTCTTGCTGCGGCGCTGTACTCACCTCGGCGAGCGCCAGCCCCATGATGGTGAGGCCGAACTTGATGGGGGCGGCCGAGTCGTTTTTGTTGCGCGCGTCCCACACGCCGCACACGAGGAAGATGAGCACGCACGACACCATGAACTCCGCGAGGAAGGCCTGCACGTTGCTCAGATTGGGGTCGGGGATGTTGAGGCACGAGGAACAGCAGCCGAACCTGGTCTCATTCCACGAGTGGTTCGGCGTCACAGCCTGCGATGGAAAGCAAAACGCTTATGAACGGAAATTTTAAAAAAATGTTAGAATGCAGCTATATATTTTATGTGCGTAAACTCTCCGCGTAGTACTGGTCCAGTGCGACGAAACTCTGCGTAGTACTGCCCCAGTGCAACGCATCAACGAAAATATAAGAATGTTCTGAACCAACAACCATCATTCAAGAAATCGATTTTGGACGTTTCGAATATTAATTGTTGCACACATGGGTAGCTTTTGATGGTATTTTATTTGCATGTATTTCTTTACTTATAAAGTGCAGTTAACCTTTTCGTAAAGTTGGCCTTTCCGTGATATGCCCCTTTTGCGCTCTCTCTCTCTCTTTCTCACACACACACACACACACAAACCCCCACACACACTATTAATTCCACTCTTTTCCTCTCTCCCTATTTATCTGCATCTCTTCTTCGCTATCACTCTCCTTGTGGCATCAATTACCTTGCCATCACCATTCTCAAAATTCCTAATCTCAAACATATCATATCCCGGAATTGATTGATTGTCGATTTGTAAAATCATATAGGGCTTCAAACTGAGACGCCATATTTGAAGCGTTCCAAACTGTTTATTAATGTATTCTGAAATTTTAGTTTGGGAAACATTTGCGACATTTTCGTATTTCTCATTACATAGCAACTATCATTGCTCCAAAAGCGTTCCTAATCAGCTTTATTCTCTAGTAAATGTGTTGCACTTTCAGTTTGTACCCCCAAAATTCATTTTATCCTCACAAGCGGTTGACTAGGAGTTGTCGATATTAAAAAAGACTTTGCAAGCACAAGTTAGCGAGGGAATTTGTGAGCATTTTGTGCAATTATTAAGGTTATTTTGCTCTGGCGCTCCACTTTACGCTCTCGTGTTACCCTCCGCTCATGGTACTCAATGACTCTTTCAGATGAGTTCCAGCTGTCTTCCAAAAAGTGCCCAGACGATGTTAATTGAGTCAATACTAATGTGGTTGGCAGTGACTTTGAGATAATACAGTGGGTCGGAATAAATGTAACAAACTTCTAAGGCATGAAAATGATCAGATTTTGCCAATGAATATGCAGTTGGAAACGGAGGTGGGAGATCTTGTGCATTGTATCCGACTTTAGTCTTGGGCTTTGCGTCACAACATTAGCGGGAATTGTAATAGCAGTCATATACCAAAATTATCACCTTGTTACAAGTAATTGAAATAGATATATAAAACATGTTTAATTATTGCATCTGTTAGCCCTTCAATGTGTTATTTTTGGTTGGTTACCGTTTAAAATTGCCACGTTAAGCCACTTTCAAAATGTTTCTCAACTCTTGTCGCTCTCCATGCAACATGGCGGCCAGCGTCTGGTCTGGCTATTCAAACGAAGTGCCCAGCTGTGTTCACGTGGAGACGCAAACTGGTGCTGTGCAGAACGAGCAAAAATCGGCACGCCGGAAAAACTCTCCCATATGTTTGCATCACGGTTGGAAATTAAACTGACGTTACACATGCATTTGCCTTTGATTTTTAGGTAACTCCTTAGACGCAGATGTTCCGTAAGTCGCATACTGTCAGCTCAAGGAGATTTCTTGTACCTGCCGAATACTGAAGCGTACGGGATCGCCCAACAAACAGGGACAAATGTCAATGAGTATATCCACATCATTAAGTAACGTACAGTTTCTCACCATAATTTTATGGCCAAAAAGTGATAATATTCGGTTCCCTACAAAACTTAGAAGTTTATTACATTTATTCTGAAACACATGTATAATGATGCAGCAATTATTAAGTAGTTTCAGGTCAACAAATAAGACAAAAAGTCCTTATTGCCTTCCAGTTCTTTTAAAGAAGGATATGATAGGTTCTAGAACTGTGAGTCTCAATTGCGTACCGAGGAAGTTTAAAAAAAAATCACGACTGACACATGTCAGTGTCATTATAGAAAGTGTGTTAGTCCAATGGCAAATAATTGACACAAGTCTTTCAAATTCCTTTTATTTTCAAACAGAAATTCAACCCCACGAGAGGTATTCCTAAAAAACGTAAAAACGAAAACCAGCAAAACAAGTTGCTGCAAATGAACCTGCATTTTTCTGTTTCAAGAACTTTTCTGTATTTATCAGTGCTTTGCGCCTACCTCCACGTGGTTTAGGCAACCACCACAACATCTAAGAATGAAGTGTTGCGTGATTGACACACAAATGAAAACACATGTTTGCACTTCCTTCAAATAATCGACTTCAAATAAAACCTGACCTCTCTCCTCATCTTGTAAACACTCACACTCATACGCACTACACTATTACTCTTGTCGGGAGCATAGATATTGTCTGGATGGGGCGATGTCTTGTTTGGAGAGAAATCCCACAAACTGCCGAGTAAATCGCGCCGGCTACAACTTGCACTACACTCGTGTGTCTAATCACCATAGTAGAAGACGTGCCCGGAAACACGAAATACTCCCCCGCAAAATTGAAAATACTAGCTCACAATAAATTCACTCACGAAAAACACACACATTATATATGAAATACTCTTACACGAAATACAACATTCTAACCAAATACACACAAAATGCTCACATACGAAGTACTCATACCCAAAATACTCATTCACAATATACTCACGCACGAAATACACACAAAATACTTACTTAATAAATACTCATACACAAAATTCTCATGCACGAAATATCCACTCAAGAAATACACACTAAATACATACGAAATTCTCACACACGAAATACTCACTCACAATATACTCACTCACAATTTACTCACTCACAATTTACTCACTCACAATATACTCACTCACAATATACTCACTCACAATATACTCACTCACAATATACTCACTCACAATATACTCACTCACAATATACTCACTCACAATATACTCACTCACAATATACTCACTCACAACATACTCACTCACAACATACTCACCCACAACATATTCACCCACAACATATTCACCCACAACATACTCACTCACAATATACTCGCTCACAATATACTCGCTCACAATACACTCGCTCACAATAAACTCACTCACAATGTACTCGCTCACAATGTACTCGCTCACAATGTACTCACTCAAATGTACTCACTCAAATGTACTCACTCACAATGTACTTACTCACAATGTACTCACTCACAATATACTCACTCACAATATACTCATTCACACTATACTCACGCACGAAACACACACAAAATACTTACTTACGAAATACTCATACACAAAATTCTGCACGAAATATCCACTCACGAAATACGCCCAAAAAACTTCCATATGAAATACTCATACGCGAAATACTCCCTCACAATATTCTCACACACGAAATACACACAAAATACTGACATACGAAATACTCATACTCATGCACGAAGCATCCACTCTTGAAGAAGGCGCTCTCGAAATCCTCACCTTGAGCAGGCCCACGCCCACGATGCCGCCGAGGATCTGCGCCGCCACGTACACGCCGAAGGTGGCGATGCGGATCTTGCCCAGGATGAGCGAGCACAGCGACACGGCGGGGTTGATGTGCGCCACGCTCGTGTGGCCGATGATCTGCAAGGCAGAGCAAGCGCGCGTGCGTCAGCAAAACATTTTTCAAATATTTTGATTTTTCTAAAATAATTATTTTCTAAATTCATGTTTTCGTTTGTTTTTTTTTAATTCTGGCCCTCAAGAAAATGTGCGCAGATAAATTTCTTTCCCCACACGTCATATACAGTTTTTACTGTTTTGACAAATAAATAAATAAATAAATAAATAAATAAAATAAATTGGACGAACGGACAAGTGCAGTTGAACACCACAAGATACACACCTCACTAAAATGGAAAGAGAATCTTTATTTCACATTGAACATTTTTTTTAAAAAAAACGTAAAAAAAATGTGTTTTAATTATTTCATCAGTTTTAAAGATAGGGAAAACGAAATCATCCTTTGGGCGCGATTACAAAACCTAAGAAGAATCAACCAAAAAATAAAAATAGATAAAGTAATCGTCAAAGAAGATGTTTTGACGATTATTTAATTACATTTTACCCCTTAGTATCAAAATATTTTATACATGTTCAAGAACGTCACTTGGACATGTTTTTGACGTACACCTGAACTACAAACGACTTTGGAGTTCATAAGTACTCAAATATTTCTACAAAATAACGCCGTTTAGAAACAAACTTCGTTTCAACTTTTTACATTTTCTTGATCTCAAACATCTTTACCTCTTTGGAATTCTTTTGTGTCTAAAGAAGAACCAGAAGTGTGTGTCATGCGTTGTGGCAGGGAAATCAGAACCTGTCTTTTAAGATGCATTTCCTGTGCAAATTCTGAGAGATATCGTGATTGCAAAAGTGACGCCAGAACAATCAGAAAAATGTAATAAAAACTTAATCGCCTAGTATGAATATATGCTATGCTTCACCAGACAAAAAATGTCACATTAATTTAATCTTTGTATCTTCTTTTAATATATTTTTGTTTGCTTTTTAGATCGTATTTCATGTCAAAAAGTATTGCCAGCTTGTTATAGTTACTCCGTTTTCCTAATTTTGGCTTCTTTTGAGTTTTATAATTAGTTTTACGTCTCCCTATCAAAACAAGAGATAACCCGTTTGTTTTGTTCATTTCCTGCTTGTATCGTTTCTCCACATCTTTATTTTCTGATAGCTGTACGTCCGTTTCATTTTCACACTACAGGTTGATATCTAGTGGCATCATCTTATTCTTTGAGTTCATTTCCTCTTATCTCCTCAGTCTCTCCCTCTGGTCTCTGTCTCTTGCTCGCAAACTGAGGGAATCCTCTTTCGGTCGCTTCCGTGCTTGCTGAGTAAATGCGGGTTTGTCGGTGGGTTCTTTTGCCGACTCATTTCCCGTTCTTCTGTCCAATTTCGTCACCCACACCCTCCATATTCCATTTCTCGCCTTCCCTCTCTCCCCTTCTCTCTCTTTTCTCGCTCGTCTTTCAGTTCAGACAATCGGCAGTCGCCCACAGGAGGCGCTCACGAGATATTCGGTGTCGTTCTCAGTACGTTGCAATTACAGTCCCCGGCGTCAGCAAGCCCATTATGCTTCGAGTGCCGTATTTTTTCGGATATGCCCTAAACAAGTAGTTATTAAAGTATACAATATGAGATAGATTATTTGTGGATAAATCCCTTAATGGTTTACAATTTCTAATAAAATGTACATGCCATTTATAATATCAACATTTGGACACATCCTTCGAGGTGTTTTATAAAACCTCTGGTCTACAAATATAAACGCAAATAGTGTTTTTATTAAATTAAAATATTTACCATTCAGTTAAGTTAAAACTTCCTATTTTTACGTATTATATCAATATTTTTTCCAATAATTTAATGTCAAATGCCTTCATAAATTATATTTTTTATAAAGTAATAAATATAATTATATTTATCATACTGTATACATTTTGATATACTAACATTAATAGTACATCTTGAACAATTGAAAAATTGTAGAACCAAACTTACTCATTACATAAAAACGTTCTTAATACAAAAGAATCATGCAAATACAAATTCGTGAATACATTTCCTTTTATCTGAATGAGAAATTTAAATTTCCTTTGTTGCTCTCTGCTGTAAACGGTTTGTTGTTCTACATGTTCTTTGCACAGTTGTAAAGTCTGAAGTGCTAAGCACCAACTCGTAGAGGGACTTTACCAATGCGTAAAGTAGAATTTACGGATTAGAAGGCGCGAAAATTGAGATTTTACACGTTTGCAAGTAGCGCAATAAATTTTCGAAACGAGAGCCCGGACAATGGGCTATGTTTAACGCCCGTGTAATAAGCGTTACTGCTATCGCGCAGCGGGTGTGTGCGAAATGAAACTCGCGCCACTTATCTTCGCTTTCGTTGAGGCTGTAATTGTCCCGGGTTCGTTACGCGTTGCCTACTCTGCGGAGCGTGGTTCCCTGTGGAGCAGAGCTACCGCCAAACCGCTCCCTTAGGAACCTCTCCTTCCCCCGCCCTAAGAATGGTGGCGAAATCCTCTCGCTACATCTCTGTTCATGAGTACCTCAAAATAAGGACTGTCTCTTCTTGGAAGTCGTGGTACTTCATATGACGAAACATGCCACTGTATTGCTGACATGCAAATTTATCTCAACTTGCATTCACCTCATGGTCCTCGTAAACTTCATTACTATTCCGTAACTCATCTGATCAAGTCCTATTTTGCATGCCCTATTTTGCAGATTTATTAATATTCGTCTCTTACTTAACATAAAACCCATTTCCGAGATGCAAGTCACCGCTGATAAACTTGGGAGGGCATTTGAGTAGTCATCTGGAAACACGTGTTTCATTTTCTGAGCTTCGGTTGTAAGAGATACTGTATTAGCAGAATATTTTTAGGCGCCTTCTCTTAGTGACAAAGTACGTTAATAGGCCAGTCAATAACCGTCTGTCCCCAAATATTCTCTAATCGGTTAAATATGTTGATATAGTGTTTTCACCAAATGACACAGGATACGTTGGTTCAACAGAAGTAGTTATTAACATTTTGACAGTACTTCATTATTTTAAAAAGACGATTTTCTAATCTGCATGGTACAACACATTTTTTTGCATCAATGTAAGTGTCTAAAAAGACAAATTTCTTCAAAAATACGTATGTTCGCGAATGATAAAAGGCAAATTAATAGTTGGAAAATCCAGGGTCGAAGCAAGTGCTTGAGAGTGTGCGGGTCGGCGTCGCGGAGTGACAAATAATGCGATTTGGGTCCTCCAAATGATAGTCAACTCGGTGACATATTGCAATGCAAGAGCAGTTTGTCAGTTACGAATATTAGGTTTCTCGCTTGCAAAAGTGTGAATGTCAAGAGTGTTTCATCGATTGTAGTAAAAATGGAGAAATAAGCCGATACTCATTCACTTTACGTCTCTTGTTCCCCGCACTTCACGATGCTCAGTAGCATGTGCATGCACTTCACAGCGTAAGAATCCTAAGAGTGTACAGCGTGTACTATCGGTGAACGGCAAAAAAAGTTCAGAAATTCTCGATGAATTATATTTGTATATTTGTCGTTCACGTCAAGTTAAGGTATACAGACTAGATAATCATATGTTGTTTTATTTTAAAAATAAAGTTGTGTTACTGTGTATGAAGATGAACAGTCAGCAACTCATGAGAAAAATCTCTTACAGGGGGATAGGACAGCTGCGTAAAGAAGAACAAAATATGTTGTTCTCAGTTTTTCTTTCCATTCGGATAACGAGGGAGAGAAAGATACTCAACTTGCAATTGGCGGCTCTCGGATTTTGAAGAAGCCGCGTTATATTGTATTGCATGTACTTGAATAATCGAAAAAGATATTTCAATCGTTTAGCAACAGCTTTAAGAGAAAAATCTGCATCTAATAAATGGTAATTAAAAAGTGTTTAGTTTCGCTAACGTTTTAAAAATATTGAAAGTCTTTTTTTTTCTTTGAGCAAAGTTTCAGAAATCAAGGTGCAAAATATTCTTTCATGTTTTTGAAAACTTTTTTTTTACTAACTGGTGCCCATTATTTACCATACACTTTCTTGTCTTTATTGATGACTTATTTTACTCAACAATACACAAATATGGCCAATATGTGGCTAATTTAACATTTTAAGTCCTAAAAATGTCGTCATTTTAAGTTCAATAAATGTTGGTGGTTGGTGATGCTTACATTCCTCAAAATGTTCTTAAAGAAAGTGTAAATGAGAAAATAATATAAGTCAGGAAACGAACAAAAAAATGTCATCTTCAATTTTGCTCTTTTGACTTCAAATTCATAATCAGTGACCTCTAAAATCTAATTTTACCCAAACTACATTTTTTTTTACTTTTTTGTTTTTACATTAGGTAATTAAACCAAGCCCGCCATAGTGAATACATCATTTTATTGTGATTTTAAATTCGTAATTTGCGATTTTCAAAGCGTTGCAATCCAACTAATTTTCAACGTGTTCGAGTACTGTTCCGTCATCCGCCTAGTGTTGATGGAACAAACCCCGAAAAACAGATCAGAGGAGCCAGCAGTTAGTTATGCCACATCATGGTCAGACACCGCAGTGACATCAATTGATCCCCAGGGTCATTCCAGTCGGTCGGTGCGATTCAGCCCTCGCAGGGAGAAGTAGAGAGAATCACGACGAGAGGTAGAGTAGAGAAAACATTGACTTCTGTCTGGGGCTGAAAGTTGAAACTGTAAATAATAAAATCCTAGTTCAAGTTACTCGTAATTGAGAGGAGAGATTACAACAATTGAGATTATATTACAGTAGTGTAACTTTATTGCACATTTCAATCATGGGCCCAGCACGCTTCCTCTGCGCGTCTCTGCTGAAGTATTGTTTCCAACTTAGAAACATAACGCTCGCTCAAAACATATTAGTTGATAATATATCTCACATCATGAAAGAATTAGGAACATTTTTAGGAAAGGTTCGAAGTATCAGGGAAACGGTAATCAGGGAATGGGAAAACAGCATTGGTTAGTAGTACGAGCGGAGCCTAGACTGGAGATGAAATAAATAATTCAATAAGTTAGCGATAATTAAGTTAATTAGTAAGGTAATCAGTAATGCTAATCACTAATAGTAATCAGTGAGTTAGTAATAATTAAATTAATCAGTAAGCGATAATTAAGTTAATCAGTAGTAAATTGATCGGAGAGGCGGTGGTGCGGGCGATCTTCTGTGGCGCTGTTTGGTTTCAGGGGCTGAGGAGGCCAAAGGAGAAGATGCCCACGCCAGGAAATAAATAGTTTAGAAAAAAATCTAGTAGCGTAGCATGTACTCGTCTTCTGACGGCAGGTTTTTCCCCCTTCAGGGGGGTTTTCCTCAGCCGTACCTTATGTTCTCCTTTCCGCGGCTTTGATGCGATGAAGAGACCATTACGGGTAAATGCCAGAATTTAAAAGGCGCGGTAGGATGTAGGTATTGTAATGGCTTAAAGGCCTTCAGCCTAGCCACATAGTTAAAAAGAATTTAAATTATATATAATTGTGTTACAATTACCTATTAAATAAAAAAACATTTCAATCATAATAAATGTAAATTCAAGCACATTTCTTGCGCTGTATTTCAATTTAAGGAACACAGAGAAACTCAAACTTTCAATTTGTTAGTGTGATTGCATGTCAAATTGCAAAATGATGACGATCATCAATAATTCAAAGTTTGTGTACATTTTTTTTTAATATTGCCAAAAAATATTCAAAGGCAATTCGCAGATGTCACGCACTGATTTTTCGCAAATGCCGAATGCTGACATTTTTTATTTTCATTTTGTTTTCTTTACAATTAATTATTTACTAACTTTTGGAGGTATATTATTGCATAGTGTGAGTAACGACAGAGGCAAGTGTAGTTCATATATATATATATATATATATATATATATATATATAGTATGTATATATATATAGTATGTATGTATATGTATATAGTATGTATATATAGTATGTATGTATATATATATATATATATATATATATACATACATGCATAATCTTTTAACCTGTGACTCATTCCCCCACTCCCAGTGAAGCCGGTGTTTTCCCCGCAGCTTTGCGACCGCCCTCTCCCGTGCGCCCAACCTCTCAGAATTGCGCTGCTACATCGCCAGAATTACGCCCTCCCTCTCCGCGCGCACCGGCGCGGCCTCGTCGCAGGAATACCCATCCCGTTCGTTCGCTGGGGAAACGACTAAGTTCCCGAACGCGCCGCGCGCCGCGCTGCACGGCGCTCACCGCAGCAGCGCAGCCCCGTGCCGCGCCGCGACGCGCCGCGCTCCACCAATGTTAATTAAGAACGGAATTGAGCGCCGCGAGCGCGCTCTGCCGCAGCCGCACGCGCATTACAGGCTGCAGAGAGCGCGCCCTTGATTACGGCTAATGTGACGACGTGTTGACAAAAGGCCGCGTCTCTCTTCTAGCCCGGGCGCAAGGCAAGCGACTATATAGCGTAACGCTTTTCTTCTTCTACCGTTTAGCATACCTCTACATATTTACCTCCTCTTTCTCTCCTAATGAAGACTTGATCACTAAAATGTATGTGATGGAATTTGCACTATTTAAGACGGTCGGCTACAATAGGAGAAGAGGCTCATTATAGATTTAGTTGATTTTTGACTCACGAATCTGATAAAAATTGCAATATTTTTTTCATTCTTCTATACATTACGTCTTATCATACGAAAATTGTACTTCTGTGTGCTTGTGTGTGTGTGTGTGTGTGTGTGTGTGTATGTGTGGTGTCTGTCTGTCTGTCTGACTGACTGTCTGTGGGTGCAGTATGTTTCACAAGATCTCATGATCCACTTGAATATTTGCCCTGAAGTTTTGTTCCAATACGTTTGACAAGGCAAGAAAAAAATATCGGAGGCACACCATTTCGTAATGTTTCCACAAACTTGCCCCGCTGAGTGTAGCTCAAAGGTCGTCCCTACGGTTTCTGCATCGACTCTGTCCCGAGGGCTCTAGGGTTCGAGTCCCAGGAGGCTGATTTTCGAGACCAAGTCGTAATCAGCCGCTGTCTGGAGAAGAATTCCAGCGGCCGGCAGCTCTAATCGGTAGTTTTTCTATGGTTTCTCCGATCAACATCGTGTGAATGCCGGAGCAGTACCCTAAAAAAAATGGGCTACGGATAGCACGCGATCTTTCCTTCCTCTTCCTTATCCAATATTCATCCCTTACTTACACACACGAGTACATGCACTACGTTACCAGGACTTATCCCGGATGAGGCGGAGACCCATTGAGGAGATACCTGGAGGTGAAATCCATTTATACATCTTGTGGGAACACTGCCATCTCTCATTATTAAATCATTCACTGTACTAACGAGACGAATGATCACACAGTTGACGTGTCCGAAAATATCAAAGGAGAAGGCAAAGTATGACCGCCAGTGGACAGGCGGGTCCATGACGTGTGCGCCGTTTAAACTTCACCGTACCTTCCTAAACGGTAAAATATTCCAGCGTCGCCGTGGGCATAAGTGCTTCAGCGGTAAGTAAGACTCGGGCCTCTATGAACATATGAACTACTAGCGTATGTCTGCTGGGAGGCTAGGATTAGTCCCTCTGGGTGTGAAAAGAGTTAAATTGATAGCAGAGGGTGCCTATGTAAGTCTTAGCGGCTTAATCAATGTTAGTGACATTTCAGCAAAAAAAGTGTCCAGACGCATACGGTAGAGGGGGAGAGTAAACGGAAGTTTGGGACTGGATCTGAGAAATTTTTATACTAATAGCGCAATGATTTTTTTTAATTACAATGTATAAAAAATTGTGAATTGGTGAAATTATTAAAATTTCCAATTAATTTATTGTTCTTTCTTTCGCAGGCATTTCGCGTTTAATTTCGTAATCATACGGTAGTGGTAGTGTTCCTTGAACATTTACTGTCGTACTTATACTTCCAGAAATTTTCACCAAATTTTAAGGGATATTTAAAAGAGTCGGTTCTGCCGCAATACCCAGCGTTGTAGAAGGTGGACGTTATGCACTTCCTGTAGCCCATTACCAATTGCAAAGCTCGGAGAGTCATTTTAAAACTGTCACATGGAAAGAACTTGCAAGTATTAGCGCGACCTGGAGTCATTCAGTAGTTCGGAAGGGCGCTTGGGCGAGGCAAGGGACGTGGGCGGAGACGTGGGCAGGGGCGGGGGAGGGGTCGATGGTGGGGAGGGGGCGGTGCGCCGCCCGGACGCGCTAATTAGGGGCGCCGAACAGAGCGCCAATTAGGCCTCGCCTCGCGTTGCCTCAGCCATGCTCAAGACGGCCACCAGGGCGAACAATTTGATTGCCTGCCGCGGCGATCATTTGCTGCAGAATTACCAAACGACGGTGAAATGCCTATTGCAATAAAGGGGGAGTATCAAAACGTTTTTCCCAATGTTGCGTGCTCAGAAGTTATTCATTTAATATATTTACAATTTTATAAATTTTGTGCTGTTTTAGCAATAAACATTGGGTACAAGGTACACCAAACTGAGAAAGCAATTCAAAAGGTTTAATTTTTTCATATTGTTCAAGAGAGACAACAACTGTCACATCTCGTAATAGTGATTATTGAAACTTTCTAGAACATTACTGGAAGAAATAAGGCTTTCATGATTGCATGCGTCTTAAAATTTTCTGAAATGTTTCTTAACCGCCAACTTGCAGAAGTAGTGAAAACAACTCTTCCTGGTTGTCAGGAAATCCTAGTCAGACCAACCTAGGTTGACTAATATGGAAGTTAGATAAAAAATTTCAAATATCATTACCAAAAGTAGATGTACTAAAGTGATACTACTCTACTAGATAATTTGGCAGACCGACAAGGAGTAAAGTTTTGCGAGAGACTTTCTACCCGGTCGCGTAATCTGCGCCAGAAGAGGGATTCTTCAAGATTATTTCCTCATTCACCAGCAGAGATCTTTTAAAGTTATTCCAAGGATCCACAAAAATTACCACATTATGGATTACTGATGAAAAAAAAAACTTTGTAAGGATGTAATGTAACTTTCCAGGATTCTCTCAACATCGTACATAAGTTAAGTATACTTTTTTTTGGAAAATGATACGTTAAACGACATTTCTGACATGATCAACTACAAGTAGAAACATGATAATAATATAATGCCTTCGTATTTAGTTTTTGTTTCTTTCTTTCTTTTTCTTTCCTTCTTTTATTTCTTGTTCTGACACACTCTCATCTGAAGAAGCCGCGTCATTCTCATCGTAACAGTAAGTGAATTCAGGCGTAGAACGCCAGGCTTCCCACGGTGGCTGCCAGCGTTGACGTAATTTTTCAATTACACCCAAACACCACCAACTGCCTGCGTGTGTTCCTCTGATTCTCGCTCGGATTGCAGCGGAAGCAACTATTTCACTGACACAAAACCAGTTGCCAACAGAAGACTTGTCAGCGACACCGTCGTGACAGATTGAGAAGCACAGCGAAGAAGTTCTTCATTCTAAAACGTTTCGAATAGAAAAAATTGGTTATGGGTGGTTTAAATACAGAATTTCAGTACTGTAAAATCCTTTGCAATTTACGAAAATTAAAAGTTTTTTCAAAATTATTTATAGATTTTTTACTTTTACTATCTCTAATAGGCAGTTTAATTTTTGGACGTGCTTCCTTTAAAGCAAGAAGAGCATTTTCAAAACATTATCAAAAATGAATCAAAAATGTATAGTTATTGGATATCTTTGTGGGAGAACAGAGAATGGTGCCCATTACAAAAGTCGTAAAATAGCGATTTCATTAAAATCTCGGATGCGTTCAAAATTGCAAACTTCTTTGAGCCTATCCTATACCTTCATTACAGAGGTCAGCAATACTGCTTTCAGTTCAATCGAGTCTTCATTATTTGCTACATTTCTTGACGTCTGGTGCCGCAGCAACGTTTATATGAATGGCTACAAAAATTATACTAATTAACGTTTGACTTACAACAGCATGTACTTTCTCGTTTTCTTCAATTTTATAATTATAAGAAGACGTCGGAAAGAATTTAAACTATTTCAATTTTCGAAAATTCAGAAAGTTCAAATGAAATCGGCGCCTTTTTCAAGAGTGCGCTATTCAATCCGAAAAAAATAATCAAAAATAATGGTGTATTTTTTAGAAAATTTTGAAATTGTTATCAAGGTTTTACATAAAGAACCCCCAAAAGTCAAAACATCGGTTTCAACTTCACAGGGTCTCAAGTTCAGCCAGCTTAATCGCGGAATTTCAGTCTTGGATCTGAACAGTTTAAATACAAGCGCTGACCATCGACGAACAGTCAGACGACCAGACAAACCGACAAAAATATGTTTTGACGTCAACGAAATTTTCGATATCAGCTATCCGAAAACGTCAATTCTTACTGCGCAAGGTGTTAGAGGAAATAGTTTACTACGTGTAGTAACAAAGTTTTATCCACTTTTTCGACGTGAGAACCCCAAAATATGAGTTTCTGTGGAAAAATTGCCGTTTTTGCCGTAGCTAGTTTTGAGACTGTTTTAATGAATATTAAAACACATGTGTTTTGTGGTTTGATTATTTCTTATTCATATTAATAATTGTGGAGTACATAATATCTGTTGACATCATTAGGTTCAAGAAATAAAAAATCTGGAATTTCAACTAACACGAGACCTGTGCCATTCTCTTAAGTGATATATTTGCAATCCGAAGACACAGTTTGACCAAACGAATTGTGCCATTTATGAGATAATTTTTAAAATGTTTCTGAGGCTGCATGTAAATTAGCCTCAAAAATCAAAATATCCGTTTGAAACTCCCAAAGCCTCGAGTTCATTAAGATCGATTGGGGAATATCGATTTTGAATAAAATTGGCAGAATGGTATACGCCCTACCATTGACCACAGACGGAGAAACACGTTTTGCCGTCAATCGATTTTTCGGCATTAACGACTCCCAAAACATGGATTCTAGGTACACCATGAGTTAGAGAATTTTTTTCTAAATTTAGCAATTTGATTTATCCACCTTGTCTTTACTAGGGCCCGGCATTAAGAGTTACTTCCCAAGGGCTAGAAAATAAAAAGAAAGAAATACGATAATAATTTATTTACAACCGGACACAAATTAATTTTAAAATCAGTAAAAGTTGTGTGAGTCAGCTTTATCGGCTTTGCTGGGGGAGGGGTTTGAAGTCTCGTGAGCGTCCCAATCGGCACGCCACTGGGTTGATGCATTTTGTAATCAAAACCCGTAAATATTCCAAAAATACCTAAAAAAAGATTTTTTTCAATTGCGATCCCAATATTTCCATTAGTCGTTTAGTAAAGATAGAGATAAGAACACTGAATGACGCGCTATTTTAAAACTAAAAAAAATACACCCATGTATTTTTTGGGATATATCACACGCCGTTAATTTTGAAATGCTGATGAATTTTGTACTTTATTGCATTTTTCGATATAAATGATCTCTTATGAATTTTATAGAACTAATAATTTTTGTAGAGTAAATGAATTGAAATTGAGTATTGGCAGAAACATTCAACGCTTTGTACTTCTACAATATTCTGGAAGCCTTATTAAAAATTGAATCGTGAAACTTCAAGAACTAACTCTTCGTGTAGACAATTCCGTTCAAAGTTTCAGACATAGTGCTGTAACTTATAAGTTTTTTATCCTCTGTTGTATTTCATGTATGATATTGCTCCTCCACTTATATTTCTTTCTGCCTTCAAACATTTTAGTGCATGTTGGACGCTGAATAAGGAAGATATGAACCAATTGTTTTGTCATCTTGCACTAACGCCTTATATCCTCTGTTTTTGTTTTTGTTTGATTTTAGATATCATTAAGAATTAAATATTCCACA
The DNA here is from genome assembly GCA_031308135.1 of Acheta domesticus. NCBI lineage: Eukaryota > Metazoa > Arthropoda > Insecta > Orthoptera > Gryllidae > Acheta > Acheta domesticus. The sequence continues at coordinate 160,451,037 of JAHLJT010009419.1, forward strand.
ACTGATGATCATTGATGAATAAACTACGTGCGTGCATTTTATTATGAGAGGCTGAGTAGGAGTTATCGTCACCAGTATTTTTTATCGTGTTTAGCACTCAATGCGAAGGCGAATGCAGGCAGGAAACCACTTTAAACTTTTTCACTGTTACGGGCAGAAGTGTTAAAGCTGGTGTTACTGACGCACTTCGGTTGTAAGAATGAAACTCAGTTGGTGGTATGGGATTGCACGAACGTTGCCAACGCTATTCTAGGACCTTTGTCAGAAAACTCCTTTGTGCACTGCAGCCCGTCCAGTGATCTCAAAGTGTTCGAACTGGCATCAGCTGCTGTCACTGCAGTACCTCTGACCGAGAGGTCCCAGGGTTACAGTGCCGATGATGGCAGGATTTTCAAAAATTTGTATATCATAGTCATTTCGTGTCCAGCCGCTGCCTGGACGAGAATCTTAGTGGTCGGTTGTTCCCACCGATAGTTTTCCGTGGTTTCTCCGACCTCTAGACGAATGTCCGAGCAGTACCCTCATGATGGAATACGGACCGCGCGCAATCTTTCCTTCCTGTTCCTTGTCCTCACCCTACACACACTTATACTTGCATGCACTACACTACCACACATGTCGGGAGGCCAGTCGAGAGCTCAGAGGTTTCTTCGAGTGGGGAGGAGCCCCGCTGACGGGAGATACCTTGTTGAGGAAAACATTGAGGCCGGCGTGCAGGTCGCTGGCGGGTTTCGCTATCTAGGGGAAAATTAGCCCCAGCTCCCGCGATAAAAAACATGCACTACACTTACAGGAATAATGATATTATTAGGTGAGGTGCTCGGAATCATCAATGAGAGCGCTCGGATAATGGCGGAAGCTTTTGCACTTCTCGCCAAGGGCTGCAAAAAACCCTTTTCTCACCAGAAAAGCTGACGTTATGCGTAGAGTTTTGGTACGCTGTATAATGAGATTTTTTTCTAGGATTTTTTCCAGCCGATTACCCTTTACGTCCCGATTGGACGCGTATCGACCATACACTAGACACAAACACACGTGCGGGCTCCTCGGATCTGGGGTCAGCAGAATGCGATATCACATACATGATTGATTGATTCGTGTTTCCGGGCGCGTCAACTAATTAGGTCATTAGTCCCGTAAGTGTAGTGCGTGTTTTTGCTCGGGAGGTGGCGATGATCTTTTCCCCGCTGGATGCCGAGATCTGGCGCCGACCTACCACCGACTAGCGGAGTTTCCCCCTCAACCAGGTATCTCTCACCTGGTCGGGGATCCGCCCCAGCCTGGACAAGCTGTAAGCTCCCGACCAGGTCTCCCGGCATGTGTAGTAGTGTAGTGCTAGTTAGTGTGTGTTTGTGTGTGTGTGTGTATAAGAGGAGAGGATATGACAAGGAAGAGGAAGGAAAGATCGCGCGCGGTCAATGGCCCGTTTCTTAGGATACTGCTTTCTTAGGGCATTCACCTGGTGTTGATCGGAGAAACCACGGAAAACTACCGATCAGAGCAACCGGTCACTAGAATTCTCCTTCAGACAGCGACTGAATTCGATCTTGCTGAGAAGCTAGTGTCGAAAATCCTGCTGCCGTCGGGACTCGAACCTAGGACCTCCCGGTCAGAGGGACTGCAGTGACATCAGGTTGATGCACTGAGCCATCTCTCCCGGTCACATACATGAGAGACCAGGAACAAACAACTATGCTCAAGGCGGGGCTCGAACTCACAACCCTTCGGACCAAAGCGCTGAATAGGTACATACCCTTACCCCTCTCGGCCATCCAGGTCGACAGTTTTTTTGGTTTGATTTTAAAAAATCCTTCCACTTAATTTGCACATTTCTTCTTGCAGAAAATTTCTACTTTCGATCTAATTTCTAATTAATATCAAATTTCTGTTTGTTAAGAGACTTGCCGAGCATTATTTTGCATAGCAGTTCTTTATACAACTACCACTGTGGTTAATGCTACGCGCGCTGCTGAACTGTATCATTACAGTCTTATAATTGCAATTAGTTTAATTAAGTGAACTTACTTCGTTTAAATTAAAGATTAAGAACTTAAACAGGTGAATTATATTACAAGATAACCCAGAACAGAAGTTAATTACGTGGACCTCACCCTGGCTCCCTAACTAGCTCCAGTCTTACGTTCGTTATTTCCGAACAACCCCATCTCTCTCCCAGATTTACAATCTGCAGTTTCGTAGTATTTTATGTTTAGGAGAGGATAAATTAGCTGAAAGCATTTTTCCTCGAGGAAAAAATTGAAGGTAAAAATAATTATCCTTAGCTATTTGTAAAATTCTAGAAGGAAAGTAAATACGTGTAACACCAATAAAACTCTTGTAAAGAAAGAAATTGAACATTTTAAAACACAAACTCCAATATAATTTTGAATTTCGTTTGTTTTTAAAATGTACAGGAGTTTTCAAAGACTCATGATCTCCAACACATCACTTCCGAAGATACGAGTACTCTTTAGATTACATATTTTATTTTTAATTTTTGAAAACTTGTAATGTGTACTGACGAACAGTAATACTTTGTGAGATCAAAATATATTACATGATGTACTTGATGCATTAAATCGTCAAGTAAATCATTATTTAATTATTCGAATTTTTAAATTTTTATAGATCTTGTAACATTTCAGATCGGCAACTTTTCATCAAAAATGTTACAATAGTATACTATGCAAAGGGGTTATAAAGTTAAACTTTATTGCATTAGGGCAATTTTGAGCGACGAGCGATATTAGATGCTAGTTTTCAACTTTGCACGAATGCAATAAAATAACATTATAAACATGTAGCTTACTTAGTTTTGTCTTTTTTTGTATAAAAGCATTATAAATGTATAAGAGAATCAAAGTTTTGTTAACTTTTGGAAACATCTTGGGAAACGGGAATTTGACATCAAACATTTTTCGAAAAAGGTATTTGACATTGTGCAAAAAAACAGTGGTCGGCTGTTCGGCTTACAGCTACCTTACCACGATTATCGCTCCTATTGTCTGCGAAAGTGACTCAGAAATTATTCGTGCCGAAAACGGCAAATTCGTCATCATTTGCGCCACAAGGTGTCATTTTAAGGAAGATTTCTCGTTTCGAGAAAGTTCGTTTATAATGCTGGAATACAAAAAAAAGTGATTCGCATAATGCAGTCTCGCCTGAACTCACATTACCGTTAATTTTTTTCCCCGAATGATAGGGATGACTCGTGCCCGGAATGCAATGCAAACGTACCTGGATGACAAACATGACGGTGATGCCAAACACCATCGCTCCCTGCAGGTGCTGGTTCTCCAGGTTGTACTTGCCGAGGGGCAGCATGCTGCCCAAGCAGCCCACGAAGAGCAGCAGCGCCGTACCCAGGAACTCAGCGCCGAAGATGGCCGCCACCTGCATGGGCGTCTGCGGGGCCAGCAAGCTGCCCGAGCCGTCGCCGCGGAACGCCTTCTTGATTCCTGCGCAGCCACACGCGCTCATTCAGCCTCCGCAACACGTGCATCACAAGTTCGCGCAACACGTGCATCACGACAAGTTCGCGCAACACGTGCATCACGACAAGTTCGCGCAACACGTGCATCACGACAAGTTCGCGCAACACGTGCATCACGACAAGTTCGCGCAACACGTGCATCACGACAACTTCCTGGGATGTCTCGCGACGTTCCTTCAAGAGTTTGGAACTGTCGCGATACAAAAGTTGCCTATCGCTCAGTCAGACTCCAAAATCAAAGTACGCAACACGTGCATCACGACAAGTTCCTGGGATGTCTCGTAACATTCGTTCACGAGTTTGGAACAGACGCGATACAAAATTTGCATGTCGCAGGTCTCCCATTCGAAATGGTATACACGATACAAATGTTAGACAACATGATGTAGTCTGAACGTGTCGCGAGACAATATCCCGGGACACACCGATTCCAGTAAGTAGATAGCCGCCCTGTAGTGTTGTTGTGCTTTGGGTTCTGCTGTTTGTGATAGAAACTGCTATAAAAATTATTAAGCATTTACACATCTTCCCTTTGTCTCTGTGTTGTTAAGTCTATCCAGAATAAAAAGAGAGACAAAAGGATGGAAGCATTGGAGTCTCCGGCTATAAAAAATACACAATGTCCATCCACGACATGGTGAAAAAGATCCAGAACATTAAATCAAAAATTAGGCGAGAGCACAAAAAACTTACGGAATTCAAAAAAAAATTCCTTCCCGTCCCCAAAAGACAAACTGGTTTACCAACCTTACCAATCTTTAAAGTTTATATTGCAAGGGATGGGGTCGAGAGAAAATGATCGTATTCTCTAGATGTGGACGCGGGACATTGTATCACAACAGCATAGAGACATTGTCTCGCAACTGTTACAAACTGTTACAACTCAAAGTCCTGCGACTTTCTTGCTTGGTATGTAGTCGGCTTTAGAGATGGTAGATTTTAGCAACTGATAAAAATGCGAAATGTTATCAAACGATGAAAAAAATAGTACTTTATTGTACGTTTGACGGTCGGTGGATTATATTTCTTAAGATTTTTCAATCTTCAATAAAATGATAAATCGACAGCAAAATGCGAAATCACATACAAAATGCGAAATGGTCATGAATTTAAGATATAATTGCTAAATTGCATTTTATGATTTCCTTCGTGTCCTCTGCTTAACTAGAAATGCGGCATCGACAACAGCACATCGATGTCTGAAAACTGAGCGGCCGTGGTTATTAATTTATAATTAACATATAACTGGCAAAACAAAGTAAAAGTAAGAAAAATTAAGAAAACTGATCCTGAAAACCTGAGTTTTCGGGGACATTTCCACAGGCCTCAGCTTCCCCCATTTCGCTGTAGGGGGGTCACGGGAAGAAGAGGAAGGTCCTGTGACAACAGTGCGCTCATTACTGCTTCCACTTTTTACGTTTCTTACGTTTTTTTATTTGCTGGAGTTCACAAATAGCGAAATATTAAATTAATTTCCCTTATTTCCTGATTTTAATGGGAAAATCTAAACAAGCATCACAATATTCTTTTTTCTCAAATAGCGTTCCCTTAATAATAATTTCCCAACAAATGCTTCAAAATGCTAAATCATAATTTTTATTATGCTATAAAATGCAATAGCTTTGTTTTAAAATGCGATTTAAAAAAATTTAAAGTGCTAAATGCTACTATCACTATCAATCATTTTCGATTATTTAAATTATATTTTTCATATGTTCTAAGAAAACGGAAATATTTTTATATTTTCCTCAGTATGTTAAATTACTTGTTAGTTTTGACAGCAACTACTCACATGATTTTTGTATCAAATTAACGTATTCCCTAAGTAGGACTAAAATAATTAGAATCAAAGAATATCTGCATTTTTACGCGTATTTTGCAAAGCTGTAGAATAATAATTTTAACAATTTTTGTTTTCATTACTTCAAAATGAGAACAAAGTAATGTCGAAACATTATAGAATTCAGGGATAAATCAACCTATTTCTTCGTTTTAATGAACTATTAAATATGTTTGTTAACATATTGACTAATTTTAATATGAATGGGATCAAAGTATTGATGTAGTAGGAGTTAGATTATGGGTGTTACCATCTTCAAATCATTGGGGGAGATGATACAACAGATAAGGTACAGGTTGCCGGACAGTCCCGTTCAATTTATCTCTTATATCACAAAATATTTGGGAAAATATGTTCTCCCCATCGCCTTGGCGGCTGGCACTTACATCACTCTTAGAGAAAACCTAGTGGAGTTGCATCAAACTCCATATATTGGACAACACTTGAACTATGACGAGAAGGCTTTTAGAATATCCTCTCCTATGATACTGACGAAGGCCCATGGACTTTTTTCAATGAAACAAAACAGCATTTTCAATACAATGGAACCTACACCGTATTCCATTTCGTTATTGTTAGAAAGTCTTCCATGCAAAATGAAACTTTTCTCATCACGCTCATCGATTAAAAGGTTTGGAAGTGGTCTTGGAACGGAAATTCTCGAGGTCAGCGCTGTCGCGGGCAGAGCCAGTTGCTCCGGTGGCGGGGGCGAACAGCAGGATTTGGGCGCGGCGCAGCGCAGCGGCACTTGTCGCCACCACACAGCGAAGCGGTTCGGCCTCCGCGCGCCTTTGATCTGCGCCGCGCCCTCACAGCCAGCCCTCCCCTCCCCAACACCCATCCCCTCCCCTCCTCCTTCCCCCTCGGCCCTCGCTGGTCCCGCTGAGCCACCCTATCGCCTCCCTTCCACCCACTCCTCCTTCCCACCCGCCGGTCCTCTCTGCTCCCTCTCCCTTCCCCCTCTCCTCCCATCCCCCACCCGTCCCCCTCCCCACCATTATCATCCCTTCCATTCTTCACAACCCTCCCCTCCCCCCTCCCCACCCCTCCCTCACCTCCCCACCCTCCCGTCCCCTCCCCTCCTCATCCTACCCTACCTCCCTCCCACCGCACCCTCTCCCCATTCTCCTCGGCCCCTCCGCGCCGCTTTGACCCTGCACCCTGTCCGTGACTTGTGCGATTTCAGCTTTATCAGTTTCCTTCTAAGCGAGTCTCAGAGCGACATCTGGTCAGTGCCAATTCATTTTGATTTTTAATTACGATTAATTAAGAGTTTTTCCACAGATTATCGTACAAGCAATCTACAGCAATGTCGATCTTCTGCGTAGCCGTAGATGCACAAAGTGATGCGAAATTCGAACTGCGTATGAGCTGAAGATAGATAATACTGTCGATTTCTGTAACTCTATGCTAGGCTTAGCGGAACAGGAATCGATACATCCTAACGGTGACGAGGCTACTAAAACAACCTAATCCCACCAGTAATGGCACTCAATAGTTGCGACTTAAATTTCCTGATTTCTTTGCATGAAAATCAATTTTGATTACTTTGCTTTTTCTTCATGCACTGTAACTGTATTTGCAACTGCAGAAATGCCCTAAACGGTCGTCTTATTTCAGTATTTCCAACAAAAACTTTCGTTGTGTTAAAATTATTAAATATAAAGAAATTTCTCTTCAAGATTATGACTATGAATTTCTTGTTAACTTTATTTTCTGAAATCTGTGAACTCTTGGTAATATTGCTGAAGTCACTCTGTACATAGAAGAACACCATTTGCGCGGTTTAGCAGGTATTACATCACAATGTGTTTATCCGCTCAACGCGGTATGACAGTAGTCCACCATCTTGCGTTCTAATACTTTTGCTGATTTCATCATCGGTATTGTTCATCCCACTTCGGCACAAAACTTCCGTGAAGCTTCATTACTTCCACCGGAGATTCGATGAACACTGAGATGATGCGAAAACATTCTGTTTTAAAAATCATCGATGTCAATCAGCAACTAGCTGCAGTGTCATCTTCCTTACCCCCTGTCCCCCTTGCAACCATTCTCTCCAATCCAGTCTCCGTCAGCATTTAAATCTGTCCCCACTTCATCCGCATTCTTTTCTCATCTCATCTACTATTTTGCCACCACCTCTTTCACCGTCATTGACTGGCAATGGCATAGTTTGATTGATTGACTGATTGATTGAACGCACATTTGCTATGGTCACTACTCCGGATTGTGTACCGCATGGTTTATACTGGGGGGGGTGTATCTTCCTTGCTGGATGGTGCGGTGCAGCGCCAATTTACACGTCGGCTTGCGGAGATCTCGCCCTCTAAATATCTTCCCAGCAGCTCTCCGTCCCAGCCAGGCAAGCCCTAAGCTAGTCTCCGACCTGCTTGGTACCCCCCTAGCCCGAGGTGCTTGATAACGCCCACTAGTCTCCGACGTGTTTGGTAGTGTAGTACATGAAAGTGTAAGTCTGTGAAGGTATGAGGAGAGAATGGATCAACTTAGAGGAATGAAAAATCGTGCACTGTCAGTGGTCGGTTTGTCGGGGTACTGCTGTGGTATTCGCCTGGTATTGATCAGAGAAACCACGGCAAACTACCAACTACCTATAAATGCAGCCGACCACTAGAATTCTCCTAGAGACAGAAGCTGAATCCGATTTGCTAAGGTCGAAAATCCGCCATCGTCGCGACTCGAACCCAAGGACCCTCGGAGCGAGTCGTTGCTGACACAATGGAAATGCTGGCTCTTAGCTAATTCAATCTGCCAATCAATTCCATTCTTCATAACGTTATATTTTAATAACCCTACAATAGCCAAATAACCCTAAAGTTAAAAATAGATATTAAAATATGAGAGTTTTGGGACAGTATTTAGCATCAAGGTTGCTCCAAATCCCACTTTTATATTTTCATTTAATTTCAAAGCACACAGTATTAATTAATGTTTATTTGTCAAAAAGCGTACGTGTCGAATGTGGGTACACACTGTACACCCACTGCTTGCTGGATGCCGTTATGTGGTGTGATAAAGCTAAGAGGAAAACGATGCTGAACTCAATAGCCCCGAAAAAGAAACACTAGTCAAAAGCCTTTGCGAGATGAGTCGCTCTCTAAGCTGATAGCTGCGACGTACCACTCTGATATCAGGAACGATAACGAACCCACGAATTACGCTCACAAATAAACGAACAAATGCGTACTCCAATTGAAATACTTTGTGCATTTTGAAGATTATAATTTCACTGAATAAATGTTGATGTACTATTGTACAGTTTTTAATAGATAACTTTGAACAGCTATCTCCCTATTTATAGGTCTGAGAGCACTTGACGGAGATTATGTAAGTGGTCAGATCTTGATGCAAACTATAATTATTATAGTCTGAATGATAATTTCAATATTTCGCAGCTTGAGGAAATATTATAGCCTTACTTCAGATTCAAATTTCCGTTTAAAGTAACTGGGTACCATCTCATTGCTATAATCGCAATGTCGTTACTTCCAGTTCCAGGTTCTTGCACACATGATCCTCACGCCACCACGTGTCGCGATCGTGTTGTTCGAATGTTGCGTGGCTCCCAGAATAATGCCACAGGTGGCCATTGAAGGTGAACGATTATGCAAGCTGCGAGCTCTTACAAACAAAATATGTAGGCTGTTGTAATTAAAATTTTAATCGGTGAATTCTGTTCCCACAGTAAGAATTCATTGCTAATTTATAATACTGAAAATATTTAAAATATAATTTTATTGTTTAGTGAATATACTTTAAGGACCCTCACTCATTTATACTTTTCGCTGCACTTCTACCTATATTTCAGTTAGAGAATCCTTAGAGCAAGTATTAGTATAAGGACAATGAGGTATATTTAATAATAAGAATAATATTTATGCAAAGTTCCCCAATCTTCTCAAATATCAACAATAAAACTGAGACGCTGCGATAACGCATTGTGTAATGAGTGGAAATAAATTTTATTCCCAGAGACAAAATTGTTTGTAATGGTCATCATTCTGCAAATCAAAGGCTACAAAATGGGGTAAAGAAAATAAAATTGGTAGAAAAAGGCAGCAAACTGATCATTTGACCATTATTAACAAATCATCAGTAGACATTTAAAAAAGTTTAGCTTCAATATTGATAGTTTACAGTTTATTGCTAATGAAATATTCTATCATTTATATAAATGTTAAAAAGATCTGGTGACCTAATACATTAATTTTATGATTCGATGCTATTGTCTCGGTATTCAAAGCTTTTTATAATGTGTGTATTAAGATTCATAGTTGATTGAGCCGCCACTATTCTTTGAAAAATCAGGTAAATAATAATAAAATGTTCAAATAGACTTTAAAAAATAAAGTATGATGCATTTATGTTGACGGTAGTTGCAAGATTTCCTTAAACTCAAACAATCGTTAACGCTATTTTACATTTGGCGAGAGTATTACGTCATGTTTACTCGATGTTTTCCATTCTCTAAGTATACTGTCTTTCATTTCAGGAAGCAAGAGCTTGGTACCACATACTTGACAACATGTTGTCTCAAGAGGTTGAGTGAATCAGTGTTATCGCAGATAATCGTTACTTGTTCTTTGGACGCTCCAGATTGCTGCGCTGGTAGGGCAAACAACTGAACTAACACCAACTCGTTCACACTGTTCAAACGGACGGTCCTTACGTGTCGAATGGAAGTTAAAAGTTCATCATAAACATTTAGTTTCTATTCGAAACCTGACCAAACTGTATGAGGCTTACGATGAAGTGAGATCATAACTAGTTCTAAGCAGAAACGTAAGTCTGAACGATTCCAACAACGCGTTTTCGATCTAGATGATATAAAACACTACATCTGAAGATTTAGAAGCATTATTGTCTGTGTAATACTTCATATCTCCCTCAAATATGTCACCAAATCAAAAGAGCTGAAATAATGAAGACTTACAAATAATAATAATAACAAGAAGAAGAAGAATACAAAATAATAAACAAGTCACATGAAGTACCATCCTTTTTAGAATATTAACTTATTGGATAGAGGAATGTTTGAAAATTGTGAAAAACAGAAGTTAACCAACGATTATGTCGTAACAATATTTCTCAACACTTAGTGTCACTGAATGTCGATTTTATCACGCAATACATCAATCATTCTTGCCACTTGTTCTTTGGACATACCGAAATATATACATGATTTTCAGAAGTTTCACAATAAAATTCATATAGTAAGAAATGAACGGAACAGGAAAGGTAGTGTGCATGTGTGAAAAATATGTTTCGTCGTTTTCTGTCATATCATTTCTTACATTTCAATAAAGTATAACCATATAATTAGTATACTTTTAAATGGATGTAACTCTCTTATTTTTTCTGCAAATGTAGTAATTTATTTCATACACTCTTACTGTATTTTTTAAAGTCAGCAACTGTACAGGTTTAATAAATATAGTATTGAGAAAAATATAAAGTTATTTAAAAGTATTACCAGTTTTTCAATAATAATAATAATAATAATAATAATAATAATAATAGTTATTATAATAAGTCACTAAATAATAAACCTAGAATCATTTTATTAATTTGTATTTGCCTTCTTTGCAGTAATATGTTCTACAATGATAAATCGTTTCTAGTACGCTTAAGAACTACAAAATTGGAGCCATTCTCACTGCGGACCTCAATAGCATCTTTTAGCGTGAGTCCTCTGTACCACCTGCAGCCACCATCAATAGTTGCGTGCTCACGCCATATGGAATCGTCTAATGTTTCAATCGTAAGGGAGTCAGAGATAAGACGACTTCGCGTTCCCTTCGGTCTTACGACAAATGAAAATCTTTCTCAACATCAAGAAAGACAATTGAATCACAAGACTCCCGTCTTGCAGGTTTTACAAGACGTATTAACTTCTTCAAACGCTAAGAAATTACGTTGCTAATATCTTTAGCAAATCCTGCATACTTTTGCACATACCCACAACCAGTGGAACCGAGAAGTCCTCGAGCTAGTCTCTACGATCCCTCTAAAGCGCCCCCTAGACGGTCAACAGTTGCGTCAATATATTGCACAAATTATTGCATAATAATATGTCTGGGGCAAACTACATCATGAAATATTTTTGCTCAATAAATTATTTCACCGCTGACACTTCAGTCGACTTGTGAAATAATAAAATAACAGCATATTGTGTGTCCATAGCGTTGGTTACGGTTTCGAGAAAAAAGGAGAAAAGAAGCGCAGGTGGATGAAGGAATGTTTCAAAAAAGGAAATGAATTCATTCATGAAATTTTATTAACTGAAATAGGAGTTGGTGAACCAAGTGGTTTTTAAAACTTTCGGCGATTTGAAGATAAATTATTTGATCAACTGTTGAGAATGTTTATTCCTAAAACCTCTTTTCTGTTTTTACTCACAGCCATTTTAGTCGATATTCACTCTTAAAACTGAGAAGCTACAACTGAAGTAGTAGTGCGCAATATTAGCCATAGATGACACAATATTTTCTAGGTTGCGAAATAAAATTCAAACTCATTTTGATTGACTCAATATATTGCGCAATCTTTCAATATGATTTACAGACATCAATATTTCTGTAAAATATCATTTATTGTGCAATACATTTTGAGATATAAATTGATCTTAAGCATTCTTATTATCCCTCTTCATTAGAAGATACCCCTTGCTAGATGAAGACAAATAATAATAATCCGCTATGTTACAACCCGCCCTATGGAAGATGCTCTCGAAGCCACAGACTAAGGATGATGTGAACGCTCTGTGAGGAAGGGCGTGTCAAGGTTTCGTGAAGTACCTAATCGTAGAAAAGGCGATATTCAGAAATGAATCGGTTGCCTTTGCCTTTACCCATCAAATACGTCTATCGCTGACAACTAAAGCTTAATATATACGGCTTTAAGAGCCGTACCATACGGTTATATGAAAAAAATGTAGCACAAAATGCATGTATTAATGATTTTAATGGTAGTATATGTTATCATCCTTTAAACAACAAAACTGGTTTTGAAATCTTTCTTGGGTGACTTCAAACGGAATCAAACGTGAGAGATACCGCCAAATCTTAGAGATCTTCGCGGAGCTGCACGTTTTCCATCGTGGAATTACGTTAATTATTCATAGATAGATGTTTCAGTGAAATAAATAATATGATAATTGTAATGTACGAAGATTATTGCAAATTATCTACAAAATTCTTTCGGTGCCCAGTTCCGGATTCTATTAATCTTCATTCCAGCAATGAAATGAATTAGAGGTGAAGAGCGAACTGTTCCAGTCTTTTGTCATTCGCGAGCGCCTTCGGCCTTCGCAGGAACACCTTAACGCGTATGGCCTTCCTCTGCGCCTCTTGCACCCTCACCTCAGTCCCCGCCCCCGCCCCCGTCCCCGCCCCCTCCCCCTCCACGCCCCCGCCGAGCTGTTATCGCCGGAGAGTGGAAATAGAAAACGCACACGCATTTACTGTTCTCTTTGCTGGTGTTTCGTAATACTCTCTTCCAAAAAGAACGCTGGTGTTTGCACTGGGTCTGGAGCACACTTGACACACTCCGGGTCTTTAGCTTCAGTTAGATTCCATCTTCCAAGTGCCCCTGCCACACTATCGCTTCCATGGAGAAACAGATCGCGCTTTTCAATCAAGGAACTCTCCGAACAATACACGTAATTTAACAAACGGGTGGGAAAACAAGTGGTACAAAAGTCATTCACTTAATTTTGCATGCGAAGAACAACGATCAAATTACGTATAATCGTATACTACTTTTTTCCTACGGCTTTTTTCAGACGACAGCCAATTACGTCTTACGTCCTGACGGGACACATGTGCGACCGTATACTAGACACTAACACACTTGCGGGTTCGTCTGATCTAGAGTCAGCAGAACGCAAGGTCCTCCGAGACAACACATAGATGAGAAACAAGGGACAAAACAACCATACTCAAGGTGTGACTCGAACCCGCGACCCTTCAGACCGAAGCGCTGAGTCTGTACACGTTCTTAGCCACCTTGGTCATCCGGGTCGGCCGTCTACTATTCACGTACTCTATTTAATTTGTGGGTTGAAGGTTATTGGTTACTCTTTCCAACTTTGCTTTCGACTCTCCGCTTCTTGCTCACCTCCCCTCCCCAACAAGTAAAATCATAGAGAACAGTTTTCACAGCAGCTGCTCATTTCGTTGGATTTTTATCGTTAATTCTTCACTATCATTCACAATAATCCAGCAGTATGTTTGACATTTTACCAACGTAATTTCGCAGTCCACACTGCGACGATTCACGAACCATAACTGTTATTGATAAAATACTTTTTACGATCGTCATCTACAATTAGGTACTTCACGAAACCTTACTATATTACTTCTATAATATTACTTTTAATTAATTATATATTACTTTTAATATATTCTTATTGCAGATCATTACTTACAATGAAAACCAAAATTTCATAAAGTGATAACGAACCAATGTTTCTTGAGAATGTTAAAAAAGGTGTCCAGAATGAGGTTGATCTTTTGGTAATGAAATAGTTTGTGGCATTCGATGTAATAAAATATCTAATTTTGTCCTTGAGTATTAAGAGGTAACTAGTCTGCTTTGAATGTATAAGCTTTTCATACGTGTGTGGTAGGTTTTCAGCTTCTTGTAACTGCAGTTCCGAAATATTTCTCTATACTTTCTGTAGGTAGTACATAATACTATGAAAACCTCTCTAAACCTAGTTGAGAATGTTAATGCGAATACGATTCAACGATTAAATGTGAAAAAAAGTGCAATGCATCGATTAATGTATTTTAACACACATAACTGCAAGAGAACCAGACCTCCAAGGAGGTCACTTTCGCCGCGTAATTTCCAAGACCGAGACGAGATATTTTGTTATCTCTCTTTAATTCCATGCTGAGTTCCAATCCTTCATTGCAATCCAAATATTTCCCACGCCTAAATATCCGTATTAGTATTTTTGTATCTGAATACTCCATGACTCCGTGGAAGTCCGTTTATTTTATCTCTCCGTCTCCAATTTATCAGAATGGCTATGCATGTCCTCACATCAAAACAGACACTCCGGATTGTTCCTCACGTTAATCCTCGGCATAACGCACAGATTCGAGATGCACTCGCCCAGAAGTCCCATCTCTGCATTCCTTTTTCGCCGTCGAAAGTCGTCTCGATTTGCGCTAACGACCAAATACGCGTCGGGCGGAGGCGCTTCGCGGCGCGAGACGTTTGCGCAAGGGGTCACGGAGCCACCGATGTTTCCAGACGTCAACAAGCGGCCGATACCCTCTCGCCGAGCGAAGAGCCAGCGGCGCGGGCTTATCCCGCGAGAGGGTCAGCCGGGCCGAGGCCGCGACCACGCGCCGTTGCCACCCGGCCAACCGCACGCCCCGGGTCGCGATCCGGCTTCACTCTCTTCATTCACGCCTCCACTAGAGAACTGGTGAATATGAGATATCGACATCAAAACATCGATATTTCTAAACATTGATGCTTAAATTAGAGAATAGGGAGTTTTTTGCACCCTCGAACGTTAAGTACTATCGATCTTCTGCTCATGCGCAATGCAAGTTTCGCATCACTTTAGTGGATCTGCGCATGCGCAGAAGATCGATACTGCGCCACGTTCGAGGGTTCAAAAGCTCTTATAGAGAGTTTTTGCACGCCGTAGCGGACAGCACAATCGATCTTCTACGCATCCGCAGTTCACGATTCGCGTCACTTTTGTGCATCTGTGCATGCGCTGAAGATCGATAGTACTCTTACCGTTCGAGGTGGAAAAACTCGCTAATTTTTGCACGCCATAGCGGACAGCACTATCGATCTTCTGCGCATGCGCAGTTCAAGTTTCACATCAATTTTATGCATCAGCGCATGCGCAGAAGATCAATAGTGATTAACGTGCGAGGTGGCAAAAACTCCCTACTAAAACATCAATGTTAATAAAACATCAATTAAAAACCTTCGACATTACTAAATATCAATTTTTAACACTGGATACGTAACCTTTTACGTTCATGCCAGAGGGATTTACAGTAAACCCTCGTTAGTATGAATTCGACTTAACACGAAATTCGTAATAAAAAGAACAAAATTTCGGACCCGCCAAAGAAACGTAATAATGTGGATATGTATAAAAATCGGATAACACGAATTTTTATAACACGAACACCAATTCAGTTCTTTGGAATTCATGTTATCCAGGGTTTACTGTAATTTGAAAGTGATCTTGTTTATTAATATTGTTAATTGAGATTTAACTAGCAAAACTATGTCAAAAAGTCATTACGATAATTAACAACACTTTGATCATCTGAAAAATAATAGGCATTTTTATTGATGAAAACCATTTTTTTTTATTTTCAACCCTTGGTCACTTTCTTGTGAAGAATTTTGAGTTTATGGGTATCTGAATGTTATTACAGAATTTTGTTATAATGAACCTTTTCATTTTAAAAATATAGGACTACGTTAAAACACTTTATTCCTTACTGGCCACTTTCATTCACACCTTCAGAAGCGAACGTACACTTTCTCTCAGCTTCTTGAAATCTACTCTTTTATGAGAAATGTTTTCTTAGACACCTCGTATCCGGATACTTTTCCAAAATACTACTTGAATATTAATTTGAATGAAATATATAATGTGAATAGTAATATCATAATTACGTCCTTTATGTACTGATTTTGAGAACCTAAAGACTGCCAGGTATGCCGATTTAGAAGCTGCTTGTTTTCATTAACACTATTTTCTGAAAAACGATTCCAATTTTCTCTTCAAATATTTTTCTCGGGTACAGCAAAATTCGCTAGTAAAAATGATATGAAACCGATGTTCTTTGAAACTTCTAAACTATTGATACTCTGAAAATTTTGAAAAATGATCCAACATAAAATATATAATTATTTTTTGAAAAAATGTGTGGAATATATTTAAGATTCTATTGTTTACGTATAGATTATAATACAGAGAAGTACTTGGACCATTATCTTTTCGATAATATTCTGTTTGAAGAACACTTTTTGACAAGTGCACATATATACAGTGAAACCTCACTTAAAGACTACCCCTATTAAACGATCATCCCTCTCAACGACTTTCTTCGATTCTTCGACTTTGGATCGGACGCTGAAACCATTATATTGAATGCAAATTCTGCTCCTGTTAACAGATCATCCCTCTCCTCGACCACCAACCATCCCCTTAATAGAAAGTTTATTAATTTACCCCTTTTAAATGATCACTTTCAGGAAAATTGTAAGCATACAATACACCGAATTACGAGTAGTTTAAATGGAAATTGGCGGCATAAAAAGCATTCGCGAGACATGTCCTGTACTTGTTTCTTTCTCGAGGAAATCGGAGGGCGGGGAAATCCGGTATTCAAATGACAATCAATCAATCAATCAATGACTGTACCATAAACTCTGGCCACTGATATGGATGTTATCACTGCTGTTAGCTCGTTTCAGTTTCATTTCATTAATGACACGGGGTATATGAAAGTGACCTAACGTTTAATTGTTAGTTTTTAACAGTCTTTCTTACCTTCTCTTCCTAGGAAAACAACTGGTGCGAAGGATTTTAATAATTTTCTTCAAAAGAATACACTAGTAGTTTCTTATACGCTGACAGATACATTTTAAAACAGGCAACCTTACTAGTGGGGAGTTTTTGCACGGCGAAACGTTACAGCAATCAACAGCACTATCGATCTTCTGCGCATGCGCAGTTCGATTTCGCGTCACTTTTGTGCATCTGAGCATGGGCAGAAGATCTCGATTGGAATCGATTCCCGTACGCTATGCCATGCGTGCAAAACGGAGTTTTTGCACGGCGAAGAGGTGCAGCAACGCGCATATGAAGATCGAGATTGCAGTTGATTGCAGTACGCTATGCCGTGCAAAAAGTCTCTTATTTCCTCCATTATTGTTCCGATGCGACACGGTATTTCCAGCTGAACGATGGCTTTCATTTGGTTAGCCAGAGCGCCGTGCCGTGCCGCGCCACGCCGCGACGCGCGTTCAATCGGAAGTCATTAGTTCCGTAACTGGCCGTGAGGCGGCAGAGCAGCGCAGCCACGGCGTGGGGCGTTATTAGTTTCGCACTCCCATCACCAATGGCGAGGGGAGAGGGATGGCGGAGGCGGACGCGCGGGTGTATCGAGACCCCTGGTCGATTCCAGTCTGCAGGCCACTGGATTTGAGGTATCATTTCAGGGTGTGAAACAAAATTCGCGGCGCGGCCTTTCCCTGAATTAGAAGATACATTTTCCCAAAATCTTTTTCCTGAGCAACGCTTCGTTTTTGCACCGCAGTTCTTGATGATTACTGTTCTTATAACCGGCTGTGGTGGCTCAGGGCATCAATAGATGTCACTGCAGTGGCTTCGACCGGAAGGTTCTCGAGGCCCGACGGCGGCAGGATTTTCGACACTATAATAAATAGGTCGAATTTAACTGCTATGTCGAGGAGAAATCTAGCGGTTGACTGCTCTGACCGCTCTTTATCCGATAAACCCCAGGAGAATCAGTACCCTAACAAACGGGCTATGGACCACGGGAGATCTTTCCTTCCCCTTCATTTTCCTATCTTTATCCCTCACTTATATGCATTACACCACTATATATGTCGGGAGCTTAGAGCTTAGAGCTTGTTGCGTGTCCCGCTGGTTGGGGAAATCCTCGCTAGCCGACGTGAAGTTTGGCGTCAGACCTAATCATCCAGGGGGTGGGGGGATCACCGCCAACTCCCGCAATAAAAGACGCACTACACATACGGGACAATAATGATCTTAGGCCGTAAGAACTTCAGCCCGCCAGCTCAAAGTTTGAATTGCAGTGCAATTGGAATTCAAAAATAACTGTAATGACCTCCCGAGACTACAACAGTGCTTCGGGTCTTGAAAATGAGCATAAAATCTCGATTATGCCGAAATCGAAAAACTACAAAAACCTTTTCCACGTGTTTTTTATATTGCGGAAGCCAAAACAATTCAGGAATTATTTATTGCTAATATGTGAGGAAGACGAAGATATATTTTTATATACATGGTATGTCTCAACTTTCTAGGTAAGTAGACCATAAAGCCGCTTTTAAATAAATGAATAATTCAAAGGGACATCATTTTCACATTAAAAGAATATGTATTATTTAATACGAAGGAAAATTAAATAAAGTTCTATGATCCTACTACATTACAAAAGTTTCCCTTATCTATTGCGTTCAAATAAATTAAAATATTTCATTACATTTTTAACATTATTTTATTATTCACCTGCATTATGTAAAAAAGTTACTCTGAAAATTGTACCACATTTTTATTGCCTTTTTAAAAGTTTCAAAGTCACAATATAGTTTCCCATCTTTTCCCTACGTATTTAAAAGAGAACTAAACATTACAACTCATTGAACGAACGTCTCCAAATAAGTGATAGGGAACAGGGAAAATGATTTATAAACACACGCAAGAAAGAAGGAAAATGATAAAATATATTTTAAGTGACACGAGCTGGAATTTGGAAGTCGACTTCATTAACAATTGAATCTGTGGGCAAACGCAAAGAGTAAATGTTGCGGCCAATCCTTTAATGAAATTCACCGCGCGTCCTCCCACAGGGACGTTCTGCTGCTCCACTTCCTACCTGCACTTCGCGCGCGCAGCCGTCCCGCGACCGTCCAGGCCTCCCGCACTTCCCACTGCACCGCTAAGCTCCACGAGCCGGACGAGATCTTGCTTCCCATGCAAAGTACGCTGTACTTAGCCACGAGATTTAAATGCTTTATACGGGTTAATTTGGGTCCCGTCACCGGGGACTTATAAAAACATTGATTCTCCGGACGACGCACTTGCCCGCCCTGGGGGTGCATAACAGCCCTCCTTTCGCGTCCCGCTTCTCGACCGCTGGCGCGGGAGCGGTCGGGCGTGAAAAAATAAACAACTGGCTTCTTATGAATATTCATTGTTGTTATATTCGTGAAAACAGAAGTTTTTGAGTTCATCTAATTTACACGCGTGGCGACGCAAAAAAGAAAGAACTGCGCTCGGTAAGCAGGGTTTAATATTCAAACTTTATCAAAAGCTTAACTACCACATTTTTTTACATTTTACGGAACTTGGAGAACCCCTGATCCAAATGACGTCGTTTAAAGGACAATATACTTATTTAAGGGAAATCTACAATGGTTTGATGGAATTTTAAGATTTCCGTTCTGGCTTGAAGGACTCTGTATTTAATAAAATTTGCTTTGATACGGAATTATACCATAGAAAGTAATTAGGTTTAAACGTCCGTAATTTTTTAAGCTAATAAATTAACTCTATTAAAAGAAACAGTAAAGTAGGGGGCTGAATCTCTTCTAATCAAAAAATAACAAGAGAATGGATGAGATAGAAATGTGCGAAATAGAAACTTCCATGAATTGAAATGGATATCTCATATTTTAAGAAATCGATACTCGAATTAACATATAATTGTATTTATTTACGCAAAAATATTATAAAACCATGTCAGTTATTTTTCACAACGATTCATGAAACTTATATTTTAACTTCTTTAACTACGAAATTTTAAAATTCAAAGTAAAAATTGTTACTTATGTTGTATAGAGAGACCAAATTATAATATCTCGTCATAAATTATTAAAAAATATACTTTTCTAGTCTCAATTTGACTGAAATGAGCCATGTCGTTCGATTAACAAAAATTGTTTTGTGCTTTTTAGGTTAATGTAGTAACTAGTTGTCAAAACACATAACTTCACAAACAGAGAGTGCATATTATTTCCGCATTTTCTGGATGAGGATGTGCGTCTATTTCTTGGTTCAAAGCCGATTATAAAACAGCACGTGCAGAATAGACCTCACTTCCTCTACAAAGCATTTCGTACGTTCTCAGGCCTTGCCATTGCGCCCGCCCAAGCCTTATGTCCAGGTAGATATCGCTTCCCAGCCTTTTCAATCGAGGGCCAGCGCTCATCTGCATGCATTTGCATCTTCCGGTGCCACCGCGACCCCGCCCTTGCCTCACCCGCGCCCGTCCTCCCTCTCCTTATCTCTCACCACTACCCCACCCTTCCCCTCCTCCTTTCTACCCCCTCCCCCTCTTTCTGCTCTTCCCGCCTCACCCGACCTTCCCACCCCTCCACACCCAACGGGCCCCCTTCCTCCCCTCCCGCCCCTCCCAGAACCAGCGGCCCTCGCAGCCGCCACGTTGCCGCGTCGAGTTCATATTCGTGGCGCAAGCCGCGTATTATGCGTCGCATTAGTGTCGCAATACGTCGATCGCGGAGTCACCTGCGCTCCATGTATTTCTGTTACGACTGGTGGCAAAGAAGCTGCTTGAACAAAACCACAACAAAAAATCCTCTCGTTTAACATTGCAACAAATAAATCATTTTAATTAAAACAGTCTTCACGGGTGCTACAAACAAGTAGTATTGTATACACACATTTAAATAATTCTTTACGTACCAAAATTATCAGAAAATTAGCTGTTCCATAACCTCGCACGTTTGTAGCTCATATTTAATGGCGAATGACCTCTTCCTTGAAGCTTTTCTGTTACGTCAGGTCAGCTGTGTTGGAGGCAGTGAGTGACACTGAGTATGACAATTAAGTAAGTACGAGTAAAGAATATAAGTATGAGAATAGGCGGAAAAACACACTAAAAAATTTGAATTCATCAGTCAAAATCGAAAAAGTTAAATTATTTTATGGATTTATCCCGAGTTTCTGAGTATCTAACGACAGTCTAGTATAGTTTTCTTTCAGTTTCCGCACGCATGGGAAATAGTAGTATAGTAAATATCAACTATTGCGATACTTATTTGCTACAGACTAAACATGTAATTAATTTTAAACATCCATCATCATACGATAAGTCACTTCCTTCACGTCACGTATTTCACAGTTATCGTGTGTAAACCAATATATATTGCAAAGATTTCGTAGAAATTATATTAACGAGAATTCCTGCTGTTTAAAATATTGAAATACCGAAAATTTATTGAACGAGAAAGAAGAAGTCATAAAATTGTGATTACTTTGGAGTAGTAGGCAAAATATAGGAAAAATATAAGTATGAAATTTTTCTAAGATGATTAACGTCGCGTAACATAAGCACTGTGCAAAAGTTGTTCTTGGTTGCTCCGGCGCAAAAGGTTCAAACGGGGCCTCTGAATTGTAAGGGCCACATAAGAAATGAGTTTTAAATTACTTTACTTAGGTACACACATTCTACAGTAGATTTAAGGACACATATGCATCTTTCAATTTGATTTTACAAATTTGAAGATTAATGATGTGTTTTCTGCATTGGTATGCATTTGTATAAGAATAATAGCACCAAAATGTAGACAAATACTGAAAAGTTTTGCCTTTAAAATTAACCACATTTATGTCAATCTTCCCCTCTCTTTCTCAAAAACAATGTCTGGTACTCGAAACACCATACGCAGATTGGGGAAAAAAATTAAGCCGAAACGTACATTTAAAATTTGAAATGGTTGCTTCAGAAACTTACTTTGGGTTGTAAGGGCCAAGGAGGCAGGGATAAAGCCAAAACTAGTAGTGGTACAGAATAGCATAGATTTTCCCTCACCTTAAAACTCTCGTAGGACATTAACTGCCGATCAAGGAAAATAATTTTCTTTTTTTAAGTTAAATTTTGTTTGCATTAATCCGAAATAGACGGCGTTGCAACTCACGACGCCACAACAATATTTATCTGTACACGCTATACGTAAGTCTCTGTATATCCCGCATAGATGAACATTCCCCATTGTGTGCCATAGGGATTCCTATCCTTAAGCCCCTATTCTGAAAATTCATAAAATTTCAGTTCGTAAACTACGTGATTAGAACTTGTAACAGCGCAGAACGAATGCAGTACATGAAAATCACAGACAACGCAAGTTGCTCGTACGTGCGATCTGTACTGTTGCCAGTTTTACATCCCGTAACTTAGGAACGAAAATGTTACGAATTCATTTTTAGAATACGGCCCTGGTCGGAGGGTAGGCGGTGGTCAAGTCGCTCCAGCTGACTGCCAAGTGCGAAAGATTCAGAGACGTGGAGCTCCCCTTCCCCCCGTATGCAAATACTCAACTCGACAGTATATTTATTGTTTTTTCTCGAAATAATTCTCCCATGAATCCAATTGAAAATAGGTGAACATAGCTTTGTGAAAAAGAAGACCTCCAACTCGAAATACAGAAAAAATTAATTCTGAAAATTGATTCAGCAAATACATAAAGAAAAACTAGCGGTGCTGCATCAACACATGCTTTCTGATTTTAATTGTAACGGTCACGTAACATATTCTATTTCATTTTTGAAAATTTAAATGTTTGGGTAAAAATGGTACTTCTGCCATTCAATTCAGTATATTCCACACTCCTGCCATTGCATTATTTTGCTTCTGCCATTGTATTCCATATTTGAAAAAAATGCGCAAAAACACAAAGAAAGTTTTGGGGCGGGCAACTGACTGTGCCACCGGGTAACTGTACTACCTGCCACAACAGCTAGATGGCACTTGAAATCCATGCTCAAGAAGAGGTTTTAATGAAAATCGGAACTATGCGATAATTTTATGCGAAATTTTGTCTATTTATGTAAAATATTAAAGAAAGAAATTGAAACTATTTTTTTTAAAATCTGAAAATATTCTAAGAATTTCTTATAAATTTCGCTAAAAAGTAAAATATCTGTTTCAAATACGCAGAAATTGATTGGGGAAACATTCATTTTGTTAAAATACTTGCGAACGGTTAGATTTCAGCATTGTCCGGTGACAAACAGAGCGACCGCAGAAGACTGACGGGATAGCATGATTAACAGGCAGACAGATGACCGACAAATGGACATCAGGTTATTTTGAAAAACGAACTTTTTTCGGTATTACAGACCCCCCAAAATTTTTTTCGTAAAAATGTCCTCACTCCTATAGTATTGCAATTCGCATACAACGAATCGAGAAGAAATATAACGTCAATTATGTATGTAAACATGTAATGAGTATAATTAATAATAATAAATTCAAAAATATCTATAAAGAATGGACAAGATAAAGATCAATCACTTAGGTGGCTTAAAAGAGGAAGAATGAAGCCAGAATCAGAAGCACTTGTAATAGGTGCCCAAGATCAGGCTTGCGAACGCATTATGATAAAGCGGATCTGAAAATTTCCCAAGATGATAAATGCTGCATTTGCCACGAACAAGCAAAAACCATTGATCATATCGTCTGAGCTTTTCCAATTCTCGTAAAGACCGAATATTTGAAAAGACACGATAGAACGTGTAGTTACCACACACATGCTCCAAGTGATACGAACATTCACCACAACCGGTGACGTCTGTTGGAATGTGTAAAATATTGTTCGATCAACAAATTCATATTCATCGCATTATAAACTGGGTTTTGTTATCCCGAATTTGGAGAAAAAAAAGTCTACATGTAGATGCGGCTGTGCCGTGCGATCAAAACGACGTAACCAAGGAGGCAGCGAAACGTCATAAATACAAGAGTTTGGAAATTGAGATCAGCCGAATATGAGGGAAAAAGCACAGGTCATCCCGATAGTTATCGGAGCTCTGAGACTTGTTCCGCAAAATTTGTGTAAGAACTTAGCCTAAACTCCCAGGTCATTCAAAAGACTGGGCAGTGCAAAACATGGCTTAATAGGGCCCACATTTTGTGTAAAGTATTGTAGAGGCACCTACAGCCTCTAGATCTGCTTCTGAGGAAACTGGTTGCTACCTAGAGCAGATTTTTTATTTAACCGACTTATAACATCTTAAGTTGTGAATTAGAGGAACTATAATAATAATAATAATATAATATATAATATTATTATTATTATTATTATTATAATTATTATTATTATTATTATTATTATTATTATGTCTTTATTAGCGACGACGTTTAAGACAGAGGTTCCATCTAAACAATGATAACATGGGAAAACACAGGAAAATATTGAATTATTCTGTGCCAGCTTCTGCTTTGGGGATCGGTATTTTGCCTGAAGCAGTGCCTTATATTTAGAGAAGGGTTGGATGCCCTCTTCTTCCCCTGCATCCAACGCACGGTATGAGTAACAACCATCCCCAGGGTGTCACAATTCGGATTATGTGGCGGGAAGGGTATGTGAAAGGAATATACCGCACGAGCCGTGGCCCGTAGCACAGGACGCTGCTCCGGCATAGGCCTGTGAAGGATCAGGGAGACCACCGAGTTCACAGAATAGAACAATCCAACTGCAACTTGATCCCGACATGGGCCATTATGTCTTTGATGTTTAACAAAGCAAACAAAACTTAGTGTTTTGTCATTGCTCGTAACAAAGATATTGAGTTTTTATATCACCTGAAGGATTGAATACTAAGAATAGTATCGCCGTAGGGTGTGCCGCAATTGTTAACTTTTTTCAATTTAACACTTATATTGAAATAAATGCTGTTGATTACTGGTGCGTTTGGCTAAAAGGATTTTTGCCACTACTGTTTCCAGAAGACGTCAGTGAATAGTCGCTAATTTGGAATGTTGAAAATTCTTGGACTTCTCCCTCTGATCCCCCCCTACAAAATGCGCTAAGGACTGTTGATGGGTTTTGGCATTTTTTTAGAAATTACACAACAGTTCTTTATACAACATATTTTATTGTAGTATAAAAGTATGTTTCCAGATGATGACATACGAACCAGATTAACACAACTCTATAATCGTGCATAACTAGGACGCAGCTTATCTTAGGCGTTTAAAACTATGTTCTTGTATACCCGGAGGGGCACGTCCTTTCTGAGGACAGTTGAGGTCTGTAGAGAAACGAGTTTTGGGATGAGGAACAAGTGGGGGGCAAGTGGTATCCGAGTTATATTTCTTACGCAGCGTTCTACAAAAAGAGACCTTTTCGAACTTAATAAAATATTTTTAGAGATTTTGTTCTTTTTAGTTCAAATGAGACCTCTTTATTTTTATACTTTTTCAACGGAGTTCTCTTGTATATAAAGCAAACCAGTGAACCATTAGACTACCAATATTCCATTTCTTCAACCGCTAAATTTTATCATTTGCAACTCCTTTGCGAGTTACTCAAGGACCATCTCTCAAATGAGCTAGAACGAGCACCAAAATTAAAGCCATCAAAGTTGCGCAGTCACTCATTCACCGAGATAAAACAGAAAACGTCATCAAAGCAACTGTCAATATTTAAGTAAAGTTCGAAAACTTTAATCACTTTCTCTGCTCCGAACAAATGCGACTCGTGCAGTACAAAGATGTCCCTCGCGAGACAAATCCATATTCGCGGTAATGGAGTTGGGAACAAATGTTAATTAACGGGTCGTTGGTCAGCCTGTTTGTTTTTGTTCGCGAGGTCCTATGCGACCCTCGTCCGTTCTCTACGTCCTCTCGTCTGCATATCCTCAGTCCCCAACCGCTCCATTTCTCCCGCGTGCCCCCCCCCCCCCGCCATCGAATCTCCCGCGCCGTCAGCAAAGACTGTGCGTGCTGTCCAACGCCCTCTCTCCATTTCCCCGTTATTCGGAGGTTCGCCGATCGGCGATTGTCTGCGGTGCGGCAGAATATCTCGTTTGATTGTTATTTAACTTCGTTTACCGGGACCAAAAAAACGCCGAGTTGCGGCTATTGTTTCATAATGAGAATAAAACGATGTTCAAAACGAGAAGTCTGCAAATGAACGATAAAACGAATGCGGCTTTTTAATTAGAACAAAAATAAAATGTTTCCTCGCTTTTGGTCATGAAGTTATTTGCGTGGTGGCTCTTTTTTCCCTGTAGGAATAACAGTTTCAGTGGGGTATACGTGTTTTGTGAGTGTATTTGCTTTAGGCTCGTGGATGGTTTGTCACGATTGGGCGTATTTGAATAATTTTAACCTGAAAAAGAAATAGAAAACGCGAATGTAGTACAAAACGAGTTCAAACTAACTCTCCCGCCAAATTTATCCAAGGATGGAAATATTTGAAATATAAGTGGTTTCGCGCATTGGAATGATATACAACCAGTACTGACTAATATGGAATAAAAACACCAATAATGCTAATATGGAATAAAAAGGAATTAAAAGTCCCCAACGATTTTGCTTTCAATAATAAGTTTATTTGTTTTTAGGTCATGTCCTCTGTATTCGATAGAACAGTACTTGATGTATTAGAGTGTATAGATAATAATGATAATGATAACAGTGAGAGGGGTGAAGAAAAACAAGTGGATCAAATGGGAGAACCCAGAGAAAAGTTGCCGAGTATTCGATTTGTCCACCGCAAATTCCACATGAAATAGCCAGGAATCGAACGTGGCCGATCAATCGGTGGAAAGCAATTTCAAAAACTTTGTTTCAAAAAATTTGTTTTAAATTCATTTCAAATGCTATTATGATTACTGCCACGCTGGACGTGCGCCCCCCACGCTCTATTGTACATATTTGTTTATAATTTACCTTAATTGTTTATATTCTGTTGTTTATATTGGTGAGTCTTTGTGTTAGTATACACCGAGTGCTATGTATCTGTATAATAATAATTTTTTCACTGATATTGTTTCATTAATCTCTGTAACATCTTATTTATATTCTTTTAAAATATTAATACTTTTATTATTTGTTTTGTAGCCTGAAGATGGGGAAGAACCTAACCCCCGAAATGCAAATGACAAATAATTAATTTTTTGCAAAGAAGAAAGAATATTATGAACACGGTTCTTTTATAGAATAGTATTGAACAGCGTTCTATACATTCAGATTCTAGCAGCTTTTTGAAAATTTCTCAAAGTAGGCCAAACAATCGTGTCTTCTTAAGTGATTGCTCGATTATAGAAAGGCGCTTTTATCAAAATGGCGCAAGACCAATTTTTATTAAAACTATTGAAATTTCAAAAACGCCACATGTTTTAAAAATGGAAAACCTATTATTATAACTGTATTATTAAAGATATAGATTTTTACTTAATGAAATCCGTTGTTCAAAATTAAAAGTGTACATGATGTCGTACTTTTTCTCTAAAGATGAAATACAAGATTTTTTTCTGCGTCATAATGAATATTTGACACAAGGTTTGCAAATTTTGAAAGCAATCAAATGAATATAAATTATTATTTTATTTTGAATTTCTATTGAGAGCATGGCACTTAGGAGCTATCGTAAAATCACAAAATTTTACTTATGTTTTACCGACGCACCACTCTCCAAAAGCATCTAGAATACTCGCATAGCAACCTTTCGGGAAGATGAGTAAATGAGGGGTCCACTTCGATAATCGAATACACGGAGAGAGAAAACCCACGTAGAGAGCGTCAGTGCGTTAAGCAGTCAAAGTGAAATGAAACGCATTGTCTCAAGTATCTCCCTCTGTTGTGACAACACGTCAAAGTGAGTCATGTGGACATTTGTGTGCCGGTGGGGTTGGTCGGCGCTGGCGCCTCTCGGTATGTAGCAACGGGCGCTGCGTTTGGCCCAACAATCCAGCGCCGAAGGGTGTCTATTCATAACCGCTTCCACACGGCGCCTATCCCTTCCACCACAGCGCAAGCGGTGGCGGTCGTCGTGACGCTGGTGCTGACGCTGATGGTGACGGCGGTAACGGTGGTGTCCGGGGTGGAGGTGATGGTGGGAGGAGTAGGGGATTGGCGGTGGTGGCGGTGGCTCTGACGCTGACGGTGCCGGTGGGGGGGGTAGGGGTGGTGGTGGTGGTGGTGGAGGTAGTGGTATGGCGATGGCGGTGGTGATGGTGGTGGTGGTGGTGGTGGCGGTGGCGGTGGCGGTGGCGGTGGCGGTGGCGGTGGCGGTGGTGGCGGTGGCGGTGGCGGTGGCGGTGGCGGTGGGGTGGCGGTGTGGCGGTGGTGGTGGTGGTGGCGGTGGTGGCGGTGGTGGCGGTGGTGGCGGCGTTGACGTTGACGCTGATGGCGGCGGCGGTGGTGGTGATGATGGTGGTATTGCTGGTGTTGGTGGGGTGGCGCGGTGGGCGCGGGTTGAGGGCTGTGGCGGTAGAGGTGGTGGTGATGGCATTGGTGGTGGCGACGGCGTCGGCAGCGTAGCTGGTGGCTGTGGCCTTGGCGGTGCCAATGGCGGTGGTGGAGGTGGTTGTGATGGTGGCAGAGGCGGCGGTGGAGGCGGTGGTTGCGAGACTCTGTTCGCGAATACGCGTCGAGCGCTGTTCAGGGCCGCGCTAGCGAAGAACGCCACGTCAAAGACTCACCCGCGCCGTCTACATGTGGAGGCACATGCTCGCACTAATCCCACGATTGGCAGTTATTTTGACCCAAACGCCCGAGACGGACATTCCATTAGGTTATATTCTGAATTTTCTTATTTTAGGTGCAATTATTAGTGTTCTAAATAAGCTTATGACTGGATTTTCATTTTCAAGTAACTGGGTAACAGGGTATTCAATTTACACAGACAATGGGCATGTCTGTGTAAATTGAATAACAAGGGCTTAATCTGTAAAATTCTGTAAAATCACTTATTATTTTGGAACTAATAATGTAAACAAACATTAATCAAAATATATTCATAGGCTAAATGATTGAGTCGGTGAACATGTGTGTAAGTGTATGTGTGTGTGTGTGTGTGTGTGTGTGTGTGTGTGTGTGTGTGTGTATAGTTTCTATGTTCGTCAACTACTCACTAAGTTTAGTGGATGTTGTGTAATTCGGGAGACAGCGGTATACTTTTCCCGCTGAAATGTGGTATCCAGCTACAAGTAGACTTCCGGATTTTTTCCCACGCCTTGTATCTTCCTTCTATTGGGACAAACTCTAAACTCCTGGTTGGTTTTTCGGCATACAGTAATGATGTATAATGCATGTAAGTATGTTTCTATGTATGAGCTGTAAGGTGAGAAGAGGACAAGGACGAGGAAAGAAAGACCGCGCCCTGTCCTTGGCCTCTTTGTTAAGACATTGCTCCATTATTCTCCTGGTGTTGATCGGAGAAACAACTCATAAGCAGTCTGCCACTAGACTTCTCCTCCAGGCAAAGAGGAATTCGACCTAGCTATGTAACTAGAGTCAAAAATACGTCACTGTCGTGAAACGAACCCTTGGCTCTCCCAGGTCAGCCAAGCAACGGTCATGAACAACGTTAAAGTCAGTGAGCCATCCCTGCAGTTACGTTCATGAACTGGATAAAATGACTCCAACCATACACGTTCAGGCAGATTGTTTAAGAAGTGACTCTGCTAGTGCTTCGGTGATGAACCAGAAAATGAAACAGCCCCTCCGATCGAATTTGAGTGTCTCTGCACAAGGTGCCAGGCATCTTGCTTCAAAGGACTTGCAAACACTCTTCGCCTACTCCGTACGCACGTCTACAAACCATGAGACCAACATATTTATTAAAATGTTCTTCTTTATGTTAGGAAATTCTCCCAACATTCTATTCTGAAAACCCGTTTATTATGTGTGGATATTTTTGAACATTGTGCCAGAAAGAATTGCAATGAACTACTTTCGCCGAATCGTAGAGAGAGGTCTTTAAGACCAGAAAGCTTGACTAATTGTGCAATTTTATGACCTTTTTCAAATTAACTATTTTTCATTCTATTAAAAAAGTGCATAAAATAAAACTTTTTTTCTTCGTTTTCCTCCTTAAAGAAACAAATCTTTTGGAAGATGAGAAGTGAAAAGTTTTTAATTTATTTTTCGTTCTCTGAAGTGAACTTCACTTATCTTAAAGTAATAATAGTCATATTTAACGTAGCGTTAATGAGATGTACCAAACTCCACTCCACCCCAACGCCAGGTAGAAACATCCCCCTTTCCGAATAAGACAAGGTTGTCAAAGTCGATGCCACGAGCGGGAGTCCGTGGCACGAGTGCCACGACGAAATTGTCCCCTCTACGCAGTTCATTTCCCCGCCACCAGAGACAACGCCATCCCTATTGTGAAACGGCGGGGATTACTACTCGTTCCCTTTCTCGACGCTAGTCGCGCAGAGAAGCTTGTGGCATGCTACGGTGCCACGACGCGTGCCACTGCCACCAGTAGAAGACCTTGACACCACTGTTCTGAGACAACCCTCCAGGCTTGTCCGCTTGCGCGCGTCCGAAGAGATCCGATGTTTTCAAAACAGAACGAACGCTTGCACATGGACACAGCGGGCGAAGTATTCTTAGACCACCTCGTGGCATATCCCCCCTCCGCCCCCTCGCGGTGCATATTTCTGGGAGACCCCACTAGGTATCAGGTGAGCGCGCGTCTTTTGCGATCGCCCGCGCCCCCGCCGCCGCCGCCGCCGCCGCTCGGCGCTCCTCATCGCGATGTCAATCTTCTGCCGCGCTAATTCCGTCGCGTCCCCGCCCCGCCCTTCCCCTCCCGCACCGCGCCCAGCCACGCCCGTTGCGTAACGCGCGTGTGCGTGCGACCCGGGGTTGCGTCAGGGCTGCGTCGCAGCTGGCAGCGAGGTGAGACCCCCACACCCCCAGCGCCGGCGGCGACGCCGTCGCGACGCCACGCGTGCCGCCCGAACAGGCCCGGCGGCGTACGCCGCTCCTCGCTGGCGCGCGGGGCGGACGACGACTGCATCCACCGGCGGAGGTGGCTCAGGGCATCAGTTGCACGGTGTTATGCATCAACCGGCTTAAGCGCCATTTTTGAAAGAAATGAGATATGGGCGCCAGTCAGTTGCATTGGACCATGTTCAAAGTATACACAAAATTATGAAATGTGAATTGTGTGTTGGCGCCAAATCTGTAAAAATAGCCATATAATTAATGAAAAATGTAAACCTATCAGTCACATCATGTATTTTATGTTACGCAACAACTGGCTATAAACCTAGATCTTCGAATCTGCTGTTCTTAATTTCACATTATGCAGGTAAGCGCCAGATATTCCACTCATGTTTGTGTAGTTTGGCGCTTCAATGAATGAAATAATTAAATTATAGTTTTTAGAGCTGAAAATGTAATAAAACCTTTGAACACGATTATCTCAAAACTTGTATGATGTCGCATAGCCGGTTGATGCATAACACCGTCCAGTTGATGTCACTGCAGTGCCTCTGACCGGGAGGTCCTTAGGTTACACTCCCGACCGTGGCAGGATTTTCGATAGAAGCTGGATAGCTAGGTCGGTTTCCACGACGTCTGGGAGGGAATACTACTGGATGTCTGCTCTGATCGGTGGTTTACAATGGTGTCTCCGATCAACCCCGCGAAATCCGAATCATTGCCTTAATAAAGAGTCACGGGCGGCGCGTAATTTTTCTTTCCCGCTCCTTGTCCATTCCTCATCCCTCATTTACACACACCTACACTTACATACACCACACTACCACACATGTCGAGAAAACAATCAGGAGCTTAGATTTTGTCCTGGCTAGGTCGGCGCCAGATTTCACCATTCAGCGTGGGAAGATCACTGTGAACTCGAACGCTGAAAGTATGCACTGCACTTACAAGACTAATGACCGTAGCTGTTGACGCGCACGCAATCACTAATCAATCAAGCAAGCAAAATCATCTGCTTCCCATGGTGAACGTTTCCTAAACCGTTTATGTACCTCCAAAACCGCGCTGGCCGACGGCGACCCGTTCCGTTATCCTCCTCAGCGTAAGGATTCATATCTGCGATTATCGTTGTCTGCAATTATTAATTGATCGATTGTAAATGAATGTATTCTGTCCGTTTTCAAGAAACATTTGCATGTCCTTCTAGACCATAGAAAACGTTTTTAATTGATTGATTGTTAGTGATTCCGGACGCGTCAACTACTGAAGTCATTAGTACCGTAAGTGTAGTGCCGTTTGTTAGGGTACTGCTCCGGCACCCGCCTGGTATTGATCGGAGAAACCAAGGAAAATTATCGATAAGAACAGCCGGCCACCACAACTCTAACAAATTATTTCTAACAAATTATTGAATTTGAATTACAGGTATAAGAGATCTTACACGAAGTTAAGATATTGAATCACGTTACTGAAATGGAAAAGATTGTCGACTTTTCACAAAATGTATGACGAGTAACCCCCTAGTATTAAAATACTACACGAAGCGGAAAAAATGTTTCCTACCAGTTACACTTTTGTCTACGCCGGGATTCAAACTCACATGTTTAAATTTACCACGCTATGATCATATTCACAGTACGAACTTGCTCAGGCAACATTACAACCTTTCCGACACTAAAAAGGAAGCTGAACAGGTGCAATTAACTTCCGTACATGAATATTTTTAAACGTCTAATTCTGAATAGCAGATTTCATTGAAGAAAATATGTTTATCTTCATTGAAGTTGTAGGAAGATACTGAAAGAACTTTAAACGTTTCCAAATTTATGAAAAAACATATTTCAACGGACATTTGACCTAAGGCATATCACGATCATTCTTTTCTCAATCCAAGAAAAAATTAAAGAAAAAATCTTGAGCCATCGTTTAGAAAATTTTGAAAATGTCGTGTTAAGTTCAAATATCCGTTTCAAATGTGCAGGGCCTCGTGTTCGGACAGGTCGATTGTGGAATATCAATTTTGGAGAAAATCATAAAAACGGTTTAGGTTCTACTGTTGCTACAGACGGACAGACTCTGAGATGTTTAGCCAATTTTTCGGCTTCAAGGACCCACAAAATATGGGATTCTGACTGCACAACGTGTTAGTGAAAGTAATTTATTACGCGTAGAAGCAAGGTTTACCCACTTTTCCAGTAAAAAGGACCCATGATAGGAGTTATTTGTGGAATATACTACTACTTTTCGCGGAAGTATTACACATTTTATCTTTACTACGTAAGTGTGGAGTAGACAAGAAAATAATAAAAATCGGTACGCAAGGTACGAAGTTTAAAGAACCTGTTCAGACGCATTTGGCTTTACGATATTTCTTAACTTTCGAGCCTTCTTCGCACACCTTCATTGTTATAGATTGATTTATTTTCCTGTAAGTTAAAATTATCATTCCAATTTTTAACACAATACAATTCTGAGCTAGTACTGAAGAAATTTGTGTAAGTTAAGCCCAATTAGAC
This sequence comes from Acheta domesticus, assembly GCA_031308135.1. Taxonomy (NCBI): domain Eukaryota; kingdom Metazoa; phylum Arthropoda; class Insecta; order Orthoptera; family Gryllidae; genus Acheta; species Acheta domesticus. Next base: position 160,484,385 of record JAHLJT010009419.1, read on the forward strand.
ATTCATATTTCTTTTCTTCAGTTTGAAGGGGTAAGTGCAGTCACGAAGTATAACTAGAAAATTATAGAATTAAATGGATCTAAAAAGAAAGGAAACACCTAAGTTCGAGATTCCGTGATGTTTGGAAGTTTATTATCAAAATTGTTTCTTTTTTATGCCTCCTCGTTTAACTCATAGTAATAAATAATAGTATCCCAATTGTGTGACGTATTTATCTAGTCTATCAAGTATTTAAAATACTTGGCGTTGTTTCAAGATATTTATTTGAGACTTCCTCTAAACCGACCTTCCCAATTTTTCTTCGAAGAAAAGATAATGATTCGTAAATGCGTATACGTTATCGCCAATTATTTGTTCTGTTTCGCAAGTTGTATGGAGCAATGATGCGCTATTTTACGTGGCGAGACTCAGGCCATGAGACCTGCTCTTCCGCCTGACCACGAGAAGTCTGCTACGCTCCTATCGCTTGCTGACAGAGAAAGGAGTATCAGGCGGCGTAACAGGCGATTTGAATTTTGGCTCAGAGGCTTCGTTTAAGCCTGAGAATTTTGCATTAGCAAATCTACATCATGGGACATCCGGCTTTACTTCCCTACGAAGGTAGGCGTACGAAGGATTTTTTTGCTTTTAAAAATCCATTGCTTTGATCGGGTTTGAAACCGCCAACTTAAGTAAAACACTCTGATACCCTAACCGTTATACGCACTGAAGCCTTTTTTAAATCTTCTACTCTTTCGAGGAATCAGTGTTTGGATGGTTCACTATCTTATGCTGGCCGAGGTTAACAAACCTCCGGACGCAGCCATTATGGCATGGTTCCCCCTCTCACCGAAGTGACCCACCCGTGTTTTCGGTGAGTACTTACAAAACGTAGTCCACGAGTTCCTACGTGCCAGCCGATGCTTAGCCGGTGCAGGACGACAGAAGCACAGGGATGTCATGGGAACGGTAATGCATGGAGGGTAAGATAGTCAAACATACCACAACGCTACGACAATAATGCTTAGCGACCTCGGTCACTGGAGGGGCTCTGTTTTGCAAGTATTTGCACATTAACATTGTAATAAATATAGTGTCGAAATGCACTATGGTCTTTTGTTGAGTTTGAAGGCTTGTTGAATTTACCTGCCTTCGCCAATCGATACATTGTGTTTTTCTTGGCCTGTGCAACGCGTGGGAGTGTATTAAGATAATTTTCAAAGAATTTCCAATATTTAAGCAAAAAGGGTCGTTGAGGATGCAGCAGATAGTGCCCCAACAAACTGGAGGTTGCAGTTTTATTGAATGATGGAAGTGTATGTATGTACTACGTCGCAATAGCTTCTGACGAAGCCTGGGCCTACTAGCGGCGTCCCGACCTTGCGGTCATGGGTACGTGTGGTTAGCACATAGACTTCGCCGTATTCTGGTCGTCTCAACCTGAGAAGTGAGTTTTCAAATCGCCACATCCCAACTTATACTGGAGCATTGCAAGGAGAACGCACACTATACTCTTGCCCGACCCGGAATCGAACCCGCGGTCGCGTCATGGAAAGCGGACACGCTGAAATGAACTACCCGTGAGCGCATGATGAAAATTTAATTTCCAAAATTCAGAACCTAATGTAGGAAAACGTAAGCAACTCATGTAAGTTAATTCAAACCAAGTTTCATTAAACTTCAGTATTAAAACATTACTTACATAATTTTATGCCTAATGTCCGAGTCAAGTAAGTTCCCTCCCGCGCATATGATTCTGCCTTCGATTTTCAGTGGCAACTCGTGTATTGGTACTAGTTTTGCATTGGGAAAATTTGTCGGTAATAGAATTCATACAAAACAAAAAAAAGAACTTGCTTTGAAAAATAAGGTGATTGTACTCCAGCACTTGGCAATAATCTCTGTTTAAACAGGTTTTATTCTAATAAGATCTATTTGTCCAATTCTATTTTAGACAGTCTAATACTACGGTTTGAAAACCAAAAGGTTAATAAAAAGGCATATTTTTGAAATGTGTTTTTTTTATTATTTTTGAATCATTACTATCTCTCCTCGTCTCGAGGAGCACTTTTCCTCTTCGGAATTACCAAATTTAAAATATGTCTTTTTATTAACCGTTTGGTTCTCAAACGATAGTATTAGACTGTCTAAAATAGAACGGGACAAAGCAATTTTATTAAAACCCAAATACAGTCAGAAAATATTGGAAGGTTTTATTCTAGTTCATTATTATCCTGATTTCGATTGTCATTGCAGTTACTAGTGGTGATGATAACGAAATAAAGTTATTTTATTTCGAAAATTTCAGTACCTAGAGGTACTTTGCAGAGCTGCAAACAATCAAAATAAGGAAATATCATCCACTCACACTCGTAATCACAACGACCGTCGGAGACTGTCACTGTTGCCTGAAAGATCGTTGCATACACGGTGAGAGATAGAAAGGAACTTGTGAATGAAAATAACTATGGAATAAATAGCAACTGCTTTTTTCTCTTTTAACAAGAGCACAAAAAGGAAATTTATTTTCAATTTATGATGGTAATTTTCGTTACATAACAAATAATTTTGAAATAATAATTCGACTGGTATGAAGATATTGGTATCATTTTGCTTTTTCAATTTTTAAGAAACTCTGTAACTTGCGGCCGTAACTGAATAAAATTAATTAAAATATTCTAAAAAATGCACAATACTCACATTTACTTTAAAATCTTGAAATGTCGAAATGTTCATGAATATTCTTTTAGAAATTGATAAGATCTCTCAGAAGAACTGTAATTCGCTAATGACCGAGTAGTTGATGCGACCTTAAACAAAAAAAAAAAAAAAAAAAAAAGAACTGTAATTTTTATTATTTCTTACGCTGAATTTTTCTTTTTATAAAATCATATTAATATAACAGTTTAGACCAACAATGCTCAGCAATAATTAAAATAGAAATGGCAAGAGTCATTAGGCGAACCTCGAAGTCTTCTTGCTTTTGGAAACTGCATGTCACGCGCAGGGCTCTTTGGACGTCGAGGTGTGTCTGGCCAAGTTCAAAGCTCGGGAGCCAACGCAAACAATAGCGCATGTAATACTGCACACTCATTCTGCTGATGCTATGCATTCCTTTCGTTCTCTTGCTTCTATTGTCCCCTTAACAGAAAACCGTCACAGCTTATATTATATTGGAGGCGATTGCAGCGTATACAGAAATTTCATCTGGTGATTTTAACAGCACGTTTCTGTTGACAGCATGTTTTCATGACTATATAATTTTAGATTACGTAACAAAGCACAATTTCGATTCATTGGATACTGACCTCTCCTGCAGTTTCAATTTCAGGTATTTTCACGCTGCAAATTTGTCGAAAATGTTTCCTATAACTTTGGATTCCTATTCAAGGAATACGTGAACATTTTCCCCTTTTCTTTAGGCATTGTTTATTGGTATTCTATGTTGTTTGGTCTGCTGTATGTTGCAAAAAGTACACACAAATTGGTATTTATTTATGAAGTATTGTTTTGTGGTGATTCAGCAAACATATCATGAATTTCGTAATACAAATCGTAATCACGCATAAATTTTGAATAAAGTATTTCGCCAGTTAATACAGTTACAGAAAAAGAGAGAAATGAGTTTTGAGTTCGGGAGCAAATGTCGTGTACCAAAGAGCAATATTGAATGTAGATGGTAATGATGGAGGATGGAGTGAGATGCAGAATTTTTCAACAAGATCTCGTTCAATTTTCTTACAAAGTGTTCATGAGATATGAAATCTCGTAAAAAATCATCTAGCTACTTACATCCGAACAGATTAATTAATATATGATGGAACTAGTGGGGCTACAACAGAACATGCTTTCTCGCTTTACTGCAAAATTTGTAATTTTTCCGAAATTCAATCTTAAACTAAAATGAAACCCTCATTAAGCAACTTTTGTTTAATACGCGGAAAAAAATTGAAGAAAAATTTGAAACGGTTTTTGAGAAATTTGATACAAATTGCATTAATTTCAAGCACAAAATACTCAAAAACGACTCTTTTTGTTAAAAAAGTATATAGGTCCTTTTTTAAAAACAGACTTTTTTACATCAGACTTTCTCTAAGACAAAAAAATGTTTTTATAATCATCGTTGCTACCATCATCGGTGCTTTGGGCAGCTGTAAACAGATGCATATTTTCATACATGCGGCAAACTGGTTTTTTTTTATTTGTTGGTCTTCGTAGCACGTATCTTAGTCCTCCTCGGTCATTGAGCGTATCTGAAGTAATCCTCCATTAACTTTTTGTCTTTGTGTCTCCTTACGTCGCAGTCACTCAGCGCCGTTTTTCCCTTCAGCCAAAGGCTCGGCGTCATTATTAACCCGGATTCCCAGACGGTCACCCCTCCAGGAATCCGTGGTCTCTCGAATCGTTTAACTTCCCTGACTTCATGGAGTACATTAAAGTAATTCGGCTAACGACGTCGGCTGCTAAGGCGGTTGTCTGATGTTTTTTCCAGTTTCAGTATTCAACTTTAATTACTGAAGGCCTATTTGCGCAATTGGAATGAATCAAACTTCACTACGTAGGAACTTTTGTGGAATTTCTGACCACGGGCATGATCTTTTCTTCCTCTTCCTTGACCTTTCCTCTTTCTTACCAACACTCTCTGTTAGGTGCACTAGAATATCGCACAATCATGTCAGCAGGCCCCCTGGAACGTTGAGCTTGTCTCGGGTGGAGTGATGTTCACTTGGGGAGAAACTGAAGAGGGAAACACCCCTTAAGCCCTCGGTAGGTCGGCGTCGGATCTTACCATTTATTGGGGGTACGAACCGGCACCTCCCAGGATAAAAACAATCAAAACACAAACGGGAATGACTACAGAAACCGGATCATTGTGGTTGACGTGCTTCGAAACATCTGTCAATCAACCAGGCTCAGGAAGATGCTCCACCAGGGAGGCGTAGCCTATAATGCTGGAAAGGGGGGAGGCGTGTGCGGACACGTAGCAGACGAGCGAAGTGTAAACGACCATTGGTTTCTCAAACCCGCAGGCCAACCACTGGTTTCTCAAACCGCAGGCAATTGAATAAATCTGTTTTAAAACTACATTTCAAGGAACCAATGATAAAGAATCGGGGGTGAAACGACTTGTTTGGGCTTTGTAGAGATACAAATAAACCGCGTGTCTTGGGGTTTGTTGTAACCTTTTGAGTGCTTTCGGAAATTTGAGACCTGTCGGGAAGTTTTAGCCACGAAGAAAAGTAATTTGGGGCCTTCTTGTAGGTAAGGTTGATTCATTGTTGAATGTAACACGCAAATTATCAGAGAATGTAATAAGTGAGTTCGAGGTAGGTTGGCAGTAAGATACCTATATCGGCCACGTAGCATCCTTATGCCGTAGGTTTGTGTCACGTGTCCACGTCGTAACGAACTTTCCACAGAAGTCTCAGTATGATCAGTGCAACATTGTTGGAACCTTCATCTTAAATGTATTTTACAGCTTGAAGAGTAACATTTTCGTGGTTTATTTTCTTCTATAATACGTTACCGAGCGAAGTGGCTCAGGGCGTAACGCGCTGACTTCGCATTCGGGAGGCCCGGGGTCAATGCCCGTGCCAGCCATCCTGACCCGTGGATTTCCTCTGTCATCCAGGCGAATGCTCAGATGGTTCTACCAAAAGGCCACGACCGGAAAACGGCGTCGCTACCCGAGTTCATTTACTACGTGAAGTCATGAAGGTTAAGCCAATTGGAGACATCGCGGGTTCCTGATTGGGTGATGGTCTAGGATTTTCAGGATCTAACGGAGCCGAGAGCAATTGTCCTTTACGGGACATATAATGGCTAAATACAAATAATACGGTTCTCATATAATGGCTAAATACAAATACAAATAATGCAGTTCACTTGTCAACAATTAAACCGGAGTTGCATCAAAACATTAAAAACTACCAATTGGTAGTTGCTGTGGTCTTCCCTACTCATTTCATTTCATGAAAGATATATAAGTTCATATGAAATGATGATAAACAACGATAATTATAATGAACAAACCCATTTAGAGGTGTTAATCCATCAAAATAGTAATATTCTTCGGTTGTTCAAATTTAACCATATAGCCGAAATGTTAAAAAAATAACTGGGCTTGCGCTTAAAAAAATAACAAAGCATGTTTTAGATGCACAGAGGACTACAGTAGAGCGCAATTAACGGTTTGTTTGCGTATTATTGTTTGGGAAATATATTTTTGTTTGAGACTCCAATAAATGAGTCTCATTAATGAACACGATAAAACTCAATGCAGTAGGACGACCCCTGGGACTTCCCTTCATCTCACTTCCATCCAACTCCACTGGCGCTCATAGCGTGCTCATTGATTGATTTTGTCTTCTGGTTTCTCCCACACAAACTATATGCGGTATTTCAACCGTTACTGTCAATTACATTTGAAATTTCGCTACACGTACGCCATTTCATTCGCAAAGTGATTAACAAACCGGTCCAAACAGAAGCTCCTATTTTTAATGATCCAAGCCGATTTGATTTGTGGTCGGAGGTAATTATAACAAATCGGCATTTCTGAATACTGTCGAAAATGGAATTGGACACTGTTTAAATATGATTATAGGGAAGAGTATTATGTGATAAATGTGGAACGGACTGTCCCTAAATGCGAGGATTAGATTGGCAAAACACCGTGTTTGCCACACACAGTTTGGTCGATTGCGTCTGGATTTCAGGATTTGCAGCTTTGGCAAAGAGTCATGTCTATTCATCTCTGGAATCCATGGACTAACATTTTACATGGATTATAATATGAATTGCATCTAGTGTAAATGCGCATAAGAGACCAGTTCGTTCGATTCCAAATGTTTTTTATTGAGATAAGGAGATACGTTCTCTAATAAGCAGTCTCTAAATTATTTAATTATTTCATTTTTTTGCATTCCCAACAACAAAAATGTTAACAAATAACTAATTATTTTTGACAAAAAAACACATTAAAGCAGATTACGTTTTCAAGGAACATTTTCCAGGGCAGAATGAATGCTGATTTGCGTCATGAATATACTCGTAAATACCGAAGTGGTTCCGGGGGAGTTAATTACTAAAGTCATTGGTCCAGTAAGTGTAGTGCATGTTTTATGACGGGAGTTGGCGGCGATCTTCTTCCGTTGGATGGCGAGATCCGGCGTCAACCTGACCGGCTTTCTTTTTCTCGAATCGGCGCAGCACTTCCCGAGCCGGGACAAGCTCTAAGCTTTCAACTGCTCACCCGATATGTGTCGTAGAGTAGCGTAAGTACATGTAAGTGTATGTAAATAAGAGGCGAGGATAGGACAAGGAAGAGGAAGAAATGTTCGCGCGCGGTCCATGGTTCGTTTTTTAGTGTACTGCTCCGGCATGCGCCTGATGTTGATCGGAGATCTACCGATCAGAGCAGCCAACCGATAGAATTCCGATAGAATTCACCCTCCAGACAGCAGGTAAATCCGTCTTAGCTAAATGTAGCTAGTGTCGAAAATCAGCAAACACAGTCCCTCCAGAGTGCTGAAGGGAAGCAAAAGTCGCGAAGTATCCTTGGGCTGCATTCTCACGTTGCCATTCGCACTGTCTGCCTCTCTGATGCGTTTGAGCCACTATCGATATGCCATGAGCCGTCTTGATTGGTAGAAGAGACATCATAATCCGATTCGCACGTCCGGCGCCACAGTCGATTTATATCGTCGTCTGTAAGAACTGGAAATGGCCAATAAACACATTTACGTCCTGTTTCTCCTTCACACAACTGCTCCAAGTCCCCCAGATTCCCTCAGCCGTTCACTCCAAATCGGAAATCAAAATTCTCACCACAATAGACTGGAGAGGAAACTACAGCGACAGTTCTTCCACCCTCCCTGACCGTCATACGGCTTCCCACATTTAATCCACAAACATTTATTGAATCTATGTAACGTGTCCATGTACTCAATGTATTCATACATCAATCATGTTTCCTAAACAGTGGCAACTTTATTCAGTTACTCTCAATGTATTGTGCTCGCCAGCTGAGCGCCATTGGGCCAAGCAGAAAAAAATTTTCCAAAAAATTGTCCTTCTTTTTAAACAGGTTTCCAATTTTGTAGATCTTCGGGAGTGACAAGATGACTGTAGTGTTGGAACCCAGTCGCTGGCCGTGATTCTACCTCATCCGGCATTGCAACGCAATCCGCACGCACGCACTACGACAGGTTATTACGTGTTGGGTTTGCCCGAGTAAAGATCCGGACAGTACCTCTCCGGATGTGGTCGGTAGATCACTGAGTAGACCAGCAACAGTACCTTCTTCCTCGATCGTGACGTCAGCCATAAGGCCATTATGTCACGTCACGACTGCGACGAACTTGGGTCCACAGTAACCACTACTGCTGCAAAACTTGTCGATTGGATTCAAAGCTCCAGTAGCGCGTGTGCAAATACGCCGATCGATTCCGTCCTCCACACTTTCTCTTCATGTTCGATCAGTTCCTTCCTTACCGTTTACTCCTTAGCCTGTCCCCACTAAGTTATTCTAAGAAGACCAGTTTGACTTCAGTGAGTGATATTAAATTATCGCAGATGGCGTCGTAGAGAGCGGTGGCTTTTCATGTGAGCACTTGATTAAATTGACTCGTTTCAAACACTCGGCTTCCAGTATTGAACGCACTTCTGGATTCTTCCAGATGTATTTCCGATGCTTATTGGCGTTCCAGTAATGAAGTTTCTGAGGAGGCTTGCACTTCTCACACAGTTCTTCCAATATGTAAAGTGTGTCATAGTTCTTTTCGCGAAACAAAAGAACGTCATGTCGGGTGACGGCATTGCACCAGGTAGTGTCGAAGCCACTTACTAGTGAGCCATCTGCCAACAAACACATTGACAAATTAAACGAAACGTATATACTGTTAGAAACATTCCTATTTGTACAGACTATAATTTGCTCGGAAATCGTTAATTTTAAGACCAAAATTAATACTAATGAAAAATATATTGCAAGATAATTGAGTAATTCCAGTTAAATAAAATATAACTTTGTACATCTATACGAAACTGCCTTGAATTTGAAGTTCACCAGCACATTTTGTTGCTTGGAAACCTTCCTAGCGGCTAGTTCCCGAGCGATTAAATGTGCTTGTGAACTTCAAATTCAAGGCCGTTTCGTCTACGTGTACAAAGTTAAATTTTATTTAACTGGAATTATTCAATTATCTTGTAATATATTTTTCATTAGTATTAATTTTTCATTTAAAATTAAGGTTTCTCGAGCAAATTATGGACTGTACACACAAGATTGTTACCAACTGAACGTAATTTGCGGTTTTGTTGCCAGGAGTAGCCAAGTAGTTGCCGTTGAAGCGGGCACTTCTTAGATGAATCTCACTGTATGAAAAGTGCCTCCAAGGAAACGTGTTTCGATTCGCGTGGAAGAGGCTTGCACGTCTCACACATAGTTCTTCCAATATAAATATTATGTTGCATAGTACTTTTTGCGAAACAAAAGAACGTCATGTCGGGCGACGGCATTAAGGTCCGATTAAATTAAGAAGGTGATTTACATTTGTGAGTGGAGGGGAGCGACGTTGCCAGGTCGCAAACCACTGAGCACGTGTTACCGGGACACGAAAACAAACACTTCAAAAAATACGTGTAAAAGTGTAAAAAATACGACAAAAGCCTAACCTCAACGCAACTCGTCACAACACAGTACACACTGCGCGCGCAGCACAGGCAGAAACGCGGGCGGCGCGGCGGCAGGGAAGTCGCTGTGCGATGCTCAAATGTTCACCGTGTTCGGCAGTGGCAACTGAGCGACCTGACACGTCACGTTTTGTCTCTCTGGTTGGCAGCTGCCATGGAAACGGGAGAGGCGTCCTGACGTCATACAGAACTGTCAATCACCTTCTTAATTTAATCGGACCTTACACCAGGTAGTGTCGAAGCCATTAACTAGTGAACCATCTGCCAACGAACACATTGACGAATTAAAGTAAACGCATTTACATAATTTGCGGTTGTGTTGCCAGGAGTAGCCAAGTAGTTGCCATCGAAGCGGTCCCTTCTTAGATGAATCTCCCTGTATGAAAAGCGCCTGCAAGGAAACTTGTTTTGATTCGCGTGGAAGCGGAAGTGGGAGCGCGGCGCGCCCGCACTCCAGATCAGGTGAAAGCGCCGTCGCGCCGCGCCGCGCCCGCCGCCTGCGCTGGGCTTCCTGCCAGCGGCGTATCGCCTTCGCCAAGGTCGAGGCCTCGGCCTGGGGGCAACGGGCGACGCGAAGCGTTCTGACGTATCACAGGAGCGCCTGATTAAATTGACGCCTTTAGAAGATACGGCTTCTAGTATTAAACGCACTTCTGGATTCTTCCAGATATATATTTCCGATGTTTTTTGGCGTTACAGTTGTGAATTTTGGGACGAGGCTTCCACTTCTCACACATAGTTCTTCCAACACGTAAATTGTTTTGCAACATTATTATTTCATATCCTCAGTGAGTGCTACTGAATAAGAGCAGAGGGAGATGCGGAGAGCGGCGGTGGCTTTTCAGACAAGCATGTGATTAAATTGACTCATTTCGAAGATTTAGGTTCCAGTATTGAGCGCTCAATGGAATCTTCCAGATGTAATTCCGATTTTTATTGGCATCACAGTTGCGAAATTTCAGACAATGCTTTGCACTTTTCACACATAGTTCTTCGAACACGGAAATGGTTTTGCAATATTAGTATTTCGAAACTTCTGCGAATGCCATTGAATGAGCGTAGAGGCGATGCGGAGAGCGGTGGCTTTTCAGATGGGCACTTGATTAAATTGGCTCAGTTCAAAGATTTGTCTTCCAGTATTGAAAGCATATCTAGATTCTTCCACACGTATTTCCGATGTTTATTGGCGTCACAGTTCTGAATTTTCGGACGAGGCTTCCACTTCTCACACATAGTTCTTCCAACACGTAAATCGTTTTTTAACATTATTATTTCATAACTTCAGTGAGTGCTATTGAATAAGAGCAGAGGGCGACGCGCAGAGCAGTGGCTTTTCACATGAGCACTAGATTCAATTGCATCAAAGAGTAAATTAAATGGTATAAAAGATTTGGCTTCCAACACTACACTTCTGTATTCTCCCAGAAGTAAAGTTTAATGTTTATTGGCGTCCAGTTATGAATGATCGGAGGAGGCACTTCTCACACGAATGTAATAAAGTTCTGTCAACATAAATTGCTTTGCAACATTATTATTTAGTAACTTCAGTGACTTTGAATAAAATTCCTAGCAGGTGAATAAATTTAATGTCTCCACATTATTGTGTTCTATTGTAGCAGCCAAATAACACTCGCTTTCTGCAACCTGCTGTTTTCACTATTGGAGTGATATCAGAGTAGCAGATCTTCAGTGGAGTACACCTTCGACCTTATCCAAATATTTTATCGAAATATTTTCACGTTAACTCATCTAACCTTATCGCACTCCATTTCACAATCACTGTACACATCTCACGACTAATATCGACAAATGACACTTAACTAAATGTAATCGATATCTTTGTCGTTCGCACTGATATTCTGCTAGGTTTTCCTGGTAAATGAAAACCACTTAATTTTTGAAATTGATGTGTAAGAATAGTATGCTTTTCTTGCATTCTTAACTTCCAGAAAAATTATGAATAGTATTTAATATATTACCGAACGTTTGTTTCCAAATATTTCTTTCAGATTGACATTTTAATAATTTAAGATTACTTGAAGCCTCGAAGCTAGTTCTTAGTCAGCGTGCTCGCTTTCCATTACGGTCCAGGGTGCAATTCTCGGTCAAAGCAAGACTAATGTGCGTTTTCCTTGCAATGTCCCAGTAATATTGCTCTGTGCCAATGAGAAAATTCACTTCACACGTGGGGAAGACCGGAAATACGGCGTGGGGATGTCTACGTGCTAACCACACGTACCCTCTTAACCCATGGCCGCGAGGCATGGACGTCGCCGGTAGGCCATACACTTGCCACCAACAAGCTTGCGGGCTCCTCTGATCTGGGGCCACGAGAACGCAAGACCCTCCGCGACAACATATACATGAGAGCGGGACTCGGAACCGCGACCTATCATATCGAAGCTCCGAGTCGATAAACGCTCTCAGCCACCTCAGCCATGCCAGAGCCGAGTATTTAAATGAAAAAGTAGAATCCATGATCATAAAAACCACAGATTGTATATAAAGTGAACATTCTTCAGACCAAAGGTGAAAAACAAGTTGGCCGAATTTTTGTTAATAAATGTAATTATATTGTTTTTGTATTATCCAATGTGATAACAAAAGTGTTTTTTAATTGTTCTGATAATTTTTTGACTTCGTTTTGACAGCTGAATCTCAACTGACAGCTTAATCTCTGAACTAATATGCACGACCACCGTAAAATACAATCGCCCTCCCACCTCCTTGGCGTACACTGAATAATAGAGCTTACTGAAATAGTTGTGAAACATCGATAGTTTAGGATCGATGTACTATTTTTAACATCGATTTTTAAATTTTAAACAAAGATATGTTTTGTTGATGTCGCATCTCTACCCTGAAGTTGGTTAATACATACTACATCCCATCTTGCAAAACCACATGTGTTTGAGATAGAAGTTAGTTATGGTAGAGGAATGGTTTGTTGCCAGTCTACTGTTAGGTAAACAGTGACACTTCTCTCTTTTTTTTCCTTGTCACGTTCTTACAAGTTCAAAAGCTTCTTTATGGTTTTGTTACTTAAGTTTTAGGCTTCTCCCCCCCTATCGCAGTAGTGCAAGTGTCGCTATGTGGATGGCCAAAAATAAGTTACTTTTTTAAAATTTTGTGTGAACATATGGCGGTTAGTGCTCTTCTTAACAATAAAAGCAATCGAAGTACACGTCACAATCTAAAGACTTCTTTATTATTATTATTATTATTATTATTATTATTATTATTATTATTATTATTATTATTATTATTATTATATAATCATATTAATAATAATAATAATAATAATAATAATAATAATAATAATAATAATAATAATAATAGAGAAAGTGTGTGTGTTTAGACTTTAGTTGTGATTATATTTTATTTATTTTTGCTCAACGCAAATGTGTTTACTTGTCCTGCCTCTACATCCCATGCAACCGCTGGATGTGCACGGCGACTACCCTTTGGTAAAGAGGTCTAACTTTCCATGTCTTGTTTTTCAAGTCGCACGCTCATCTGGCACTCTTTCATCTCGAGCTCTCCAGCGGTGGTCGACGCGTCCTCTGCGCACCGCCGTATAAATAGCGCGGCGGCCGGGGCCGGCCGGGTCGCCACCACGTGGGTTCAACCTACGGTGTGTTGTCGGGCTCCGCCTGCCGCCCGCACCCCGCCTTCCCCCGCGGCGGCCGCGAGCCGTTAGCCGCTAACACGCCTTCTAGCAGTGGTGTCAAGGCCTTCTACTGGTGGCTGTGGCACGGTTCGTGGCATCGTAGTATGCCACGAGCTTCTCTGCGGAACTAGCATCGGGAAAGGAAACTATTAGTAACCCAGCCGTTTTACAATAGTGATGACGCTGTCCCTTGTGGCGGGGGGACTGGAACTGCGTGGAGGGGGGATTTCGTCGTGGCTTTAGTGCCACGGACTCCGGCTCGTGGCATCGACCTTGACAACCCTGCCTTTTACCATTGAACGTGTCTGTCGTTCGTGAAACCTTCCAATATTTTAACACTTCACGGCTGTGAATGACTTTTCTATGAGTATAACATACATCGATATTACGTCATTAACTTGTTTATGACATTTGATATCTTTGGATTCATAATAACTGCCTTGATTAAATGACATTCACCATCAAAGCCATTGTAACCTATATCAAAGTAATTAGTAATCATCATAATTGCTGCATGTACCTTTAGGTTAACACACGTACTGGGGATCAAGGCAACTGATGTACTGAGTGCAAATTTAAAAAGTCATTTCACAGCTGTAGAAACATTTACACAGATGTGTCCTGATACGTTTTCTATTTTCTATCATTAGGAGGGCATTGAGGGCAGGATTAATACGAAGATACTGATCCACTTTTTCAGTAACCATAATTTGAATTTAAAAGGTCGTTTAATAAGAATATTTCTCCAGATGCGAATGATTTTGTTCCTCTGGAGCCATCTTTATTTGCGCCGCCCTCCCTTCCCCCACTCACCGAAGATTACGGATGAAAGCAAAAATCTATTTTAAGCCGCTTTTCAAAAATATTTTATTAAAAAATCTGACTGTATACACAATATTTCAAAGCTATAAACACATATTAGAAATTTCATAAACCACGTACTGGGAACTGCTTGTTTGGACCCTTACTTGACAATTTTAATGAGAAAATGTTTACTTTGCGTCTGGACCTTAACGACCTAAATAATGCAGACAGCGTGCTGCAGGTATCTATGGCTTCGCATCTTAACGTTAGTGAAGCTATTGTGTTTCTTTGTTTGAACGTTCAAATCCCACATACGTAAGGTATAAACGTTTTCAGCTGTTGATTGTGCTGTCGACTGTTGTGTCTCAAGATGAAAAGGAAGCCGCCCCATCATGAACCATAATACTATTTAAATCTTTATTCATCTCATGATTGCTCAGTCATGCCAAGCCACTTTCTAATATTTGAATTCACGCCAGGGCTATGGCCTTAAAAGAAGTAAATTTTCTTATATCTTAACAACCATACAATACCGTAAAACCCCTAAAAAGAAACCCTATATTTGAAACTAGCTCATGGAGCACTTCAAATCAAAACGTAGGCTCAAAAATGCATCTCAAAAGAGGTGAATTTCAATCCTAATTTCTTTTTGAAGGTGCATTTAGTGGTGACTAAATATATGGTCTGGAGTAGTAGGCCCTGATGTCGTGTCGCCCTCATCGTTTATTTATTTATTTATTTATTTGTCAAAAAAACAGTAAAAACTGTATATGACGTGTGGGGAAAGAAATTTATCTGCGCACATTTTCTTGAGGGCCAGAATTTTATTAAAAAAAAACACTAATCGTTCGATTAGTGTTTCTGAACGCGTCACTTCTAAGGTCCTTAGTCTCGAAACTGTAGTGGATGCTTATTGTGGAAGGTAGCGGTGAACTTCCTCCACTTGATTACGCGGTCCGGCGGCGCCTACACGTCGACTTTTCTACCAGGTATCTCCCACCAGCGGCACACCACCCCCGCCGAGACAAGCTCCAAGCTTCCAACCGGTCTTTTGGCATATGATGTAGTGTAGTGCATGTAAGTGTAGTACTAAAAATCCTATAATACCTTAAATGAAAAATATGGATGAAATGGAATTTTGTGTGTCAGTAAGGGGTAAAGATACGGCAAGAATGAGGAGGGAAAGATCGCGTGCAGTCAGGCTAGGACAGTTCTTCGACATTCGCCTGCTGTGATAGCGGAAACCACGGAAAATTACCGATCAGATCTGCCGTTCGCTAGAATTTCCTCCAAACAGAGGCTGAAATCGATCTAGCTACATAGCTATACTTCGTTTTTTCTTTCTTGGCGCACGGGAGGGGGTGCAATAAAATGGAATATCTCACGGTAGTTCGTGTCGTTCCCGGTTGTGCCGCTAGGAGTCGCCTGATCGCGAGTGTATCGAGCAGTGCTGGCGATCATGCGACTCCTGGCGGCACAACGGAGAACGACACGAAATACCGTGAGATATTCCATTTTATTGACACCCCCCTTGTGCGCCAAGAAAGAAAAAACGAAGTATAGCTATGTAGCTAGGTCAATTTCAGCCTAGCACGAGAATACTACCATGAGATACTACCATTTTATTGACACACCCCCGTGCGCCAAGAAAGCAAAACCGAAGTATAGTTACGAAAATCCTGGCGGCGCCGTCGGCTCTCGAACCCTAGGACAGAGGTACTGCAGCGACATCGCCTGGTGCTCTGCGTCGCCTAAGCGGCCGCTGTGCTCGGGGCGAGGCTTGAGGGGGTGGGGGCGATTGATTTCGCGAGCGAGAGACGCGGAGAGAAGGAGGGCAAACGGCCACGAGTGGGTTGCCTCGTCTTGCGCTAGCCAACTCGTTCTCAATACAGCAGGCGCGCGGTATTTTAAAACGAGGGACGAGAAGCAGGTGTCACTCTAGCGGTTAAATAAGGATGTCGTTCAAGAACAAAGCATTTCTACTGCCTTTCAGAAAGTTATCCCCCGAGCGACAATGTGGCATTAAGGGCTCTGCCCCTTATTATTGTCTATTAATATTTTAGAAAATGTTTTATTTAGTGTATCTAATAACGCTAATAATAATATAATAATAGTAATAATAATAATAAATATTAATAGCAATTCCGTTTTTAAAATAAAAATGTTTAAGAACAAAATAGACGCAGAACGGCTCTACAAATACAGAGTCTGTTGAGTTTTGAAGTTATAAAACATTTCAAATGTATTTCTGGTATTTAATTCAAGAACATATTCACATAAATCTTGCTCTCTTATTTGATACCGGAAAAGAATATAATTTTCTCTCTTGGAATGGGTGATTATTATTATTTATTATTATTGGTTTTGTTGTTGTTGTTGTTGTTGTTGTTACAAAATACTCGTACTTCTCATCTCATGAGAGCTTGCAGGTGACTTCTCTCTAAATCTCAGCCTTAGATCTCAGAAAAGATGAAATGCTGTCATCTGTCATTAAATGAAGCTTTGCAGCATTCGCCTGAAAGGGATCAGAGAAACCACCGGTCGGAGCAGTTGACGTACGGATTCCATTGCCGAAGGCGCAACGCTCGTTGCTCTTCAACTCATCAAGAAAATTTCCAGCGCCTGACTGTCATCGATCCGGCAACTGCAGTCATATGTATGCGCGACAAACAGGGTTTGCATTTACGAATACCATAGCGACCGAGGTGATAACGTTTTACAATTATGAGAAAGCGCATATTCTTGTTTCAGTTCATTGAACTGCGTCTAAGTAAAAAAAATGGGAATTCAGCTAAGAGTGCATTATGACGAAATATTTAATAAAATATGAATATTTTGCCTACCACTCCTTTTTGTAAAATAAAGAATACTTTGATACGAACTGAATATTAATCGTATCAAATATCATAATCAAATATCGAAATCCACAAGAAATATCTTAAGCTAAAAATGTATATTTTTGAAAATAATAGTCAATTTTTCATGTTTAAAGAATATTACTATTAAATTACGATCATAACACGATTTTTAAATCAATATTGTACGTAATAACTCTTCCCTAATGAATGTAATAATGATGTGATTCAATATTTTGTTACTAGCAATGTTAATACGAAGCGCGCAACTTGAACAAGTTTACATGCCCGTCCAATAGTTACACCGTCCAGTTGTCAACGATAGCGATAATTCTTTATCCGCTGGCTTGGATATCCTCATTGCATGACACTTGGACCTCACTAGGACCTGACCACAAGTAAATTATAGGGCAATAAGTAGATACATATTGCAGAAGCTTGTTACGCCGTCCAGTTGTCAACGATAACGATAATTCTTTATCCGCTGGCTTGGAAAACCTCATTGCGTGACATTTTGGCCTCTCTAAGACTAGACCACAACTAAATTATAGGACAATAAGTAGATACACATTGCGGAAGCTTGTTAACCCATTAAGTCCCAAATTATTTTTACTGGATTTTTTTAATGAAATTCAAAAAATAATCGTAATTGAATGCTAGTTATTTAATTTCATCAAAATTAATTCAAATTATTCATTTGGGTAGGTGTGGAGGTCTGTCCTCATATGAGGACGCTGGACGAGGACGATTATTTTTACTATTGCGGAAATCTTCATAACAAGTCTTCATGACATTGTTTATGCCCATTGGAATCGAATTTTAGTAACTACTTATTCAAATTTAAAACAAAAATAAAATAAAGTAATTAAACAACGTAATTACATAAGTTACTGTAATGTATCAACAAAGCAAATACAATTACACAACAATAATATTTTCAAAAAAGAACTTGATGGTAATAATTGAACATTGAACTTCTACTACAAACATATTTTCGACAATGATCTTGTACTCATCTAAGATTATACTACAAAAGTAATTTCAGAAAAATCTACTTTACTTTCTGAAGTGGAATGGACCAAAACATTTTTCACTGAGAGTGATATTGCACTTAGCACAATATTTGCGAGGCTCGCTTATGCATATTGGCTGCTGATATTGTGCATAAGCAAGCCTCGAGATGGTGTGGCGTTTTCTATCGAATCTTACGGCAGGCAGCACGCTTGCTGGAGATAATAAAACTGAAACTGAAGGCCTTCCTTTCGTCATCAATACCTTTCTTCAAATAGGGAACAGCACTTGACTGCCGGCATTCTTTCATAAAAATAGAATGTTTGTCGTGATAAAAATTATGTAAACAAAACGTATTGACAACCGCCATGTCAATGATTCTAGTAAATAAGCATCAAAACAATTTTTTCTCCGAATGGCTATTGTGTGTTTTTCTAGAAGCCTATCATTTTGATCAACTCCTTCCATGTATTCATTGTAAGTGTGGAGGGAAGCTGGTTGTAAATTTGTTCTAAAAATATACTTCTGGTTTTTCCTTGTTTCAAATTTGTTTCCCTCCATCATTCCTCGAAAAAAAAACATAAAATGCAAATTCCAACTCTTTTATAAGTTCCTCACATCACGAAATAATTGTCTAACAAAGTCCCAGCGTCCTCATGTGAGGACGATATTAAAATATCAACGTCTCGAAAAACTTGAATCATATAACTGCACCATTTTATATTCCTCGTAAAGTATGAATTCAAACTAAAACTATGTAAACAGTCTAGCAACTCACCTAAATTTATAAAAGCAGATACAATCAAATGTTTTATGAACATGAAGTATAAAATGCACTAACTTAGAAAGCTAGAAAAACTACAAGAATATAAATCTGAGAGATAACAAACGTTTATACCTGTTGAATGAAGCTTGGCGGGGTTGCCAAACAACAATGTGATGGAGAATACAATTTATAATCTTATGAAATAATGAAAAATATCTCTGTTCTCAATTGAGGACGCTGGTACTTAATGGACTAAATGACGATAAAGACAGGTTCTTGATGTCGACCCCATATTGCTTCGCCTACTATCAGCGACCTCCCATTTCCCCCAATAGTAATGGAAGCAGCCTACGGGAACTTGCTTCTGACGGTCGCCCCGCTTTAACTACAGTACTATTTAGCAGAAACCATCCACCACTTGTATCGTGTAATCGCATTACATGGCGAACTCACGCAGGATGTCGACGAGAATTTATCCCCAATTTTCATTAAAGTTTAAATGACTTGATGCCCCTACAACTATGTTCAATTAAAGAGGTATGATGTGCGATCCAGATGGAGGTGTGGGGTTCTGCAGTCATACGCATGCCCAGTGTTGCAATGCAGGACGTAACGGAGAATGTAATTATGTAAGAAAGTGTGTAAATTGGTATGTACTATGAAGGAAAATATTGGGTAGATGTGTATGAAATATGTATGTGTACGTGCATTAATTTGCATGTCTGTATACGAGTATAATAGCAAATAAGAACTTGTGAGAATGTATACAAATGCGATTGCTTCAGACAAAAGTTACCTATTTTTATTAAAAAATCGGAATCGGTGGGTTTCTATACAAAAATTTCAAATTTGTCTTTCTCAATCTGGCGGCCGGATGAAGCACAGATATATTTTCCCCTAGAAATATTGATAGAGTATTTCAAATTTTTGTTTCGGAAGATGTGAAATTCTCCAGATATTTTGATGTCTCAATTTACAAGGACCTCCCCGTAAATATTGTAATCAGTATTAAAGTCTGAGGTAACAAGTTGTCGTGGTAAAATAATTGAAAATATATGCATTTGTCTTTTCATTTGAATTCTGGTTTTGTTTATTTATACTCTACCACTGAGAAATATAAGAGCAATTGTGATATAAATCATCTACTTGCAGTTGTTCAGAAATGGTTTACATTTAACACGTAGTCTTTAACGCAGACATTTTTTACTGATTACTTTCAAATGAAACAACTGCATTACCCAAAGAGCTGGTCAGTAAAGAATTAATTTCAGTGAGAAACCAGATAACAAAAAATTAAGAAAATATGTCTTTTCCTCAGAGGGATTTATGATCTATTTCTTTAATTTTACAGAACAGTTTAAATATATTTATGAATGAAAGGGTACAAGATGTTGGTTTGATTACTAACTTTACTATTTATTTCAAGCAAAATAGCAACGAAATTATAAGAAGAGTATTAAAGTATTCCATTTTACCAAAACATGGCCACAGTGCCCTGTACATCGGAAGTACAAATGTATTTATGACATAAATATGGATTAATGTAACTAATATTTCATTGTGCAATGAATAATGGTAACTGGGTTATTAATGTTATAAGATCGCAATATCAGAAACTTACTATGAAAATAATCTAATCTTTAAACATAAAGAACTTTCATAAAATTATATTCCTTTTAGCAAAATTAATTTTCTAGTAGTAGCAAAACTCAAATTGAGTATTTAATTTTTCTGATTTACAGGAAAAATATATTTCGCTTGAATTCGCATAGTTATTTATTTAAATAAATTCTTTTTTAAACACCAGAAAATAGACTATAACAGAAGGTAGTGTTCCTGGGAAATATCTTCATAGAGATACGGCAAAGTGTTGTTTTACAATGTGAAGACTAAATCATCAGGTTGTTCTCCCACATTGCCCAGAAGCAGCGAAAACCTTCGCTCTCTTGGGAAGCACATGTCTCCCTATTTGTTATCTCACACAGTGCCAGGACCCTAAATCATTCTGAGGACTTGGCTTATAGCCCCAGCGCACTATGATACCTGTTGAGAACACGAAAACAAGCGTGCAGTGCAGTGCACCGGCGAACTGTACACCGGCGTTTACGCTCAAGGACGGAGAAGTGGACGGAGCTTTTGGAATGCGAAGATTTGAATGAGAACATCATTTACGATTAATTGCAATACACTAAAATTATTACCAGTAAGAAAATGTTTATTTTTGAATATTAGATATGTCCAGCTTAAACGAGAAATGTTATTGTGAAATAGATAAATGATAATGCTTCATATTAATGAATATTACGTAGCCAGAGAGGAGATAAGTATTTGCGGAGGCTTCAGTAGTGACTGTCATTTTCCTACAAAGCATCTCGTTGATTTGCTCAATTTTCCTACAAAGCATTTTCTATAAAACATCGAAATGAAAACGAATGGCAGCATTTTTTTTAATCGCGGAGAGTGTTAAAAAATTACGCATTTGTGAGGTACCACTTCACACTTCCATCTAATTTACAGTGTGTAACAATGAAAGCTGGAGATCTCAAGATAAAATGAACGTATCGTCAATAGTCCATGAAGCATCTCGTATTTATCAAAGTGAATTGCGGGTCATTTTCGGATCTAGGAGACACAGCCGGAGAGCACAGATGTACTGGCAACGTAACCACGATTGCACAAAAAATGGGGGGGGGACATGATCTTCGAATCTATGAGTCAAAGGGAATATCTCATCTTTATTTTATGAAGCACCTGAGGTTTTTAAAATTAACTATACTTGAAAGGGTTGGAATAATTGTATAAAATCTATTTCGCAATATTATTTGACAATCATTTAATTATTTTGTTGGGTCATTTAAGTTATGTGATTTGCACATTTCAAAATGTAGTTATTAGTTTACTGTTGTAACGTACACTGGTGATTTTTATTCCCTGAAGAGGATTCTAAATTTAGAGGGTTATTTTCAAAAAGTACTATAATTTTCCATAATTAAATTTAAAAATCTAAATTTAATAATTTTTGAAAATTCAACTATAGATTACAGTACATATTTCATGGGTGTCAATATCTAATTTTTTTCAGTAACCTCCAAATTTCATTCATCCGAGGTCGTCAAAATTCTCGTTTTACGGTAAAACGTACCAAATTTGCTTCACCTTTCACATTAAAAAAAATAAAGCTGTAGTAGACAATATATTTAATGAAAATTTAGATTCTGATAACATTGATGTATATTACGGTGATTGAAAATAATAGCTAGTTGATGTGAAGATTCAATTGTTAAGGTTAATGTTTATTCGAATTTTTAATAATTTAAACATGCTTCAACGAAGAGGTTAATTATAAATGTTCAAACAATATCGTATTGATTTTTATTTGGTCTATAATTATGCCTTTATTCAACTTTTTCTTCTTTTCATGCCAAAATATACCAAATCCAAAATTCCTTATAATAATGGAATATAAATATGAAATACCTTAAAATTTGGAACGAAATATTTGAATGACTCACAAAAGAATCAAAATGAAATGTTGATATAATACAGTAACTATTTTAGCTATAGTAGGTTTTTTGGTCCACTGTAAAATCACTTGTCCAGTTGCATTTCGTACCTTTTGGAAGCAAATTCCTCAAATAGGGATCGAAACGTCGGTGCTAGGTTTGTTTGATGATGAAGTGTAATGTGAAAGTGTTAATCACTATGATATGTTGCGTCGGTTTTTTCGGCCTTTGCTAAATGTACTGAAGAAGCCTCTAGGAGCAGAGTGGGTGCAGCGGAAGAGCGTGGATGGCCAGCCGCCGGTGCTCCAGACACTCACCTGGAGCGGGCATGGTGGCTGGTGGCTGGTGGCTGGCGGCGGCGGCGGAGGCCGAAGGCGCGTGAGCTTAGCGAACCGCCGGCGGAGGAGGACTGGCGGAGCGGCGACGGCGCACCACGCCACACGCCGCACGCCAGCCGCCGTCACCGCCGTCGCCACCTCCCCCGCCGCCGCCGCCGCCGCCCACGACGCCGGAGCCACCGCCGCCGCCGCCGCCACCGCACGGGGGCGGGGCTGGAGCGGCGCGAAGTGAAGGCGTGGCGGGGAGGGGCGGAGCGGGGCGGAGCGGGGCGCCGCGACGCAATGGAGTGGAGTAGCGCGGACTCCGTGCACGCGCGTCTCTCGCCGCCGCGTGGCGCGATCGGCGCCCACCAACTCGCGAGCGGGGCGGGGCGGGCGGAGCGGGACTGATGGGGCGAGGCGGGCGGGCGGAGCCGGTCAGGGTAGGGCGGAGCGGGGCGGGCGGGGCGGGGCGGGGCGGGACTGCGGGGAGAGGCGGGCGGGCGGGCTGAGCCGGTCAGGGTAGGGCGGAGCGGGGCGTGAAGAGCGGGGGGGGGGGGGCGGAGCCTAGCGGGAGCTACTGCTGTACGCATAGCGGTCGCCCATGCTCAGTCGAGGGGAAGTGGGAGAAGCCGGGACGAGAAGAGGGGAAGGAGAAGGTCATAGTGATGAATGTAGAATGGGAAAGTGGGTATGTGGTGAGGAAAAGTGGGGAGATGACGAGAGAAAGTGAGGAAAAGGAGAGGCAATCAGAGACTAACGAGGATGTAGCTTTTTCCCCAGAGGAAACTGATTCAGTACACTAACTGAGAAAGTGGGATGGGTGCAGATAAGGTAGCAATAGGAAGCATACGTCAAAGAGTTTTATAACGACTTGACGTACGAGATTCTGTAACACGTTGGACGGATTCTTTTAGCTATTGAATTGGATGACGTGATAAACTTTATCATGTGTATTGGGATGGGAACTGGATACGTGACATCAAAACGAGACGAAAATCAGGGGCAATGGCACAGGAATTTGATCTTCCAGGCGAGGGCGGATAGATAAGGAAACTGCATTCAATGTTTTATTTTTGTACGGATTCTTCAGCGCCGTTCAAAATGTAAATGGGCCGTGCAAACAATTACCGACGGAGGGAAGGTGGTCGGAGCCGTCCGTCACAGCCTGGGCCACGCGCCAGTGCCGTCACGGGTGGGAGAGGCGACGACGGCAGGTGGGAGGGGCGCCACGGACAACTGGACCCGCGCCGTGGCCCCTGGAGGGGGGGAGATAGGCGATAACACGCGAGTGGCATCGCGTCCATCGACAGGCACTTGTCCGATAACGCACCTTCGACTGGGAGGCGACGGCCGCTCATCGGCGGAGTGCACTAGTAGAGAGGTTTTGCACGCCTTGGCGAGCAGCAATCGACTGCAACGTCGACTGTCTGGGCTTGCGCAGATGCGCAAAACTGACGCGAAACTTAATCGCGCATGCGTAGAAGATCGATAGTGGTGTCGATTGCTTTAATGCTTAGAGGTGCAAAAAACTCTCCACTGATGGGACATCGACAACAAAACATCGATATTACCCCACATCGATGTTTATAAATTAAAATATCCGTGTTAATAAATCATCGACTAAGGCTCCATCGATGTTTTTAAACATTGATATTTTAAGGCTAGCTTAGTAAACTCTAATTTTAAACTCATATGCAACAAAATTTCATGTGAGAGCGACGAAGTTTATTAATTTATAAATAAAAATTAACAGAAACAAAGTTTAAAAAACAGCTTTAGTGGACTGTGGCAGCTCGTCTCCGCTCGAAAAGTTCCTGTTCTGTGAACACTGTATGCACCGCGGTCGAAAGTGTTTGTTTGTGTGTTTGCTCGCTTTGAACGTGGGCCTCGCCGAGGTGCGTGGTTCGCCAGGGTCAAATGCTCATTAAATACGAGTAGGAGTCCCCCCGGCAGCCGGATGTCGTACGCTCGCTTGTCGGAAAGTCAAGCGAGTTAACTCATTTCTGCCAGGTAGATAGAGAGCCAGTGACGAGGCGGATAATTATGTTGTTCACTACCTAACAAATAACTTCATATGCATATAACTTTGTAATATTGCATGCCTCAACTCGCTTGTCCGTTTAATTGAACTGCACAAATACTATTTTATTGTAATATCTTGTGTAATATTATGTCATTAAATAGATTACTTTCAATAGATCGGTTTTCTTATTATTGTGATAATAGGTTTTTCGATCATTTGAACAAATCTCCAATTTCATTTATTGGAGACGTTTGCGCTGTATGTCTTTCTCATAAAACATTAATTATATAAAGAAGCCACTGAATGTAAATAAATTATCATTACTTTCCTCTAATGTGTTTATGGCGGTCATTCACAGAGTAGATTCAGAAATCGACTGACTGCAGACAACGTTGTTCCAAGGGAATATATTACGATCGTTGAGGAAAGGTTTTCTCTCTGTCATCTAAAAATTAGATCTTTTCGGACCTTCCATTTCATTGGGAAGCAGTTCTTCTGGACATCGCCTCTCCGTTATATGAGTGGTCATAGCCATTAACAATCTGGATTACTAAGTAAAATTAAATGTATTATTTGATAGTAATTCTATCTTTGTTTATGAGCTTCACCAAAAGAAGACATCCGATTTATTTATTTATCGTATGCAGTCACATTTATGGCTCGGTTCACAACACAAGTGAAAGATAATTCAAATAAGACAATGACCTCGTGGAAAGATGAGATGCGTGTCATTCTATAACGCAAGTATATGAATTTCCTAGCTATACATTGATCAAGTCTGACGACAGACACGCAGTGTTAACCTAAATAAAATTATTGACTTAGTTGCCGCCTATTATATAATTTGTTTATATTGTTATGTAGATAAATTACTCCCTATACAGTAAGCATGTTTGATGTTACTGTAATTTATGAAGAATGGTATCCGACAAGAAGAAATAGGTGACAATAATTCATTTAATTTAATAACACCGAATGATGAATTCGCGAAACCCGAAAATTGAGCCCAGAGACGTAATCTAGCTATAGGCTAGGTACCCAAGGCAAGCATAGAATTTGCACCCCTGTCAGGTTACTTCAAATTAGGGTTGTTGTGTGTTTTACCGGGTGTACTCTAAAACAGCGTCTCTTGTGAGTTGCATCCATGGCACGTGGCATGTTTGCCATACCGTAGATCAGTAGTGCCAAGGTCTTCTACTGGTGACAGTGGCACGCCTCGTGGCACTGTGCCATGCCACGAGCTTCTCTGTGCCACTAGTGTCGGGAGAGGAAACTATTAATAACCCCGCCGTTTTACAATAGTGATGGCGTTGTCTCTTGCGGCGGGGTTATAAACTGCGTGGAGAGGCGATTTCGTCGTGGCACTCGTGCCACGGACTACCCGCTCGTGGCATCGACCTTGACAACACTGCCGTAGATACTCCTCTGACTAAGCCTACAAACTAAGCAGCCCTTTTATGATGGTTACAACTGTGTACGACTTGCTAAGACATTGTAATGCTTCTCGGCTGCATTAATGAAAGATGTTCGCCTCTGGACGTCCCTTGGTTGCAGCGCGCCGTGATTGAAGTCCACCTGGACAACTGCTACGCGCGACGCGATACGGCGGCACATGCACGCAGAGTGGCGGAGGCCACTAACGGCTCCTGAATAATAGTAATGTATGGTATATGTGATTAAGAAACGATTTTATTTTACTTTGTACTACTTTTAATTTAGTAACGATAGATGCCCAATTTCATAGTTCAGTATCAGAATACTTTATCATATGTTATGGTTTATTATTTATTTATTTATTTGGTCAAAAACAGTAAAAACTGTATATGACGTGTGGGGAAAGAGATTATCTGCGCACATTTTCTTGAGGCTCAGAATAAAAAAAATTATTTACGTTATTATATAAAACTAAAATAGGGACACTAACTACAAGAAATTACAAGAGTCCCTACTGTTAATATTTACCGGAAGAAATGATCAAGAAAACTTCAAAAAGGAATCTGTTTTTAATCCGTGTTGGGAAGTAATTTAATGAGGCCAAGTTGTAATGGACTGCATGGTTTACTGAATTTAGGTTGGAATAAAATGTTAGGAGGGCAATATGTTTTAAGGGTAGGTGGCATATTTAACTCTTTATGAAGTTGAGTATTTGAAATGAACCACGGGGCATGTGTTGTTAGTCTGATGAATCTTTTTTTTTAAATTTATTTCCTGCCCGTTCGGCCTAATCACAGATTATCTCTGCGTGAATGACAAGGGTTTACGGTTTGATATTCTTTTTAGTTGGGTATTTTTTAAATATTTTAATACATTTTTATTTGCAATTTGTTTCATGAGAACAGTAGGGAAATGTGTTGACCCATTTGTAACGATATGCGAAGTATCTGTGCACTCACAGTCCTTCATTGATTTTAGTGACAATTTGAAATAGAGTTCTCTATAAATATGACATCTTCAGCAAAAATACAAAATGAAACAAATTAATTACAAAATATTAAGACGAGGCACACACAAACTTTTTTACCAATTTTAAAACATTTCAGATGATCCTACGATAATATATAAAAAGTGTACTGTTATTAACTGAAACAAAAAGGAATTGTGTTAAATTTAGAAAGAGAGATAGAGAGTATTTTTGTGAATCGCCGTGTCACACGGCGTAGTGACGTAGTGGCGTAGTGGCGTACTGACGTAGTGACGTTTGTCCTCCAAGTCGCCCAATAAACGTAATAAAATTTTAACACTGATTTGTTGGATGTGCAATACGTCGTTGCATCATTTCGTGCATTCATTTCGGATATTGAAGTGTGAGAAGAGTTAAATGATTAGAAATGCTCTTTTGAGTTTGATTATAGCTTCTTATAAGTGACGGTTTTGCTGAAAAATTGTTTTTGATTTGCGTTGGAAAGGAAGAAATTCTGAATTAGTTGAAAATTGATGGATTTTCATTTCGGGTAGGAGTCAATATTTTCTTCAGCTTGGTGGGTCTATCAATGCAACCTGGCGTCTTTTAAAATTTTTTGAATAGTCACGGTCGCATAATGTGCACGTGTCAGGAACTGATTTTTCTTTTTCGTATAGATGTGTTAAATGTCAATCCAAGCGTTCGACGCATCTGACTGTTGCTTTACAATAGATTGTGTGTCCTAGCTCTTGACACTGCTGAAAGTACATTGGACTTATTTTTAAGAATGGGAGCTCAAAACCTGCACGAGCATTTAATATTCGAATTTTAAAAATTTTGTATATTTCTTTGTTGTTGAGATGTATTTAGAGGTCATTGAAACACTGAGAGAACGCTTCCATCGTTACTCTTTGACGAACGTTGTGTACATACTGAGTGACCTTGGGCTTTCAGATTATGTTTCCTATGTCAACTATTATTACTTTCCCGTATACGTACGTATACACGGAGTAATATACGTGTATAGGGAAAGTTATGTAATGCTGCGCGAAAAAATGGCCAATTTTCGGCCGCAAAAATGCATTGCCGGGCCGTGAAAACGAATAAGTGGATAAAACCAGTTGCTAAATTAAGAAAAAAATCCCCTAACACGTGCTGTAGCCAGAAACCCTGTTTTCTAGGTCCTTGATACCGAAAACCCAATTGAAAGGAAAACGTCCGTCTATCCGTCCGTCCGTCTGTGAACACTGCTAGCGCCTAAACCATACGTACGATTTCTTCCAAAATGGACATCCCCCAGTCGATCAGTCAAAGCTTTGAGATTTTGAAAAAGATTCTTCAAAATTTGAGGGTACTTTATGTGAAGCTACCCGGGGATTTTCAAAATTTTCTCAAAAACGGCTCCAAATTTTTTCTTTACATTTTTTGTCTGAATAGAGTAAAATACACTTAATAACATGGCATAGGTCCGATTTTCACGTACAGCTCTGAATTTTCGAAAATTGTGAAAGTTTGACTTTTTTTCGGCGTCTTTCTCCAACTACAAAATTGAAGATAAAGATTTTTTCTTCAAATAAAATTTGTTCTGCATATTGAGTTCTTTAATAAAGGTCATGTAGATGTTTCTCAAAATTTTGGTAGTTTTCGTGCAATATTGCGTGCAATATGTGTAATTTTAAAAAATTACAAAAACAAGATTTTCTCAAAAACGGCTCCAAATTTTTTTTTAAACTTTTGGTAGAGATAGTGGTAAATGTACTCTGTCAATGACATAAAAGCCATTTTGGTCTATCGATTGGTTTTTTCAAAAATTACAAAAATGTAAATTTTTTTACTTGTCTCTCACGTGTTTAATATTTACATTATCGGCGATTTTTTCACATTATTATATTTACGAGTATATATGATTTAAATAATGTCAAGTAAAGTTTCTCGAAAACAGTACCGTTTTCTGTGAAAAGTAGCTCAAATTTCGGCATTTTCAGAAATGCTGAAACGCCATTTTTTCGTATATGGCTGCAATTTGTTTCTTGAAACTTTTGTAACGGATAGTGTTAATTACACTCTTTAGTATAACGTAAAGTTTATTTTGAGTTATTTTTTTGTTTTTTCAAAAATTAGATAATTGTAATTTTTTAAAAGATCTCTCACATCTTTAATATGCACATTACCAGCAATTTGTAAACATTTTTATATTTGTGAGTGTAAGTGCTTCAAATAACTTTAAATAAAGTATTTTGAAAACTCAAGAATTTTCTGTGAAAATGAACTTCAAATTTCGCATTTTTAGTAGTGCTAAAATGCCATTTTCTCTTAAACGGCACATAATTTTTAAAAGAAAATTGCCATTTACGGCAAGGGTTTTGTGTTCTTTAATATTCTAAAATTAATATTTTCGTTCTACCAATAGGAAATTGAAAAATTAAGAAAATGACAAAAAAATGTACTTTTGGCGGTGATAGATGGTAGCTGGCAAGAAAGAGTATGTGGCAATTCCGAATAGCTAGCGAAGACCCAAGGAAATAGAAAAATAATACGGGAAAGTCTGTGCCATACTGTAGCACCACTAGTATGCATGTATCATAACGCTCAGAAAAAGATTTTACAGCAAGGTAAAGTTCAGATATTTTTCTCAAATTTATCTGACAATTGCGCAGTAAGCATATTTTATTTTAGTTAGAACGTTGACTTCTTCACTATATATTTTTTGATGAAATGTTCATTTTCAATGCGTTGACACATAGCTTTGATTCATTTATGCACAAAGTAATGTTTATTACAAATATTGACGGTAGAGTTATTTTAGCAACTTGCCGCCCTCTTTTCTGCTTCGTTTCTTAAAAAAGAACATCTATTATTTAATTGTACAACTCGTGGATTTAGATTAGATAAGATTTATTTAAACTGCAATTGGGCATAACCCGGCGGCAGTTAATTACAAAAACATAAATATACACAGTCTCTCAGTAACATAGAACACTAATACCAATAATAATAATGCGGGGAATCTTTCCTTCTTACCTGTCCCTTTTTATTTATTATTAATCTATCTGGCCCAAATTGGGCTGCCAAAACGCGGGGAAACCTCTATTACTACTGTTTCTTAACAAGTTGTTCCGCACTTTAAATTTATTTGAGCGTGGGAGCACGATTCCCTCTGTACAGATAAGGACGCGCGCATGAGCCCCTGTGAAACACCCTTGCCCGGGGATAATTTCATAAATGAGAATGGTTGTAATAACGTGACAAGATACAGCATAATGTAGATTTAAATAGATAGACCAAGTTCATCTCCCTTTTGTTTATTCACTTTTGCATGGAACACACAACATATTTGTACAACAATATTTGTCCGCCTCGGTCACATCGACTTAGCTGGACTTACCTGCCGTCTGTGGCTAAATTTCTGGTTCTGAAACATTTGCTTAGTTATACGTATTTCTGGTTAAACTGTGCGCGAACTTTCGCGACACTTCGTTGCTCTGAATTCTCATGAAACAAAATTATCAATTTTAAAAGACCTTTTTCTTAATCAAAATATCTAAATTCTTTGATCCCTCCCATATTTTTTAATTAGTCTTTGAATATTTGACTTATTTATTCTTTGGATCCTTAAACCTTTCTTTTCGGCCGAAAATAATTTAATTAAACATTAATATTAGGTCTAAAACATTAGTTGATCTTCTTAAAATTGAAACTATTCAAAATTTTCCAGGCCGATCTTCTCCCGTTATGAATTGTTTCAAATACCTCCTAGTTGTTGACGAGATGCATGACCGCCAACAGCTCCTTCATGAAGTTGCCGTGACGTCCGCCATTTTGATCGCATTTAACTATTCGTATAAACACAACTTTATGTTAATGCAAACTATTTGCGCCGAAATAATGTCCACCTATCTGTTATTCGCCAAATTAATTTACGGTGCGAAAATTATATTCCAGTCACGTAAACTACAAAAGTCGCAAACAAAAATATTAGTGGTTCACAATATTACCTTCACACGAAAACACATATCCACGTAACAAAAATTCAAAATTAAAATACAAGTTCTCTCTCTGAAAAATCCACCGTCTAGCGATATACGTAACACACGTTCACTCGTCTTCAAAATTACTATTCTAACATCACACAAGTTCAAAATTAAATGACAAAAAATTTTTCCACAAATATTCTACCTCGCACAACACCCGAAACATGTCCTTTCGTGTTCAAAACTACCGTTCTGACTGCTATTGTTGTGGCGAGTTTTTATAAGTTTTGGCCAAAACAAATTGACGATCAACTCTGTTTGTATCAGTAATTTACGTTTTATTTATTTATTGCGGCTTTCCTGGGCATTCCTCTTCCTCGTGATAATTATTCTAAATT
The DNA here is from genome assembly GCA_031308135.1 of Acheta domesticus. Taxonomy (NCBI): domain Eukaryota; kingdom Metazoa; phylum Arthropoda; class Insecta; order Orthoptera; family Gryllidae; genus Acheta; species Acheta domesticus. Next base: position 160,515,782 of record JAHLJT010009419.1, read on the forward strand.
ATTTTCGATATTTCCTATCCTTTAAATCAGTCCAACACAGTTTTATTTGTAAAATGTTGATATTTTGTCTCTTGTTACAAACATAGCTTCAGTCACGTGACTTCGGCATGTTTGCATAAAAAACCTGTTTAATTCTTTAATGGGGCCTCTAAATTTCATGTCACTGTCTGCAAGCATTAGTTCAGCTTCGGGGCTCTCTACTACACTAGTTTCTATAATTATACATATTTTCAATATATTAATATTCACGCCAAAAGGTTCCTTTTGCCACAGATGAAGTCACATTATTCTCATATCAACACTTCATGCTCTTAATATTTCGCGTTTCCCTGGTTCGATTCTCGTCAAACAAGTTTCATTTTACGCAGAGTAATTAGCGCCATCATATTTTGACGTGCTGTTACTTCTCCCATTCGGATTTCGCGTTCTCACAAATCGCGGATTTTGCGCGGCCGCGAGCTTCAACTGTCCTTTCGTTAAAAAGCTTCATGCCCCACCTCACTATCGCGAGCACGTCGGCCAATCGGGACGTCTCGTTCATTAATAGCTTGCCGCTTGAAAGTTTTTGTACCTTTGTGTCGTTATGACATTATCAAACCTGTATAAAATCAAATATTTAAAATGGGGGACATCTAACACTTGTAATTCATTACAATAATAATAACAATAAGAATAAGGTAAAATAACTAGCAAATAATATACTAATTATAGTAATAATAATGGTAAAATAATAAAAATAATGGTCAAATATTGATAATAATATAAAAACTGACTAATTCATAAAATATTAAATTACATTAAGAGAGAAAAGAACCTACACTGCATAGGATCACACTGCACTTCACTTCACTAAGACCTGAAAACATTTCCTTCTTTATTTCTCTGCTATACACTGCACGACACCTCACTTCACAATAGAACACTTATGCATCGCTATATAACCCACTATTCTCCTCATTTACTTAATAATACCCTAAATTAATTTCCTAAACTGTTGAACGCTTTGAGGAAAGGGTTCAAAGGTTTTTGCACCCTTCTATTCCATTACGTAATCGCTCGATCCAAACCGGATTCTTTCCAAACCGGATGACCATTATATTATAGGCTTTATACAAGGCGCAGAGTCTTGCTACTGATCGCCTGTTTTTGAGTGAATCACACCCTGCCATTTTCTTGTCCCTGAAAGTAATTTTAGCTGCCCTATGCTGAATCCTTTCCAAGTGTTTACGCTGCATAATCTTGTGCGGATCCCAAAAAATTGTTCCATATTCCATTATTGGACGAACAAGAGATAAATAAGCAATTTCCTTCGCGTTTGCCGTACTCTTTTTTAGGATGCACATTACAAAGTGAAGAGATCCCCAGGCTTTCCCTACAACAAAATCTACGTGTTTTTTCCCAACTTAATTTACTATCGAAATGAATTCCTAAGTACTTGCACAAGGAAACTCTCGGAATAATGTCATTATTTAAACGGTAATGTGTTTCACTGTAATTATGACCCCTGCCAAAAGTGATGGATTTACTTTTAGAGCTATTTATGGACATTCCATTATTTTCCGCCCAGTAATTAGTAGACCCAGTTTATTAGTGATGGATGCACTGAATTGTCTTCTTTTCGTTCGCATTCGCCACTTTTTAGAATATTTTTATTAATCCACTATACTGTACAGGTACAGTAACCTCTTTACAATGGAGGTTATTCCAGAAGATGACTTCTGGGCAGAGCCGGCAGTATCGCCCAGCTCAGTTCGTTGCTGGAAAGTTCTGGTGGGGATGGGGATCTTAATTGGTAACTTCCATGGGAGCGCATACTGCTTTCTGCAGCGAGGCGGCAATATTGTCTAATTCTGTTGACATGCTGAATGTTGCACTCGTGTACGGCTATTTCGCGTTTTCGAGGCCTTCAGGCGTGAAATCGACTAGCAGCACGCCACGCCATAAGAACTTGCCATATAAACCAAGTTGTGATTTGCATGGTACGTAAATAAAGAATAAAAGGACTATACAAATCACGGTTTGCACTGCCACACTGGCCTTTACTCTCATTACCATTGGCCCGCTATTGATTCATTAAAGGACACTACAATATAACAATAATACAGAGGTGAAATGAATGTCAGAAGGTATTCTTTGGGTTTCTATCCAACATACGGAGCCTTCATGTACCGACCAAACACTTTCTGTCAATACTCGGATGAAGGCCAAGTCTTAGCTTCCTAGAGTGACGGGCGCAAACAGTCAGGGAAGACAACGAATGAAGTAGGAACTCGCACGTACTTGTAAATAACATTGTTGGCACAGTCGACTTTGCAAATTCAATTACGTATTTTTTTTTCGAGAATGTGTTGAAAAATAAAGGTCGCCTAGAAGAAATTAATTCAGTTTTGAAAACAGACGTTTGGAGCATTGTAAATGACGAAAGCAATTTTGTCCGTTAGAAGGAGTTTAGGTCACATTTTTTAAGTAAATGGTTAAAAAATATTTTTATTTCTTGATATATAACTATTTTAACTTATTCAATGGAGATATTTAATTGCTTTTGTTACTATAGAAACTTGATATTAACTATTTTGTAGTAAGCTTCCCAGGGGGCGATGGGTTAAAACTGAGTATTTTTTGTGAGAAAAATAAATTGACTAATTTCCCAATATTTTACTACATTAAAAACTTTTCACAGAATCTGTTCATAATTACCGTAATTTCACCCTGTATTGTAATTCAGGTTTGTTTGACATTTCAAGATAATTTTTTTCATGTCTCCTCTAAAAAATTCCACAATTATAACTGATCATGCCAACAACACTTTTTCAATGCAACAATAAAATACAAAACGACAAATTAGGTATCACACGAAATATCTTCGAAAAGGCTTTTGGTACAGTACACTCGCAATTTATTAAAACGCGTTGTTGCATTGAAGCAACTGTAAGGAAGGTAATAATAAGACTTTCAAACAGCGGAAGGCCTCCTGCATGTACTCTCCGTGTCGTGTACGTCTTTAAGTTTGCCACCCCAGAATGTGAATTGAATGTGATCCCGCAGTGTGTGTAGACACACTTCAATTGTTAGTGGTGTGCAACATTTTGAAATTTTCTCAAAAACGGCTCAAATTTTTTTTGTTTAAATTTCTTGTATGAATAGAGTAAAATACACTTATTAATATGGCATAGGTTCGCTTTCACGGATAACTCGGAATTTTCGAAAATTATGAAAGTTTCCATTTTGTTCGGCATCTTTCTCCAACTACAAAATTGAAGATAGAGACTTTTTCTTCAAATAAAATTTGTTTTGCCTTTTGAGTTCTTTCATAGAGGTTCATGTAAATATTTTTCAAAATATTAGTAGTTTTCGTGCAACATTGCGTGCAATCTGTACAATTTAAAAATTACAAAAACAAGATTTTCTCAAAAACGGCTCCGAATTTTTTCTTTGAACTTTTAGTAGGGATAGTGGTAAATGTACTCTATCAGATGACATAAAAGCCATATTGCTCTATAGGTTGATTTTTTCAAACATTACAAAAATGTAAATTTTTGCACATGTTTCTCACGTCGATAATATTTACATTAGCGGCGATTTTTTCACATTATTATATTGACGAGTACATGTGCTTTAAATAATGTCAAGTAAAGTTTCTCGAAAACACAACCGTTTTCTGTGAAAAGTAGATCAAAAGGTCGCATTTTCAGAAACGCTCAAACGCCATTTTCTCATATATGGCTCCAATTATTTCTTCAAACTTTTGTAACGGATAGTGCTAATTACTCTCTTTAGTATAGCGTAAAGTTTATTTTGAGTTTTTTTTTTGTTTTTTCAAAAATTATGTAAATGTAAATTTTTTGAAAGATCTCTCACATCTTTAATATGCATGTTACCAACAATTTGTAAACATTATTGTATTTGTGAGTGTAAGTGCTTCAAATAACTTCAAATAAAATATTTTGGAAACTCAAACATTTTCTGTGAAAATGAGCTTCAAATTTCGCATTTTTAGTAGCGCTAAAACGCCATTTTCTCTTAAACGGCACATCATTTTTAAAAGAAAATTGCCATTTATGACTAGGTTTTTGTGTTCTTTAATATTCTAAAATTAATGTTTCCGTTCTACCAATAGGAAACCGAAATATTAAGAAAATGACAAAAAATGTATTTCTGGCGGTGATAGACGACAGCTGGCAAGAAAGAGTATGTGGCAATTCCGAATAACTAGCGAAGACCCAAGGAAATAGAAAACTAATACGGGAAAGTCTCTGTCATTCTGTAGCACCACTATTTTTTTCTTAATTTAGCAACTGATTTTATCCACTTTTTCGTTTTCACGGCCCAGCAATTAATTTTTTTCCGCCGAAAATTGGCCATTTTTTTCGCGCAGCATTACAAAACTTTCCCTATACTACGTATATCAATCCATGTATACGGGAAAGTGAAAAAAGTAGTGCCTCTAACTGTAAATATTTCTGACGTCCAGGACAATGATGGGCAGGGTTGCCCATCTCCGCAATTTGAGAAACTTTTTTTTATGCATTGCTGTAATGATAATATTGAAGTTTGGAACCTTGTTTGCCTTGTTAAGCGAAAATATACATTTAGAACGTTTTTGGACAGTGAAGGGCACAGTGTCCATTACTGAAATTTGAGTATGCCCATTACTGTATCAATAAACTTTTTGGGGTTAAATGTTATCACTTGAGGAAGGATTTAGGTGACCTAAAACTTCGTCTAAAAATTATCAATAAAATTAATTGTTTTTAAAATGCTCGAAAACCAAACGAAATAAAATGGATTAAAACCATTTTAGATTATTCAGTTACACTAATTTTAAGATTTGAAGACGCTCTGATGACAAAGTTCTCACAGTGAACAGTTAAATCTGTTGAATATGTTAGTGATATAATTGAGGCTTCGTCCGTTCGTTCAAGTGAACTCACTTTTCAAACTTTTGGTCTGGACAGTTCTTTACTAGGAAAGCTCTCTCTTCCTCTCGTGGATTACAACAAAAGTCACTTTCCTTTCTAGATGAGTGAGGTCTGTTCTGAATTACAAATAATTTTAATAGCACTGAATCTGAACGCCACAAGAATTCTCCAACCAGAAGATTTCAACCACTCAACCACTATATCAACCACTTCATCACTATATCAACCACGTATTTCAACCACTCAAGAGTCCGTGGAAGAAAGGAGTTCTAACATGACATCGAGAACATCCTTCTGAGACTCTCACTAGAAAAGATTTGCCTTCGGGATTGGAGAAGGTAGAGCGCACAATAAAGCCACAAATTTTGCAAAATGGTTTTAGAGCTTGTAGATTTGTTTCCTAGAGACTTAAGAGAATTGATTTCACTAAATGTCTAGAGCGGATATACAATAACGTCGCATCAAATGTGGACAACGAAATATTATAATCACAACACATAGAACAAATCATTGACGTTTGAAAAATTCTGCAGTATTTGAGAATAAAGAGTATCAAAGTTCAATAATATTAACGAAGTGCTGGAAGAAGAACACAGCGAGGAATTCTTCGTTTTGTACAAATTGTATGAAGAAATTTCAGAGGAAGCAAAAATGGATTCAGAGATAGGTCGTCTGCATGCATCCCAATACGGAAACACATTCTGAACAGTCGGATTAAGTGCCAGGAGATGTGAAACTCGTGAGATGTGAAAATGTGAGATCGGAGACTTTTTAATACAGCGCCAATCTGTGAAACGCTACAGCTGAGAACACAACCTCCAATGTTCCAACATTTATAGACTGATATGGCCAGAAACATTCAAAAGAAAAAATAAATGCAATGCTCAGCTAATAATACTTTTGTGATAACGTCGAGACAATGGAAAACCCCTCCGCAAGGAAAAGGTGGATACAAAAAGAAAATTATGAAAGGGCGAAGGAAGAGAGAAAGAGAAAAGTCCCTGACAACACAGAAAGAAGGAAGAAGAAAAATTGTAAGGTAGCTTTGCCTGCAAAACAAGAAAGCAATAACCACAATATCACTACAACTAAATTTGTAAGAGGAGTGTTATTTGTAAATAGCACTAAAGAAATAGACAAGCAGAATGATAAGCAGAAAACACAGCATCTAGAGGAAACTAATAATAAGGCCAATCTCAGGAAAACGACAATTCTGCACAAAGGTTTAATCACATTTATAGGAGGTGAAGGACATTTGTCAGCCGAGCACTTCTGTAGGCATTTACAAGATGGAAAGAAGTAGAAGCAAGTCTCTGTGAACCAAAAGTCCACGGAAGTATTTTCTTCAGAGCTGCTTCTAGTGTGGAAACACATTGAATTTTAAGAACTAGGATGCGTTCTGCCAATTGCCTCAAAAGTTATTTCGCAAATCATGCCTTTCCTCAAGTATTCTGTAGAAGAAAGTGATTCAGACGACGAAAATACTTTTTTATGTAAAATGTTTTAGACTTATTAAATGACCGAAACTTAATAAACCATAATTGCGTTCAACAATGCTGTTTGACTTCGTTGGGCTCTTTATAATACATTTTTCTGAATGCCCATCACTATATTACAGTCCTCACAATAGTCATGAAAGTACCCATCCCTATATTCCCTGCCTTATTTTAGTTTCACATTTTATAAAATGTGAAGTACGATTTTCAAATATTTAACTTACTAGTCTCATAAATGTACACATATGTTGTAATTCACTTGTCAACTATGAATTTTTTATTGTTAAAATAAACAATTATACCTTGAAAAGAACATATTGGTTGCCTTTAAAGTGCCCATCACTATGTGGTCTACCCTACGTTGTTATATTGAAACAAGAAAATTAGTCTTGACGAAGTAAAATAAATTCTACCATCTACTAATTACTTCTGAATTGTGCACGAGTTACAACTTTCAGGTTCTTTATAGCCATTGAAATTTACTTGTTATTTTAGTTTCAAATTAAATAAACAACATTTCATTTTCACCATATCTCTTGTATTCTGTCAAATTGAAATAAAACATCAAACGTTCATCTTACTTGTTAGGCGTTGATTAGCTCTCTAGAATTTCTTGGGAGAGCATTGATATAACAGAACGATTTGGAGACCGGTTCATCTATTGAGAGGACTTAACCTTAAATCAGCAAATTTAAATTCGGCTGCTAAAATATGATAAGTATATTTTGTCAGCATATGAAAACATTAAACTATGGGATACGCACTTAGAATGTCAAAAAATATGCTTAAATGACACCTGGTTGTTCACAATTTCTGTGTTAAGAAGCGGCTACTCTTTTGACCAACTTACGCCGCTTGTCACGCGATAACGAGTGTAAAGAGTATGTATCACAGGGCTCAGACTTTCAACAACGCATACGCATGACGATGCGACGATGATGGGTGACAAAATCGCCCGTCATCTAAACAACGTACCTTGTAGCCACACACTTGCAAAGGTGCACGTCAGTTTTCCACATTAAATGATAATATTGAGATATACACGTTCGTTTCTGAAGAAATGTTGGCAGCTTGCGTCTACGCTGGCCTGCTTGGTGCTGCACTCTAGATGCGGAACGGTTAAGCATGTAATTCAAAACATGTTTTCCTTACACCTTTGCGAATAATCGGCGCAGTTACAACTAATGAGAGAAAGCACGTATTAGTGCAGCACCAGTAGTTTTGTATGCATTTCTGTCTTGTTCGCACACTGTGTCTCGAATTATATTGAGGGTGGTTTCTCCCTGCAACATGCAGGCGCGTATTTTATTCGTTAACCAAAGAGTCGGGGGTGAGGGACCATGTGGAGGGCGGTGCTCCAATTGGGATGAGTCAATGAGTCCTGTCAGTAAATGCGCAAAGGAATTTACTTTACGATGTAAACAAATGCCTTGATAAATAAGATATCGTTGCTTAGATATGTCGGAGATAATGGCTTACGAATTAAAGTTTATGTACTCGCGATATTTCAAAATTTGTGCGCATTTATCCGGCATTTCATGCTCTATAAAAGATAAACGATGTCTTGTTTAGTTATTCCTAGCACTAACATTTATCCATGATGCTTCACTTTCCTATGATTCGCTATCATTGTGTGCTCAACATGTGTCGCTGTGCCAATTGTGTGGGTTAGTGCCATTGAGAGGCAAAAATATAAGGATAATTTCGCTAAAGAAATGCTTGAAAATTGCGACAAATGATATAGTTTCAAACGAGTAAAATTACCCATCAGATTCTGTATTATCTTCTGGGCAAGATGCAATCCCATTGCTCATAACCAGAGTGTTTCTTACGTTAGTTGTACAATACTCGACATCGAAGTTTTATTTTTTTCAAAAATTGAATCTTTAATGGAAATGTTTTATTCTTAATTAAGTTTATCTGCTGAAGAAACTACTTGAGACCAAGTATGGCGAATATTTCCCGCGCCTCGTATTTTGGATGACATTTTGTGTGCGAAGATTCACTTGTCTCAAAGGAACTTTTGGAACGAACATCACTTTTGCATTTATTGAAACTTGTCTCACAATATTTCAACATTATACTGCTTCTAAATGGGCTATGTCAGTCTCCTAGCTCCTGCCATTACGTCACAAATTAAGTTTACAATATTTATGATTTGGGGGTAAAATTCCCAACATACGGTATTTTCGACCTTCTATTACCAAATACTTCTAGAAACTCTTTCAAGCCTATATGATTAGAAAGGATAGGTTTTTAAGCTTCTAAAAATGTTAATTTGATTATCCATCGGAGGCGTACAATGCTCAAAAAGTAAAAAACGGACGACGAAAAAATTACTATTCAATAAATATTCCAGAGTTTATTGATTTATAGTGTCCTCAACATTCAAAGAGGAAAATGAAAATTGAATTCATAATATCGAAAAATAACACTGTTATTGAATGCAAATTTTAACCCCTAGTCCCTTATCATTACAGTAACATTAAGTATAAAACTGAGTTTTACAAAAAGTACCAATTTTTTTTCGTGATGTCAACAGAGAGACTGCATTAATGTGGCCTTAACATAAAAATCGCAAAAAAGATTGCAATTATTTAATTTCACATGATAACCACTAATTCACTTTCTTTTAACAACGAGGCGGCTAATAATAATTTATTTTCATGGCGGTTAAAGATGGTAATCATGCGATGTAAACTGAGCTAAGTGATCTTATGTAATAACTGAAGAAATTGCTGACTAGCACTCTCGCTTTTACGAAACGTTATGTTTCAAACATTATTTATTGCTGATCCGATCACTAAGGCTAGTAGTACCGTAGCGATCTCGGGCCGAAGGATCAGTGGGTTCGAGTCCCGCCTTGGACATGGTGTGTTCGTGTTCGTTCCTTCACCGCCATCCTCACCATGTCATTTCATCTAGTTCACAGTTACCCATAACGTTAAACATAACAAGTGGTCGATAGTGACTAAAATGTTAATGCTTATCTTTAATGCGATCTTAAATAACACAAAAATCATTATTTATTCATGTTATATTCACTTACTATTTATAGTTATGCCTATAAAGAAAATAAGATTAACGGCAACAACAACAGCAATTACAAAACTTAAATATTCTTTCCACTCACGAAACAAGCCATCCGCTTTTATGTGTTTTGAAGATTTACATGGAATCATAATTGCTCTGGTCTCCCTTTTCTACTTCACTAGAATGTTTACAGAACTATTTCAATGACTTTTTTAGTTTCGAACGAGATTCGGAAGGTCTTTGAAAATGGTTACGCCCGAAATTTTCAGTTTACTTTTCTAGGGAAAATCTCTCGGTGATTCATGTAACTTTCGAACTTCACAATTTGCGGACGAGTTGTCGCAGATCATTGGTTGTACTCTATAACTTCTACACAATTGTGGTTTAAATCAATCAACTCTTACCTTTTCCGCTACATTTCTTCCCACTTGCCAGTTGGAGTGAAACTTCGTTGTCTCTTTCTTTGACCACGAAGATCCGTAGGGAATTTGCCATGCTCATCTGGAGGTGAACTTTTCACGCATCACACACGTCTACACTCTTGTATAGCAACTAATCCCGATGAGAATCGACGCCAAGTAGTTGCGGAAAGTAGGGCACATCACTACCTCTTGCTAAGCCGCTTTTATCTCAGTCTTGATATTGGCGGAGTTGTTTGTGTTAGCAAAGCTGGGCTTTGGCAAGCTGATAGAAATGTGGAATGAAAAGCGAAAAGGAGCTAAAGGAGAGGAAGAGCTAAATTGACGTCGAATACGGGTGCAAAGTAAATAGAAATTCACAAATTAGAAAAGAGAATATGCAATGAAATATGAATCAAATTCGGAAGTTTAATGTGCTACGAGATCAAGATAAGAGAAGAAATTAAAATTCAAAAAAAAATTTTTTTAAACGTGCAATGTTGGAGATGCAATGCATTAGAAAGTGCAATGTTAGAACCAAATAGAGAAGTAATAGTAAAAAACAACAATTCTGTAAGTGAAACAGGAGAAAAAGCCAGAAAATAAATAAATAATAACGTGCAACACTTATTTGCGTAATTGAATATGCACTTCCAAGTGTACGCGGTGAACTACGTCATGGTGATCGCAAAGAGATGGCAGTGAGGTCCTGGGTTCGAGATCCGACGGTGACAATTTTCGACACAAGCTACATAGCTAGGTTAAATTCAGCCGCAGTCTGCAAGGGAATTCTAACGCCCGGCTGGTTTGATCGGTACTTTCCCGTGGTTTCTCCGATTAACTCTACACGAATGTTGGAGCAGTTACCCTAACAAACAAGCCACAGACCGCGCGCGAATTTCCCTTCCCCTTCCTTGTCCTACGTTTACCCCTTACACTTACTACTACCCCACACGCTTACACGTGCGTGCACTACTACCAGAAATGGCAGAAAAGTAGTCGGGAACTTGGAGCGTTGTCCCGGCTGGGGCGGTGCCCCGCTGGTGGGAGATACTTTGGTGTGGGAAAACCCGCAAGCCGACCTGAGGATCGACGTCGGATCTCGTCATCCAGCGTGAGATCACCGTCACCTCCCACGATAAAAATACACTACACTTACGGGACTAATGATCTTAGCAGTTAACAGGTCCGAAAACACTAATCAATTAATCAATCAATCATGAAACCTCCGACGCCACGCGACGCCCGGGTATATGCACTGAGGTGGCAAAAGACATTGGATCCCTCCTACAGTGCGATTTTTCTAACTCTGCCCCTCAAGCCTCCATGGCCACGACGGAATATCACACGGCATTTCATGTCTTTCTCCATCATGCCGCTAGTCGCATGTTCACAAGAACTGCTTGACACGGTCGCGATCACGCGATATCTGGCGGCACGACCGAGAAATACCGTGAGATATTCCATCGTGATGACGGGCCTTCAGGGGCAAAGTTAGAAAAATCGCAGTATAATACGGTGTTGGACCACCTTTTGCCCGGCAAAATGCTCCAACTCGACGTGGCATGAACGCAGCAAATCGTTGGAAGTGCCCTGCAGAAATATTGAACCATGCTGCCTTTATAGACCTCCATGATTTTGAAAGTATTAACTGTGCAGAATTTTGTGCAAGAACTGACTTCTCGATTATGTCTCATAAATTTTAGATGGGATTCATATCGGGCGGTCCAGGGGGAGGCATCTAATCATACGCTCGCATTGTCCAGAATGTTTTTGAAACCAATCGCGAACAAGTGGCCCCGGTGTCCTGGCGCACCTTCCATAAAAAATCCATCGTTGTTTGGGAACACGAATTCCATGTATCGCTGCAAATGATCTCCAAGTAGCTGAACATTACCATTTCCAGTCAATTATCAGTTGTTGGACCAGAAGACCTAGCCCATTATATGTAAAAACAGCCCTCACCATTATGGAGCCTCCACCAGCTTGTACAGTGCTTTGTTGATAACGTGGCTCCATGGTTTCATGGGTTCTGCGCCGCACTCTAACGCTACCAACAGCTCTTAGCAACTGAAATCGGGACTCATCTGACCAATTTTCTAGGGTCCAATCGATATAATAACGATCCCAAAACATGCGTTGCAGGCGATATCGTGCTGTTAGCAAAGACACTCCAATCGATCGTCTGCTGCCGTAACCCATCAAAGTCAAATTTCGCCGCACTGTCCTAATGGATACGTTCGTCATACGTCCCACATCGATTTCTGGTGTTAGTTCACGCAGTGTTCCTTGTCTGTTATTATTTATACTGACAACTCTACGCAAACGCCGCTGCTCTCGTTTGTTAAGTGAAGGCCATTGTGCGTTTGTCCGTGGTGAAAGGTTAGGTCCGAAATTAGATATACACATTCTTGACATTGTGGTTCTCGGAATATTGAATTTCCTGCCAATTTCCGAAATGAATTGTCTCATGCGTGTAGCTTTAACTACCATTCCGCAATCAAAATCTATTAATTCCTGTCCTGCGGCCATAATCATGTCAGAAAACTTCACAAGAATCACTTGTGTACAAATAAACGCTCTGCCAATGGATTGCCCTGTTATACCTTTCGTACGCGATACTATTACCACATGTATACTTCCATATTGCTATCCCATGACTTTTGGCATTTCAATGTACGATGGTTGCTAAGGCGAGGCAGGTAGATAAAGAATGCGAATTCGAATTTCCTGCTTCTCAGTTGTGAAGTGCGACGTAATGGTGACTTACGAAATGGGACTGCGTGTTGGACATTGGAGAGTACCTGGTGGGAATGGTGACTGATGTATGACTTAAGACATCTTCTGGTGACGGCTAGGTTTTGTTTATGATATTTCTCCATGCTACCTTGACTGAAGCATTCTTGTGGATACGATAGTGGATTATTGTAAACGGTGTATCCTGCAATACATTTTGTATTTCTTTAAAGTATGCACTGCAAGGGTTCTTATTGTAACCACAACACTTGTCTGAGAATCCTTGCTATGCAAAAACTCACCCTGAGCTGATCACAAAGCTATCGACCACGCGCAGAAAAATTCCATTCGCCTAAGTTTGGAGAGTTCCACAATGGAATTTGCTTAATTTGCAACATCCACACTGTGGTATTTAAATTTTGTAGCAATTCCATTCGGTTTCAAATTTATTTTCATTGTTTCGCCTTTCTACAGTTTGCTTTACTTTCTCTCACTTCTCGCTGTCTTCCTCTTTCTTCTCTACGCATTCTCTCTCCTACCTTAAATAACTTAGCCAGTCTTGTGTTATTTGTATTTTCTCACCTTTCACCGTTCACATTAATCTTCTTCTAGTTATTCAGTCAAGGTGAATGGAAACTCCAGTGGAAGCAGCGGTTCTGACTGGGAGATTCAAGGGTGCTAGTCCCGACGGTGATGGATTTTCTACTCAAGCTAAATAGCTGTCACTGCCTGGAGAAGAATTCTTGCGGCTGACTGCGGTGTTTTCTTTCGATCAATACCAGGTGAATGTCGGAGCAGTATCTTGAAGAAACGGGCCATGGACCGCTCGCGAACTTTCCTTCCTCTTTTTTCTCTCCCACTCCCCTTACACAGACACACACTCACAGTTAAATTAACTATAATACCACATGTGTCGCGAGACCAGTAGGGAGGTTTTTGCTTGTTCCAGTTGGGGCAGTGTCTCAATGGAGAGAGATACCTATAGTGAAAAAACCCACAATCCGACATACAATTCTTTGAATAATCTTGCATTCCAGGGGGGTACACCCCCACCTCCCATAAATTAACTTCTGAAATTACACTTACGGCATTACAAACAAGAGGCTAATGGCCGTAGCTATTGACGCGCTCTGTTCACCAAGCAAGTTGAACAGTGAATGGGAAGGATTGATTGATTAGTGTTTTCGGGCGCGTCGTCTCCTAATTCCATTAATCCCATAAGTGTAGTGCGTGTTTTATAAGTGTACATAAGTGTATTATAAGTACATAAGCGTGTTTTATAAGTACATAAGTGTAGGGCGTGTATTGGTAAGTAGCCGTGGATCGCTTCCCTCATCGGATGGCGAGATCCGGCGCCGACTTGCACGTAGACTTGTGGGGTACCGCCCCATACTGCACAAGCTCTAAGCATCCGAATGGCTCTCGTAATATGTAAGAGAGTAGTGTACGTAAGTGTATGTAAGAAAGTGAAGAGGATGGGACAAGAAAAAGGAAGGAAAGATTGCGTGGTCCGTGGCCCGTTTTTGGGGGGGATCGCTCCGGCAATAGCCTGTCGTTGATCGGAAAAAACACTGAAAACTACAGATCAGAGCAGCCGGCCGCAAGAAAGCGGAGAGTCTCCTCCAGAGAGCGGCTGTATTGACAATATAGCTAGTGTCGAAAATCCTGCCGCCGTCTCCACTCGAACTCTAGGGCATCCCAAAGTCTCTCCAGTGACCTCACCAGGGCCTTTCAACTCCCACATAATGTGGTGAAGATCATTATAGTGGAGGCCTCTCCTGCAGCACCTTCTTACAGGAACTAAAATACGAGCTTCTGCCAAACGATACTTAAAACGTGCGTGACTGCCGTGTGGGTTCGCGAGACGCAAGCAGGCGCGTAATGTTTCAAAAGATAGCGTCGTAGTTCGCGTTTCTTCAGCGGTGTCTTATATGAATATATTATAAAGAATTGAGCATTTAGAAGACACTTTTCGCATTTCTCACAAATTAGCCAATATTTATGTGCGGAAGTTGGCGAGCCTAACCTGCAGCTGTACCCGGCGACACCAGCGCCTCTTATCGTAGCACCCTCCTGCTTTGTCCCCGGTTCTGATGGAGAATTGCAAGAACCTGGACATCACTTCATGATCCGAGGCATCTAAGCCAGTGGTGTCAAGGCCTTCTACTGGTGGCAGTGGCACGCCTGTAGCACCGTGGCATGCCACGAACTTCTCTGTGCAACTAGCGGCGGGAAAAGAAACTATTAGTAACCCCGCCGTTTTACAATAGGGATGGTGTTGTCTCTTGTGGCGGGGTGATGAAGTGCGTGGAGGGGCGATTTCATGGTGGCACGCGTGCCACGGACTCCCGCTTGTGGCATCGACCTTGACCACGTCGTTGAGGAGGAGAGGAGAGGGGGAGATGGGCAGGGCGAAGCCAAGCCACGCGAGGCGGTTCGTGGCGAGCCGGGGAGGATCCAGCGGCCGGAGCGAGGCTCGTCGCAAGGGCCCGCGCTCTATCTAATCGCGCCCGCGGGTCAGCGAGCGCGCGCGGCCCAAACAGCCCCGCAGACGAAATACAAGGCGAGCGCTTTCCGCTTGCCACTCGCCACTTGTCACTCGCCCATTCTCGGCTTGGCGCATTATAACAAATGTTCTGCCTTTCGTTTACCCACATATCAAACATACTATCGCACAATACAGTTTTTGCCACCTCGAACGTTAAGCATTATCGATTTTCTGCGCGTGCGCAAATGCACTAAATTGATGCGAAACTGGAAATGCGCATGAACAGAAGATCGATAGTGCTTAACGTTCCAGGTGGCAGAAACTCTCTAGTATTCGATTGAAGCGAAGTGAATAGGGAGTAGTTGACAGTCGATTTCTAAGTCGGCTTTCAGATAGTAATTCCCCTGAAATTCAAGCAACACAAAATATAAAACCATTTCGTAATTTTCGGTGTTCTCAATACTGAAAAAAATAGTTAATAAAGTGAGTGAAGTTTTGGGATAATTAAACTCTATGGCATTTTCAACGAGCCTTAATGTAGCACACGTCTTTTGATGTTTTCTTTGACTTCTCGTATACTAAGGAAGGATTGTGATGCTACAAAAACAACAATTGTAGATTTCCAGGGAAACATACTTTTTAAGGGTCCTTAATAATTAAAAACTTTTTTAAGTCGGTCTGTGGATAACACTTACGCATAAATTCTTTATAGAATTATCTTCGAAATAGATATTTTGAAGAAAATCATCGATCTGACCGCACCCGTGGCCTTGTGAATTTGAAATGGATATTTAATTTTGAGAGAAGACCCCTAGGGAAAATTTAAAATTTGGAAAAAAGGCTCCAGATCTTTCCTTTCAATTTAATTTGCCCAATTAGAGCAGAATGTGCTTATAAATTTGGCACAAAAAATTAAATTCAAAGGGAAACGTCCAACTAGGAGCAAATCAAAAATCAAAGAAGCAAATATAAATCGAGTGACTGTGCAGAACACTGTATTAAAGAACATTGTTTTATGAGTAGGTTTCAAATAAATAGCATTATTAATCATTAAACATTGTGTTTCACTGAGTGACAGAATGGCGCAGACCTCTTGGCATAAGTAGAAACAAGTCAATAACAGATAGGGAAGAAAAGTGTGGTAATGTAACTATTAGAAAATTAACCAAAAACGATCCAAGAAAAAAGTATTGATGCCATAACACGAGTTGGCATGAGAATTAGTAGTGCAGTGAAGCCACATGGCACGTGCCCTTCTCTTCAAAAGCAATGTGAGAGTCGCGAAAGAGGCTGACGGTCGGAGGTGACGAAGCCCTCCGTCTCCGCCGTCCTCACATTCCACCCCGCGATGTCGTCCGCCTGTTTCCTTAATGGACCACTTCAATTATTGACGTTGTTGACTCAATTCAATTAGGTTTATAGGCATTAGCCCTCTCGGGTCTACCTTGTCGATGTCTTTTTAATGATTGACTCGACCAGCGGAGTGCTGACTCAAAAGCCTTTCCGTGCGTAGACACGCCCCAGTCCAACGAGGGTTTGCGCCTCGAGGAGACTCGGAGGACAGAAATCATATTACTGTCGAAGGGAACTTTCCTCTGGTTAGTGGTCGTACGCTACAACACAGCTCGCTAGATTGCTAGGACGCATCTGTCAGAAAATACCAACTCAGAGTCTATAGTTATATATGGTTTCCGTACGTCCTGAAAAAGCGGGACATGTCCTGAATATCGACATGTGTCCCGCTGTCCCGCCAATTTACGTTTACTCCCAAATGTTCTGAATTTGTATACTGTTACAATTCCACCCAGTTCTACAAAAAATTGTGTTTGGGGACTACTTGTGAACTATATCAAAGAACTATGCGCAACATGAGAGAATGAAAGAATGAAGATACAATGTGAGACCTGAAAAATAGGTAAAGAAAGTTTGTGTGTATTTTTAATCGAAGTGCATCTGTTTCTCACACAATGTGTTAATGAAAGAGAATCTGGAATCCAAAGAAACTAGTGGTGCTACAGAATGGCACAGACTTTCCCGTATTAGTTTTCTATTTTCTTGGGTCTTCGCTAGCTCTTAGGAATTGCCACATACTCTTTCTTGCCAGCTACCATCTATCACCGCTAAAAGTACATTTTTTTTGTCATTTTCTTAATTTTTCGGTTTCCTATTGGTAGAACGAAAATATTAATTTTAGAATATTAAAGAACACAAAAACTAGCCGTACATGGCAATTCTTTTAAAAATTATGTGCCGTTTAAGAGAAAATGGCATTTTAGCACTACTAAAAATGCGAAATTTGAAGCTCATTTCCACAGAATTTTTTGACTTTTCAAATACTTTATTTGAAGTTATTTGAAGCAATTACACTCACAAATATAATAATCTTTACAAATTGCGGATAATGTGCATATTAAAGATGTGAGAGATCTTTCAAAAAATTTACATTTATATAATTTTTGAAAAAAACTCAAAATAAACTTTACGTCATATTAAAGAGTGTAATTATCACTATCTGTTACAAAAGTTTCAAGAAAGAATTTGCAGCCATATATGAGAAAATGGTGTTTGAGCATTTCCGAAAATGCCGAAATTTGAGCTACTTTTCATAGAAAACGGTAGTGTTTTCGAGAAATTTTACTTGATATTATTAAAGCATATATACTCGTAAATATAATAATGCGAAAAAATCGCCGATAATGTAAATATTAACAATGTGAGAGACAAGTACAAAGTACATTTTTGTAATTTTTGAAAAAACCAACCTATAGACCAATATGGCTTTTATGTCATCTGATAGAGTACATTTACCACTATCCCTACCAAAAGTTTAAACAAAAAATTCGGAGCCGTTTTTTGAGAAAATCTTGTTTTTGTAATTTTTTAATGTTGCACATATTGCACGAAAACTACTAAAATTTTCAAGAACATTTACATGACTTTTATGAAAGAACTCAATATGCAAAACAAATTTTATTTGAAGAAAAAGTCTCTATCTTCAATTTTGTAGCTGGAGAAAGACGCCGAAAAAATTCAAAACTTTCAAAATTTTCGAAAATTCAGAGTTATCCGTGAAAATCGGACCTATACCATGTTAATAAATGTATTTTACTCTATTCATACAAGAAATTTAAAGAAAAAATTTGTAGCTGTTTTCGAGAACATTTTGAAAATCCCCGGGGGCTTCATATAAAGTACCCCCAAATTTTAAAGAATATTTTGCAAAATCTCAAAGCTTCGACTAGAAGCAGATCGACCGGGGAATATCCATTTTGGAAGAAATCGTACGTATGGTTTAGGCGCTAGCAGTGTTCACAGACGGACGGACAGACGGACGGACGGACGGACGGATGGACGGACGGACAGACAGACAGACAGACTGACGTTTTCCTTTCAATTGGTTTTTCGGTATCAAGGACCTAGAAAACAGGTTTCTGGCTACACCACGTGTTAGAGGATTTTTTTCTTAATTTAGCAACTGGTTTTATCCACTTATTTGTTTTCACGGCCCGGCAATTAACTTTTTCCGCTGAAAATTGTCCATTTTTTCGCGCAGTATTACATAACGTTGCCTATACTACGTATATCACTCCGTGTATACGTACGTATACTGGAAAGTAAAAGGGATCACTCAAAACAGTGTGTTAATATGGACTATTTCATCCAAGTCATGCTTTATTTAATTTTTTATTTAAGTACCTTGAAATACTTAACAACTTTTGTCATGCGAAAGTAAGGAAATGACCTGGATAACCTGAAAAATCAGGGAAATTCGACCTAGAAAATGTGGTCACCCTGATATTCTGATGAACTTTGAAATAAAGTTTGATGTCAAGAAATAATTTCATGGTTACTGAAAATACATAAATTGTAAGAGGTGTATATTAAGATGAATTAAATAGTATTTTAAAGTGAAGCTAGATACGCTTTAACGGAACTCATTTTCTCGCAATATTGGGAACTGTTGCACAATATTACAAAATCGCAATTTAGATATCACTTCAATAAGTCCAAACCAATTCAAACGAAGTGCCTTCGGTGGATATCTGCTATCATTTCGCTAGTCAGGAACAGTAAACCTTTTTTCACTATAAGAGAAACAAACGTGTATAAATCTCAATTGTTACAATATTTGCAGAACATTATATAAACAAGCAAGAATAATTTAACATATAAATTGAATATTCAGAACTGAAGGACATCCAATATATCCCCTTTCGAATGCATATATAATACAAACCTACGGTATCATTTCGAAATGTACAACTTTTGCAAAAAATATTATATATTTCTTGAATATATTCTTTTCTTAGATATAATATAGTTGATGTACCACACAATGACATTGTAAAATTACCGTTTAGTAAATAAATCCTCCTTACCCTATCGCTATCCCCCCCACGTCGCTGTCCAACAATGAAATTCTCGGAATATCTTCTCAAATATCCATTGCTGCTTTGTACGGCTGTTATATGGCAGCTTATATGGCAATATGGCATATATGGCATATGTTATGTCGCAGCTTAAATGGCAAAGCCGAGTGAAAGATTATCTTGTAAACGGTTGAAAATTAACTAACTGTAATAGTAATAAACTAATTAAATTACTAATGTTCTACGATTTGTAATATTATAATATTATTAATACATTTATTAAATCAGTTAATATTAAGGTAAATAGCGCAAAGCGCTCAACGTCCCGAGAGGGGCTTAGGGACGCGTTGCGTCAAATGTAGACGAAACAAATGTATAAAAAAAGGGAAGGGATTCTCAGAATATCCAACGCCTCCAAGCGCCTACCCCGTCTCAAATTAATTTCAGGAACTGACACCGCCAAAACCAATCGCGGGAAATTCGAATTTACCATTTGAATTTTTTCCAATTTTCGAAAATAAAAGAGTGCGCCGAAAATGGGACCAGCACCATTTTCTTTACAGTTCTTTGCTATATATCTGAAAAATGTAAAGAAAAACTTTAGTGTCTTTTCTGAGAAAATAATAGTTTAATATTTACAAATGGCCTACGGTTCACGCAAAATTAAGCACAAAATACTCACATGTTTCAAAAATTGAACATGACCTTATTGGAACATCTGCTTTTCAGGAACACATTTTATTAAGAAAATATATATCTTCATAATTACAGTTGTAGGAAGACGCCAGAAAAAAGTTTGAATTTTTGCAATTTTAGAAAAATTTAGATTTCAACGAAAATTAGACCTGCACCGTTCTCTTACACGTTCTTTACACTATCCCAGATTAATATTGAATACAATTAGTGCGGCTTTCGAGAAAAAATGTTTAAAAGATTGCCTATCACGCAAAATTACGCAAAAACTATTCATATTTTAGAAACATTGTACAAATTTAAATGAGAAGAAAAATCTCTAACTTCAATATTTTAATTGTAGGAAGACGCCGAAAAAAATTGAACTTTTGCAATTTTCGAAAACTCGGGGATTTCAATAAAAATCATACCTACACAATTCTCTTAATTGCCCTTTACGCTATCAGTCAACAAAATTTAATGAAAAAAATGGACCTTTTTGTTTCAATTTTGAAAATGTCCTAGGGCCTTCATGTAATGTCCAGCTGCAGTCATCAAAGATAGTTATTCAGATTCTTTTATAATGCCTACCACAAACAACAAACGATCAGAATAACTTAATCAACTTTTCTAAAGCCATAGATACATATGATATACTACTAAGAACCTACAAAAACCATCAATGTATTTATCTCCGCTGTCCTAAGTTAATTGTTCCTCCCGAATATGATTGATTGTTCGTGATTCCGGGCCCGTCAACAACAGAAGTCATTAGTCCCGTAAGTGTAGTGCGTGTTTTTCATCGGGCGGTGGCGATGATCTTTCCACGCTGGATGGCGAGATCCGGCGCCGACCTACCGTCGACTAGCGGGTTTCCCCAACCTAGTATCTCCCACCATCAGGGCACCGTCCCAGCCGGGACAAGCTCTTAGTTCCCGACCGGTCTCCCGGCAAGTGTAGTGCATGTTAGTGTGTGTGTGTGTGTGTGTGTGTGTGTGTGTGTGTGTTTGTAAGGGGTAAGGATAGGACAAGGAAGAGGAAGGAAAGATCTCGCGCGGTCCATGTTCCGTTTGGTAGGGTACTGCTCTGGCATTGGCCTAGTGTTTATCGGAGAAACCACGGAAAACTACCGATCAGAGCAGCATGCCACTGGAATTCTCCTCCAGACAGCGACTGAATTCGACCTAGCTGAGAAGCTAGTGTCGAAAATCCTGTCGCCATCGGGACTCAAAGCTAGTACCTTCCGGTCAGAGGGACTGCAGTGACATCAGTTGATGTACTGATCCAGCTCTCCCGGTCGAATATATTGATTTAATATTGTATTCCTAAGTACTTTGTTAAGTTAACTGCATTATCATTTTTGCAAACTGACATTATCTTATGTAATATAACAGTAATGTTATACAATATCGGTAATAGACGCTACTAATGTTGTAATAACTATAAATAAATTATTCACTAAAATTGGGGAAAATGTTAACAAGCGGAAAAGGTGGTTTATGGATTGCCAAATATTTTTTTCAAGATAAACAATTTGGATCTTGTTCTGGATACTCAATAGTTTCCTATTCATTAGTACTCACACTTGTACACAAGAGGCATTCACATACAACTAATATGTGATTGCTCTTAATTTGATATTGAAAAAGCTTTTTACATCATGTGTACTCATCACATTTTGCCTAAACTCCATCCAATAGGAATCACAGGAAATGTATTTTATTTCCAAGAGAAATTTCTTCTTGATCGTAGAATACAAGTGAGATCTAATAGTCTCTCACCAGAGTAGAGAAACCTAGACAGTGGTGTTCCTCATGATTACATGGTGTGTTAGGAATGTGCCCCAGGTCACAACACAACGTCCACGCCTAACGTAGGGTTCGAGTTACGGTGTAAGATATATAGGTGTGTCAACTAGCCGCATTTGGGGCCAATTTTCTGAAGCCAGATTGAGGCTAGTTCCTCGCTTGTCTGTACGGTGCACGATTGGTTTGGGTTACGGTGTAAGATGATTTTAAGATGACATCTTAAGCTGTGGCTATTACACAGTTTCAAAAAACATTTCCTTCCCATTTTCGTAACTGTTCGCTCTAGACTTTACCAATTCCATCGCGAAACGACAAATCACTGACTTGAAATTAGAAATCAGCTGGCCACAGAGCTATCGAATGGATCACGACCAATCACGACCTTGCCCAAATGAGACCCAAAGATCGCAGCGCTTTTACGCGAGAACTGTGAGAACTATCCTCACATAAGCTTCATTTTTAGACTGGGAGTAAACACTCTTATATATCTTACACCGTGGTTCGAGCCCACTGCCCAAATTCAACGGAGTATTTGGCACAAATGACTAAAGCCACTGTGCCATCCAGTCCGAGCAGGAATTGGAGATTGGGAGAGCTTTACCATGCCACAACACACAAGCATGGAAAAGCTTTCTGTTCTGGAATCAATTGCTAATCAAACTTATTATTTCTTACTCATTAAGCATCTTATCCAAATCAATACAAAACGAATTTTGGGCTATGTTTTCCGTACCAGATAAAATACCCCATCCATAAGTTAAGGTTACGATATCATAACACTAAGGTAAGCGTTCATTACACACCGAGAGCCAAACTACCCTCATGAAATTTCATTCTCGTAAACAGTAATAGCAACGACGTATGAAAGGACGCACTCTCGCCCTAATCGCTCGTATGCAGCCATCGCGTCAATTGAATGCTTAACCACCTTCCCGCCAATCCTGACGCGTGGAATTGTTATGGGCAGATAACGCGCCGATCGATGGGAGAGATGCAGTCTCGTCCGCACAGTGGGGCGGAGGAGGGGGTGGGGGGGACGGGAGGAAGAGGAGGAGCGAGCCCACGGGAGGGACGTGGCGTGCGCACCGCCCGCATGACGAGGCGGCTAAATGTCGCTAAGTACCGTTGCTCGGGGGCCGGTTACGGTCACGTGCGCGTAAAGTGGCGGCGTTGGTGGATACTGCCCTTCGGGAGATTAGAGCGCAGGGGAGCTCGAGGTGAAGTTCAGCAACGCAAGTGTGAACTGACATTTGTTAGCGATGATGCTGGTTGAGGTAGCTATAGATGCGCGAGTGCTGTTGGCGATGGTTCGTACTAGGTATGCGACACCGAGATCGATGATTTCAAAACATCGATGTATTGAAACCGATCTTTTTTTAACATCGATGTTTTGGATTCGATGTTTTTACGTTTTCAATCTTTTGTTTGCAAATGAAAGATGCTCATTCTCCTAATTTGGTAAGGTTAACATAAGAAACAATAACTGATGGTACCAATGTCTGTTTTTATTCGATCGAAACAAATCCGGTTTGTTCTATCTTCATCGAGCAAACTACCATCCCTTGCTTGAGATGCTCCTGATGGCCTGGTATTTCCTTCGTCTTTCCTGTATTTCGCATATGGAGAGACATTACTTTAAGTACGGCCATTGAAATTAAATTTTGTTGCCCATGAATTTAGTGTTTGAGGTTACTAAACCAACTTTAAAACACCTATGTTTACAAATATCTATTTCCGTCGATGTATTGTTAGCATCGATGTTTTGATTTTGAACATCGATATTTGCAAAATAGATGTTTTCTTGTCGATGTCTCATCTCTAATTCCTACTACGGTGCTGGAAGAAATACTCATCAAGAAGAGTTCCAATAGAGATCACGGTGGCACTTATTTTGTTGAGAAGAAAGGTCATATACAGATTTATGTGCTTGTGCAGGCATTGTAATGGGTATTGTGTACTAGAAGAGGGATTGTAAAGAAAACAGGAGCTATAAGACAACTCGTGGAAGTGATAGAACTTTCTGTTCTTTATTTTTAGAAAATTCGGGACAGAAATAATAGTTATTGACTCCAAAAAACCAAAGAACAATTTACGAACCAGAAAACGGATACATTACAAAAGTAGGGTTCTGAGCGTACGCCCTGCTGTACCAATCTACACGTATTTTTGACTTTCACAAGTTTTCTGTTCCCCTTCAAGAGTTCAAACATTCATATTAAAAATTTCTGAATATTTGCTTCATAATTTAAATACCTTTGCGCTAACATACTTATTCAGCTAATGAAAGGTAATGATGTATTTCCATTATTTTATTTTCCATGAATATGTAGTCAATATGAATGGGTCATGCCAGCTTGTTTGGCTATTTCGCACATGAACAGTATTTGAAGAATCATGATATTTATGTAACTTCCTACTCACAGCAAGCCCTGAGGATGGAGTAATAAAAACTCCTAAATGTCGGCTAAGTGACAAATCTAATTATTTTGACCAATACCCGTGAACCACGCAAATGGAATTGTCTACAGATGGTCATGAAACACAGCAGATGATGCAATTATATTTGCTCCTAAGAACCAAAATGATATTTGCCATATGATTGTTTCTAATCCATCAAAGATAAACGTCTCTTCCAATATTCGGTGTGTTGTCGTAATATAACCTTCCGCATTCCTCCGGCTTCGTGCACCTCCACGTCATTGGTCGGCCTGGTGGTCAGGGCCAACCAACATAACAGAACCTCGCATAAATACAAATGTAAATGGACTTGCCGACCTTGCTCAATAGCCTCAGCTCTTACTACATCGTCGCTTAAATCAAGCACAACCATTAAATAACACATGAAGTAGCTTCTTCGTTCGGTAGTATATAACTTGTATACTCTACTTCCATATTAGGACCATTTGAGTTTTTGTATATCACCAATATAGACAAATTTTAACTCTTGGCATTCAAATGATTGGAAATTAAAATGTCCATAAGAAATTGTATAAGTGCAGTATGTTCTTAAAGCCCGGTAACACTTTCGTTAATTTATTGCACAAAAACTATAAACGATTTCATATGTATGTATATAAAAGAGGAGCTCAAATGGTTTCGTTTGGATGTTACAGCAAATGCATGTAGGTTCCGATGTGGCGTTTTATAAAGGTGGCGACTTCTGGCGAGGAGCGATCTTTCTATGTACTGAAACTTTACAAAAAAAATAAATAAATAAGAATGCTACGTGTGTGCAACGGAAGTTCAGAACTGTGACAAGGAAGCATCTAGCGGGAAGTCTATTTACGCCTGGCATGACAAATTTATCAGTACTGGTTGCTTTGGTCCTAATACAAGAAGTGACCATCCTAGAATGAATGAAGAGAACGTTAACCATGTGAAAGAGGCTTTCATAAGAACCTCGAAAAAATCAGTTCGTGGAGCACTTCTTCTTCTCTACAGAAAAAAACTTAAGTGGCCATACATATGTTACAGCAATGTGACTATTTCGACAATTTCCCATTCCATATAGCCATACTTACAATTCACCCATCTTACAATTACTAAGAACATAAACACTCACACAATAAATAATACACGCGTGTGCAGAGAATTCAATAAAGTTAATATAAAATTATTTACGGACTATTTGGTGAAGGAATCATGGGACCCAGTTTAATAACGCTGTTGACACAAATGAAAAATATAATTTATTTTTCTTCAAGCTTTAAATTTATTTCAATGCGTGCTTTCCACTTAAAAAGAGAAAATTAACCATTTCAAGCAAAACCACACAAGGAATTAGAACATCGTGTAAAAACAAACGTACACTTTACTTTATTTCTAAACATCATCACGTATCATTCGGTTTCCATGTACACTTCCGAGATTACAAAAGAATTTTAAGAAAAGTAATAGTTCAGGCAAAAATAATGAAAAATAGTCAGGACATTTTGAGTGCTAGTAAGAAAACTAAAGCAATGTGGGTTATCATAAAAAATACAACCACATCATCTCGATACGTTGTAGAGAATGTTATTTTAAAGGATAATGAAAGAGAAACGAGTAACCCGGAAAAAGTTACCAATCTCTTCAATAAACACTTTTCTATAATTGCGTCTGATCTCACGAAGGGACTAAAACCACAAAATTCAACATCTTACGCTTCCCAAAAAATTTCCGATACGATGTTTATTTCCGAAACTTTCACAACGAAACCCTCAGAATAGTCAGTAAACTAAAAAATAAATATTCATCTGGTTTATATGAATTTCCGGATTGTTTATTAAAAACTTGTGTACCTGCCTTTATACATCCGTTAACTCACATTTACAATGCTTCTTTACGTACAGGAATATTTCCAGATATTTTCAAAATATCAAAAAATAAACCACTTTTTAAAAAAGGGAACAAAAAATATTCAAAATTACCGGCCAATTTCTCTTTTGTCAGTTTTCTCAAAAATATTATAGCGGCTTTTCTACTCACGAATGGAAATTTTGCTCATGAAAAACAAAGCGTTTTCAGACTCAACACGGTTTTAGAAAATCAAAATCTAGAGAAACTGCCATTTTTCTTTTCTCAAAGGTGTTGCTTCATTAACAGACCAAAATGAAGTACCCATTGGAATATTCTTAGATCTTTCGAAAGCTTTTGACGTTATTGACCATAATAACTTGCTCTCAAAATTACCCTCGTATGGACTTCGTGGTATTGCCCTAGATTGGATAACTTTGTACCTTGAACATCGGACTCAAAGAGTAGAAATTCCTTACTCGCACGAAAGGGCATTACATACTTATGTTTCCAATTCTTTGCCAATTGAGCATGGGTCCCGCAAGGTTCGATCTTAGGGCCTATCCTCTTCCTGTTATATATAAACGATATGCCCTCGTCTCGTCAAATCGGCAATCGCATGTTCCATTGAAAATGAACAATATGCAATTAGCTGACGTTGAGGTAACAAAATTTTTGGTCTCTCAATTCAATCAAACCTCAAATGTAATGTACCTATAAAAGAATTTAAACACTAAATTAGGTTCATTATGTTACGCATTCAGAATTCTTTCAAATTCTGTCAGCCTTCATGCAGCTCGTTGGGTTTATTTTGCAAACGTACATTCCCGCCTGAGATATGGCATAATATTCTGGGGAAGCTCATGCTGTAGTACTCAGACTTTCAGATTGCAAACGAAAATTATTCGAATAATGAAAAAATGCCTTCCACGTGATCCCTGCAAGCCTCTTTTCATTGAGCTTGGAATATCACCATTGCCATGTCTACTTATTTAAGAATCTGTAATATTTGTCAAAAATGACCTACTTAACGGGGGAACATATTTTCATGCAATATTGATATTTATAATTACAACACAAGCCGTAGAAATCACGTGCATCAAGTGTCAGTATCAACAGCTCAGTACAACAAATCAACATATAATATATGTATGTTACTTTACAATGCATTGCCATATGACATTAATCAATTAAAGTCGATACACAAATTTAAGTTAAAAGTAAAATCTTGCAACACTCATTCTATACAATTAGAGACTATACTGAACGTCAAAAAGAAAAATAATGTTTATTGTAACAAAACAATGATATATAATGAATTAGTTAACGTTTGTATAGTATACATGTCGATGGGAACTTTCCTCTGGTTAGTGGTCGTACGCTACAACACAGCTCGCTAGATTGCTAGGACACAACTGTCAGAAAATTCCAACTCAGAGTCTATAGTTATATATGGTTTCTGTACGTCCTGAAAAAGCGGGACATGTCCTGAATATCGACATGTGTCCCGCTGCCCCGCCAATTTACGTTTACTCCCAAATGTTCTGAATTTGTATGCTGTTACAATTCCACCCAGTTCTACAAAAAGTTGTGTTTGAGGACTACTTGTGAACTACATCAAAGAACTATACGCTACATGAGAGAATGAAAGAATGAAGGAACAATTTGAGAGCTGAAAAATAGGTAAAGAAAGTTTCTATGTGCTTTTAATCGAAGTGCATCTGTTCTTCACACAATGAGTTAATGAAAGAGAATCTGGAATCCAAAGGAGACTAGTGGTGCTACAGAATGGCGCAGACTTTCCCGTATTAGTTTTCTATTTCCTTGGGTCTTCGCTAGCTATTCGGAATTGCCACATACTCTTTCTTGCCAGCTACAATCTATCACCGCCAAAAGTACATTTTTTTGTCATTTTCTTTATTTTCCGGTTTCCTATTTGTAGAACGAAACATTAATTTTAGAATATTAAAGAACACAAAAACCTAGTCATAAATGGCAATTTTCTTTTAAAAATTATGTGCCGTTTAAGAGAAAATGGCGTTTTAGCGCTACTAAAATTGCGAAATTTGAAGCTCATTTTCACAGAAAATGTTTGAGTTTCCAAAATATTTTATTTGAAGTTATTTGAAGCACTTACACTCACAAATACAATAATGTTTACAAATTGTTGGTAACATGCATATTAAAGATGTGAGAGATCTTTCAAAAAATTTACATTTACATAATTTTTGAAAAAACAAAAAAAACTCAAAATAAACTTTACGCTATACTAAAGAGAGTAATTAGCACTATCCGTTACAAAAGTTTGAAGAAACAATTAGCAGCCTGATATAAGAAAATGGCGTTTAAGCGTTTCTGTAAATGCGAAATTTTGAGCTAGAGTTCACAGAAAACTGTTGTGTTTGCGAGAAACTTTACTTGATATTATTTAAAGCACATATACTCGTAAATATAATAATGTGAAAAAATCGCCGCTAATGTAAATATTATCGACGTAAGAAATATGTGAAAAATTTACATTTTTGTAATTTTTGAAAAAACCAACCTACAGAGCAATATGGATTTTCTATCATCTGATAGAGTACATTTACCACTATCCGTACCAAAAGTGTAAAGAAAAAATTCGGACGCGTTTTTGAGAAATTTTTGTTTTTGTATTTTTTTTAAAATTGCACATTTTGCACGCAATTTTGCGCGAAAACTACTAAAATTTTCAAAAGAATGTGCATCACCTTAAACAAACAACTCACTTTGGGAAACACATTTTAATTGAAGAAAAAATCTTTATCATCAATTTTGTAGTTGGAGAAAGACGCCGAAAAAAATTCAAACATTCACAATTTTCAAAAATTCAGAGTTATCCGTGAAAATTGGACCCATGCCATGTTAACAAGTGTATTTTACTCGATTCTTATAATAAATTTAAAGAAAAAATTTGGAGCCGTTTTTGAGAAAAGTTTGAAAATGTCCGGGGAGCTTCTTGTAAAGTACCCCCAAATTTTGAAGAATCTTTTTCAAAATAAAGCTTCGACTAGAATCAGATCGACTAGGGAATATCCATTTTGGAAGAAATCGTACGTATGGTTTAGGCGCTAGCAGTGTTCACAGACGGACGGACAGACGGAGGGACAAACGGACGGACGTTTTCCTTTCAATTGGTTTTTCGGTATCAAGGACCCACAAAAGAGGGTTTCTGGCTACAGCACATGTTAGGGAATTTTTATCAACTGGTTTTATCCACTTTTTCCTTTTCACGGCCCGGCAATTAATTTTTTCCGCCGAAAATTGGCCATTTTTTCGCGCAGCATTACATAACTTTCCCTATACTACGTATATCACTCCGTGTATACGTACGTATACGGGAAAGTAAAAATATCTAATACGCCTCTAACACATTAATGTACTTCAGCTTCCGGGTCAATGACTCCCATCTCGATCAGGTTTTTGTCCAATTTCACTGATCCATTGAGCAAATGCTGAGATGACGCCTTTTTTTTGCTTCTGGACGTAAATGTAGCTTCACTCTGCGCACGTTTTGTTGAGCACTCCTTTTTCTTGTAATGGTAGAATTGATGTTCATTACTATTTTGTTAGCAATGCAGAGAAATCAAAACAGTTCATTTACCGTTGAAATTGATTTTCTATAACTCGGGAACAAACATTTTTCAAATTTTTGTTTTTCTAAAATAATGATTTTGTAAATTCTTGTTTCTAATTTTTCAAATGTTGCTTTTTTAAAATTCTGGGCCTCAAGAAAATGTGCGCAGATAATCTCGTTCCCCACACGCCATATACAGTTTTTACTGTTTTTGACCAAATAAATAAATAAATAAATAAATACTCCATTGCTATAAAGACGTGATCTCATAACGGCAAACGTAAAAATTATTCGTTTCAAATATAGTATTTCGCAATTGAAATAAAAACAGAATACATAGGTTTACTTCACCAAAGTTCATTCACTTCAAAATATACCCCAAGATGTGCAATATACACTTACACAATATTTACTTCCTGAATTCCACACAAGTAGTTAGCGAATTTAAACAATCTCTTGGTAAATATAGAATCCTCTTCCCCTTTCCTGTATAATTAACCCGCTATTTTAACTTTGTGTGAGTCACAGAACACATACAGGGAGCAGATGTTCATCAAACTGACAAGAGGGTGTTTCACCTTATCGGATATCCTGTTTAGCAGAAGAACACATACATGTTTTTTTACTTCCGTCGCAACTATGTTCTAAAGATTAGATACCTTACTGAGAGACAAATTACATACACTATAACCTCAAGTTCAATGTATTGCCGATGACAGTTCAAGAGAGATATTCTTATTGAAAGAGAAAAATAGTACAAATAGTGACCTGATGGAATCTTACCGATATGATCATAAAAAATATTTCACATAGAAGTCAATACCTAAGATTGCACACTGGAATCAAATGGACAAAAAGCTAACCAAAAGTCGAAAAATAAACCGGTTTAGTAACACGGAATCTAGGAACATATATGAAACTAGTGACCCTAATCAACGCGCTCTTTTTCGCCTCAGTAACGGTCAAGTAATAAAATACAGCAATTTCTGTCGTCATATACATATCTCAGTCATCACTTCTAAAACTCATTACACATCGTAAAATAGATGTTAAAATTAATTTATTTTAAAGCTAAGACTATCAACACAAATTCGAGAATTAAGATTGCGTTTTATACGAACTTAACTTCTACAAACAATGAGAAGTAATTTTGAGAATTTCAAACTGCTTAGTCGCGGCGCGCGGTTCGATTGTTGCCTCATGAAAGACTCCTGCTGTTTGATACCTCATGAAAGACTCCTGCAAATAAAGAACGAAAAATTTGAATTTGTGGATTTCCGAGATTTACAAAAATTATCCCAAACTACTCATAAACTAGTGGTCTCACAGAATGGCACAGACTTTTTCGTATTAGGTTTCTATTCCTATGGTCTCGGATAGCTATTCGGACTTGTCACATACTCTTCTCAGTTGCCATCTATCGCCGCTCAAAGTACATTTTTTTGACATTTTCTTAATTTTTCGGTTTCCTAATAGTAAAGCGGAAATATAATTTTAAGAACATTAAAGGACAGTAAAACGTTGTTCGAAATGGCAATTTTCTTTGAAAAATTTGCAGTGGGTTTTAGGAAAATGGCGTTTAGCCCTATTGTAAATTCGAAACTTGAAGTTCTTTTTCACAGACAATTTTTGAATTTTCGAACAACTTCTTTTGAAGTCATTTCAAGCACTTTAACTCACAAATACAATAGTGTGCGAATGTTAGTAATAGAATGTAGTGTTACAAATTACTGGAAATTTGCATATTAACGGAGTGATTTATCAAAAAAATGCATTTGTGTAATTTTTGGAAAAACAAAAAATACCCCCAAATGAACTTTACGTCACATTGAAGAGTGCAATTAGCACTATCCGTTCAAAAAATTTGAAGTTATTTATGAGTCATTTATCAGAAATTTCAAGTTATTTATGAGTCATTTATCAGAAATTTGGAGTAATTTATGAGAAAATGGCGTTTGAACGTTTTTGAAAATGCTAAATTTTGAGATAGTTTTCACAGAAAACGGATTGAGTTTTTGAAAAATTTTAAATGACATTATTTAAAGCACATGTACTCATTAATATATGAATGTGAACAAATCGCCTGTAATGATCTAGGCTGTCCGGGTGACGCCGCGTCGAAGCAATACAGCCCTGAAGAGGACCGCGACATGTCGGTCGAAACGTCGGCACCTCAGCCTTCGACGCGGCGTCACCCGGACAGCCTAGATCATGACTCTGGCCGCGGAAGCCTTCGATACCAATCGCCTGTAATGTAAATATTAATGACGTGAGAGATAAGTCAAAGATTACATTTTTGTAATTTTTGAAAAAACAAAAGAATAGAGCAATATGGCGTTTATGTCATCTCATAGAATATAGTCACTATCTACTAAAAGTTTAAAGAAAAAATTTGGAGCAGTTTTTGAGAAAATATTGTTATCGTAATTTTTTAAAATTGCACATAATGCACGCAATATCGCGCGAAAACTACTAAAATTTTCAAAAAAATTTCTTTGACCTTGATAAGAACTTACTATGGAGAACAAGTGTTATTTGCAGGAAAAATCTTAAACTTTAATTTTGTAGTTGAAGGAAGAGGCCGAAAAATATTTAAACTTTCGCAATTTTCGAAAATTTAGAGTTAACCCTTAGAATCGGACCTATACCACATTTATAAGCGTATTTTATTATATTCTATTCTTACAAGAAATTTAAAGAAAAAATATGGAGCGGTTTCTGAGAAAATTGTGAAAATGTCCGGGGGGTTTCATGTAAAGTAGACCCCAAAAATTAATGAAAGTTTTTCAAAATCGCGACGCCTCGAGTGGAATCAGATCGATGGGGGAATATTCATTTTGGAAGAAATCGTACTTGTGATTTAGGCGCTAATGTTGTTCACAGACGGACGGACAGACGGACATGTTGCTTTCAATTGGTTTTTCGGTATCAAGGACCCATAACACAGGGATTCTGGCTACACCACGTGTTATAGGAGTTTTTTTCTTAATTTTTCAACTTGTTTTATCCAGTTTTTCGTTATCAGAGCGCGGCAATGAATTATTCTGACGAAAATTCACCGTTTTTCGCGCAGAATTACATAACTTTCCGTATACTACGTATATTACTCGTAGACTGGAAAGTAAAAAGACCATAAAGGAAGTAAGGTAGAGGAAGTAATTTACTACGTACAGGAATATGTATACATTTTTTACTTTCCCGTATACGTACGTATACACGGAGTGATATACGTAGTATAGGGAAAGTTATGTAATGCTGCGCGAAAAAATGGCCAATTTTCGGCGAAAAAAAAATCAATGCTGGGCCGTGATAACGAAAATGACAAAAAAATGTACTTTTCGCGGTGATAGATCATAGCTGGCAAGAAAGAGTACGTGGCAATTTCGAATAGCTAGCGAAGACCCAAGGAAATAGAAAACTAATACGGGAAAGTCTGTGCCATTCTGTAGTACCACTAGTTTGTTATTAGAGCCCGGCAATAAGAGTTTTCCTGTCGAAAATTCGTTCTATTTGCCGCAGTTTTACAATACCTTCTCTATATTCCGTAAGTAGTATGCGTGAATGGAACTATAAATCCGACATCACTTTTTTCTCGCATTACTGGAAACAGTTACGTAACAATATAATATTGCTATATCTGTCCTCACTTCAGCCATCACATGAACATCCCTTCTATTTATTAATGCTTTAGTTAATGGTGCTACAACTGCACCTTCATTAAGGCATTATTTTTAACTTTCTAACTTTGAAAATTCAGAGAGTTCAAGAAATGGGCAACCTATGCCATTTAAGCATTCCGTGTTCGGTTCGTGAAAAAAATTGGGAGCTGTTTTTGAGAAAATGTTGTTTTTTCTATTTTTTCAAGAACAAACTACTCAAACGAAAACTACTCATAGTATAAAATACTTTTTCATGATCTTATATCTAGATCTGTGTTTTTGGAACAAAATTCATTAAGGAAAAATCTCCATCTTTATTACTGTGGTTGTAGAAAGGCGCCGAAAACATTTGAACCTTCGCAGTTTATATCCGTTTCAAACTCAGAGGCGTAGAGTTCGAAAAGAATGTCTTCTGAACGGTTTGGGCGCTTGCGTTGACCTCAAACCAATTGACAAACATACGTTTTTTGTCAATCGATTTTTTGGTGATCAAGGATCCAGAAAACATGGAATGTGATTAAGCAATGTGTTAGAGGAAGTAATTTAGTATGTATAATATACTACGGTAATTCCTAGTTTTCCGGACCAAGATTACAATACTCTTTGTTCGAACAAAGTAATGGCGAGAAAGTAAAAAGCAGCTCTTTAAAAAAAAGTCAGGTAATTTTTTTAAAATTAAGAGTATAGTGTAATTTTGCAATTTTGAAATTAAAAATTCAAATTTTCCACACTTCTTTTGCCAGAATCTTCCTGGAGTTAATCGTAAGACATTATTTAGTTATTTAGGAGGAGTTATTTAATTAGTCAATTAGAAATTGATTTAGTTATTTTTCAGGAATTGTTCAACATAATCTTTCACGCGCTGTTGTCAGACAATGGAATAGAGCCATTTTGAGAAAATTTTGATAATGTTGTTAAGACTTCTTGAAAAATATTCCTAAACTTAAAACATAATTTTCAAATTCAAAGGGCCGCGACATGAGCGCGATGGATCGGGAATGTCAATTTGGTGATAACCCTAGTTATGGAGTAGCTGCTATACTTGAGGTTTTATAACGAGGCACGTCGGGACCTGTGTTCACGATGGAATACCTCACGGCATTTCACGTCTTTCGCAGTCGTGCTTCTATACTGTGATTTTTGTAGGAAGAGCTCTCAAGATAACTCAAATCCCATCTTCGCGATGGAATATGTCACGGCATTTCGTGTCTTTTCTCGGTCTTGCCGGTAGAAGTCGCATGATCGCAAGGACTGCTTCATACGGTCGCGATCGTGCGAAATCTAGCGGAACGACTGTGAATGATACGAAATGCCGTGACATATTCCATCGCGAA
The DNA here is from genome assembly GCA_031308135.1 of Acheta domesticus. Taxonomy (NCBI): domain Eukaryota; kingdom Metazoa; phylum Arthropoda; class Insecta; order Orthoptera; family Gryllidae; genus Acheta; species Acheta domesticus. Next base: position 160,550,568 of record JAHLJT010009419.1, read on the forward strand.
GATGGGATTTGAGTTATCTTGAGAGCTCTTCCTACAAAAATCGCAGTATAGATGCCGCTAGTCACATCGCACTGCTTGACTACGGTCGCGATCACGCGACAACGCGTCGTCAGATAGGCGACACCTTTGTAATTTAGGGTTAAGAAAGAATTCTCTAATTTCAATATCCAAGGTGTCGAGCTAATGCCGAAAGCCAGAAAGTATAGAAATTAGGACACAATATGACACAATAACAATGGACGTTATTCTCTCTGTTTTTATGTACAAATAAGAGAAAAATAAACGATAGGCATAGAGAGAGAAAAACGAAGACAGGTTTTCGAGAAGCTTAAAGGATGATGATTGGTTGATTTGAATTTAAGTGGACAGACAATGGAATTGTCAGAAACAGCTCATCTCTTTGGTTCATACTTTGGAGAATATGTTTCGTTTCAATGTTGGGAAATTTTATTTTACTGGAGACATTTGGGGAAATTCCATACTGGTGGGGGAAGAGCACACATCTGGCAACTCTGCATGGACTCCAGAGAGAATGGTTCGTCAGATTGCAAAAAAGTCAATCCTAATGTAACAAGCTAAGTTATCGGCCCCGTGGCCAAGATCGCTAAGACAGTTGTGCCGTAGTGATCTTAGACCGTGGGGTCGCGGTTTCGAGTCCCGCCTCGGACGTGGTTGTATGCGTTCGTCCTTTCACCCTCTATCATCACCATGTAGTTTCATCCTCATACCATAACGTTACATTCAATAGTGGTCGCTAATGACCTAGTAGTTGATGCGACCTTCAAAGACCAAAAAAAACTAAGGTACGAGATTTAAAGGTTCTCATTATGATTATGTCAGTGGTAGCAGTCGGGCATTTCGTAAAGCAATGTAATTTGACTGATTTATCTTTTGGATTCTACTGGTAAGGTGCCGAAAATGTTGAATGAACGCCCTACAACTACTTCTCTGTAAATAAGTATGTACTAATTGCCTTTAACATTATTTGCAGGCTAATTTGTAAACAAATTTTCACTAAATGCAAACGGAAACTAAATTATTTTTACAATTAAATCTTGTAAATGTTATTTCAATACTGTACAAATAACTTTAATTGATTGATATTATACTTTACAACTGTATTAATTGATGGCTTCCTTGTAATCTTATTACACGTTTATGATGTAAATTTATGTCTTTTTACTTTGTGGCAAGTGATTAATTATGTGTTAAAATCATTGACAAAAGTCTCTCAATTATTACTTCTGGTCATCTAGCTAAAGCCTAACTTTTAACAGTTGCCAATGTAACTTACTTATTAAAAATTAGATCAAGTTTGAAATGTGTTTCTATTTATTACAGGGAAAGAAATTCACAAATCCTATCACTGCACGTAGTCAGAGCTAATTCTAGGAAAATTAATAAGCTTGCGGTGTACAGTCCACTATTAACTTAAATTTAAAATCAAAAGCACGCCCATCCATTAATCAAAATCATTTCTTCACACCAAATAAATTAAAATGACCGCTGAAGTTTATCTCGCGACATCCCATTAATTATTCTATCTTTCATCAAACGAAATTCTGTTATTTACCCTTAGAAACTCGAACTTCATTAATGAATGACTACGTGTGTCGCCTTCCGTATCTATATCGCATCTAACAAAATTACAATTTTTTAAAAACATGCCACTTCCGTTTTCACTTATTTATACCGTGTACGCACCGTACCCGTATACGTACGTATATACGGCCTATAAAAAATATATATACGGAGTATATATGTACTATAAAAAAAGTTAAGTAATGCTGCGCAAAAAACGGCGCATTTTTGGCAGAAAAACTCTTATTACAGGGCCCTGGTAACGCAAAAGTTGATAAATACAGTTGCTAAATTGAGAACAAAAATCTTCTAACTCGTGGTGCAGACAGAATCCACGTTTTATGACTCCTTGATACCGAAAAATCGATTGACGGCAAAACGTCTGTCTGTGAACAACGCTAGCGACTAAACCAGTTCAGCCGATTTTCTCCAAAATGGGTATTCTCCGATCGATCTGGCTGATGCCAATGCCCCTGGAATTTGAAACATATTTTAATTTTGGGGGTACGTTTACATGACGCCCCCAGGACATTTTCAAAATTTTCAAACAAATGCCGCCAACAATCTTGACTGAATTTTGTTGTTGGATAGTCTGAAGATCGTTGGAGAGAATTGAGCAGGTCCCATGTTGGTTGAAAACTCCAATTTTTCGAAAATTGAAAAAAATCAAAAGTTTTTCGGCATCTTCCTACAATTACAATTATGAATCTACATTTTTTTTCTTAATGAAAGGTGTCCATAAAAAATAGATCTTCAAAAAAGTCATGTTCAATTTTTCAACAACATAAATATTTTTTTTGTAGAGAGTAATATTAGATTAGTCAAAGACTGCCTTTTTAATGACCAATGACCTTTGAAACGTTGGAAAGATTGTACAATAAAAATATATAAATGTTGAGTCTGCCTGAAAATTATTGGACCTACATAAGAATTATAATCATTAAAAAATCTAATATTACTCTCTACAAAGAAGATTCAAAAACCACGAGATCCTAAAAGCGGTATACAAGATTAAAAATAATTTATATGGACTGAATTCAGTTTTAAAGTTGTTAAAACAATTATTTAAGAAACAAGTATCAAGATAAGAACATTATGATTCCATTTCAAGATATCAGAAATTGTAATGCTTCAGGTTTCATTTCATCACTAGACTCCCAAGCTGCGATAATAATTAAAAAATGGAAATCTACCCTGATGAGGAAGGCCAATGACCTTCGAAACTTTGGAAAGCTTGTACAATAAAAATATATAAATGTTGAGTCTGCCTGAAAATTATTGGACCTACATAAGAATTATAAACATGAGTATTTTTTGCGAAATTTTGTGTCAAACATAGGCAATTTTTATTTTCTTTAAACTATTTTTTCTTAAAAACCACACATCATTTAATTAAATTGGGATCTTCCATAGCATGAACGAAACTTAAGAAAATGGCGCAGGATTCATGTTCGTTGCAATGCCTGATTTTGCAAAAATTAAAAAAAAATTAAAATGTTCGGCCTTTTCCTACAACTACAATTGTGAACATACAATTCTTTTTCTTAATGAAATAAGCTCGTCAAATAAGGTCATGTTCAATTTTTCCAAAATATGCGTATTTGTGGAGTAGCTGGGCCTCACAATTAGTTGTATGCTCCCCTAAAAGAATTTTAACCTACGAGAATTTTAAAACAGTGCTAAAAAAACCTGTTTAGTAACCTATTTTAGGATCCTGAAATACAGAGAATAAATAACTAAAATGCATAGAAATGAATAGAAAACTAATATGGGAAGGTCTGTGCTATTCTGTAGCACCACTAGTTTAACTTTCCATAATCAATTTTATCATTGGCCTTACTCATTTGCAGACAGTCACTTATTCTGACCTGATGCATACACTAGTAATAAAACAAGTCACTATTAACCGTACATTTATTTTTCGATTCTTCGTAATGATGCAATCTAATAAAAATGTATATATGAAAGTCAGAAACGTCCCAAAGAGTGATGAAGTCAGAGGGAGAGGCCGGTGTAAAACAAATATTTCCGAGCAAGAGACATTAGGTTTAATTGTTTAGAAGTCAGGATAAGTTTCAAAATCGCGTTCCAAACATAGGTCTATTTAAAGAATCGTTTCATTTGGAAAAGTCACTTTGAATTTTGAATGATCTAGCCAATTGCTAAAATTATTTACGATGTTGCTTGTTTTATCTTATGGTGAGCCTGAAATTTATTTTCCATCAATTATCTGAGTTTCGTTCAAAACGTTGATGAGAAGATAAACAGCGCAATTTTGTTCATGAAATTTACACAAAAGTTATTTAATAGCGAATAATATAAATTATAACTGATATGAAAAATAATAAGTATTAAACTATTCTCGTATTATTTAGATAATAGGGAGGAAATTTTTAATATGAATACATGTAAAAAATTCCAAAGAAGTATCGATTACCTCGCCTTTACTTCTTGAAAATAATGAGAAAAAAAATTATGAATACTTTTAAGATGCATATTTTAAAAAAATGGTAAGTAACAAGTTGCCCTGTACGTATGATACGTATTATATGCAAATAGCATTATAATTCTGCACAGTTGTGAATACGAAGGGCGATTAGGCATCGAATTGTAGGAAACCGTGAAATTGGTGATTGTACAATGCCCAGACAGGCAGGTTGCATACGATCTGAACATAAAAGGTTCTTCTTGCGATTGAACACAGTATAAAAGTCAAATGCAACAAAAGTAACAAAACTTATATCAACTTTTGGGTGACAATTTGAAATATTTAACATTTTTTTTAAGAGAAGTGGAGAGAATTTCTTCTCAAGGTGCTAAGGACTATTCTCGAGAAGATTCTCGCAAGGTTGGCAAAGTTACTCCACATACTATTATTATACCTAGTGGTGCTACAGAATGGCACAGACTTTCCCGTACTCGTTTTCTATTTTCTTGGGTCTTCGCTAGCTATCCCGAATTGCCACATACTCTTTCTTGCCAACTACCATCTATCACGGCCAAAAGTACATTTTTTGTAATTTTCTTAATTTTTCGGTTTCCTATTGGTAGAATGAAAATATTAATTTTAGAATATTAAAGAACACAAAAACCTAGCCGTAAATGGCAATTTTCTTTTAAAAATTATGTGCCTTTTAAGATGAAAATGGCGTTTTAGCACTACTAAAAATGGGAAATTTGAGGCTCAATTTCACAGAAAATTTTTTAGTTTTCTGAATTTTTGAGACTTTATTTGAAGTTAATTTAAGCACTTACACTCAAAAATATAATAATGTTTACAAATTGCGGATAATGTGCATATTAAAGATGTGAGAGATCTTTCAAAAAATTTACATTTTTATAATTTTTGAAAAAACAAAAAAATAACTCAAAATAAACTTTACGCTATACTAAACAGTGAAATTAGCACTATCCGTTACAAAAGTTCCAACAAAAAATTTGCAGCCATATATGAGAAAATGGCGTTTGAGCGTTTCTGAAAATGCGACATTTTGAGCTACTTTTCACAGAAAACGGTAGTGTTTTCGAGAAACTTTACTTGACATTATTTAAAGCACATGTACTCGTAACTATAATAATGTAAATAAATTGCTGCTAATGTAAATATTATCGATGTGAGAACATGTGAAAAAATTTACATTTTTGTAATTTTTGAAAAAACCAACCGATAGACCAATATGGCTTTGATGTCATCTTGATAGAGTAAATTTACCACTACCCCTACCAAAAGTTAAAAAAAAATCGGAGCCGTTTTTCAGAAAATCTTGTTTTTGTAATTTTTTAATGTTGCACATATTGCACGCAATATTGCACGAAAATTACTAAAATTTTGAGAAACATTTACCTGACTTTTATGAAAGAACTCAATATGCAGAACCAATTTTATTTGAAGGAAAAATCTCTATCTTCAATTTTGTAGTTGGAGAAAGATGCCGAAAAAAATTAAAACTTTCAAACTTTTCCAAAATTCATAGTTATCCGTGAAAATCAGACCTGTGCCATGTTAATAAGTGTATTTTACTCTACTCATACAAGAAGTTTAAAGAAAAAATTTGGACCCGTTTTTGAGAAAAGTTTGAAAATCCCCGGGGGGCTTCATATCAAGTACCCCAAATTGTGAAGAATCTTTCTCAAAATCTCAAAGCTTTGACTAGAATCAGATCGACTAGGGAATATCCAATTTGGAAGAAATCGTACGTATTGTTTAGGCGCTAGCAGTGTTCACAGACGGACAGACGGACGGACAGACGGACGGACAGACGGACGGACAGACGGACGGACAGACGGACGGACAGACGGGACGGACAGACGGACGGACAGACGGGCGGACAGACGGACGGACAGACGGACGGACAGACGGACGGACAGACGACGGACAGACTGACGGACAGACCGACGGACGGACAGACCGACGGACGGACAGACCGACGGACGGACAGACGGACGGACAGACCGACGGGCGGACCGACGGGCGGACAGACGGACGGACAGACCGACGGACGGACAGACCGACGGACGGACAGACGGACGGACAGACGGACGGACAGACGGACAGACAGACGGACGGACAGACCGACGGACGGACAGACGGACGGACAGACGGACGGACAGACGGACGGACAGACGGACGGACAGACGGACGGACAGACGGACGGACAGACGGACGGACAGACGGACGGACAGACGGACGGACAGACGGACGGACAGGACGGACAGGACAGACGAGTACGGACAGACGGACGGACGAAGGACGGAAGACGGACGGACAGAGGACGGACAGACGGACGGGACAGGACGGACGGACAGACGGAGAGACAGACGGACGGACAGGACGGACGGACAGACGGGACGGACACACGGAACGGGAACACACGGACGGACACACGGAACGGACACACGGACGGACACACGGACGGACACGACGGACGGACACACGGACGCGACACACGGACGGACACACGGAACGGACAACACGGACGGACACACGGAGGCCCCACGACGGACACACACGGACGGACACCACGGGACGGAACACGGACGGACACACGGGACGGACACACGGAACGGACACCACGGACGGACTACACGGACGGACACACGGACGGACACACGGACGGACCCACGGACGGACCCACGGACGGACACGAACGGACGGACACTCACGGACGGACACACGGCCGGCACACGGACGGGACACACGGACGGACAGACGGACGGACACACGGACGGACAGACGGACGGACAGACGGACGGACAGACGGACGGACAGACGGACGGACAGACGGACGGACAGACGGACGGACAGACGGACGGACAGACGGACGGACAGACGGACGGACAGACGGACGGACAGACGGACGGACAGACGGAACGGACAGACGGACGGACAGACGGACGGACAGACGGACGGACAGACGGACGGACAGACGGACGGACAGACGGACGGACAGACGGACGGACAGACGGACGGACAGACGGACGGACAGACGGACGGACAGACGGACGGACAGACGGACGGACAGACGGACGGACAGACGGACGGACAGACGGACGGACAGACGGACGGACAGACGGACGGACAGACGGACGGACAGACGGACGGACAGACGGACGGACAGACGGACGGACAGACGGACGGACAGACGGACGGACAGACGGACGGACAGACGGACGGACAGACGGACGGACAGACGGACGGACAGACGGACGGACAGACGGACGGACAGACGGACGGACAGACGGACGGACAGACGGACGGACAGACGGACGGACAGACGGACGGACAGACGGACGGACAGACGGACGGACAGACGGACGGACAGACGGACGGACAGACGGACGGACAGACGGACGGACGGACAGACGGACGGACAGACGGACGGACAGACGGACGGACAGACGGACGGACAGACGGACGGACAGACGGACGGACAGACGGACGGACAGACGGACGGACAGACGGACGGACAGACGGACGGACAGACGGACGGACAGACGGACGGACAGACGGACGGACAGACGGACGGACGGACAGACGGACGGACAGACGGACGGACAGACGGACGGACAGGACGGACGGACAGACGGACGGACAGACGGACGGACAGACGGACGGACAGACGGACGGACAGACGGACGGACAGACGGACGGACAGACGGACGGACAGACGGACGGACAGACGGACGGACAGACGGACGGACAGACGGACGTTTTCCTTTCAATTGGGTTTTCGGTATCAAGGACCTAGAAAACAGGGTTTCTGGCTATACCACGTGTTAGTAGATTTTTTTTCTTAATTTAGCAACTGGTTTTATCCACTTACTTGTTTTCACGGCCCTGTAATTAATTTTTTTCCACCGAAAAGTGGCTATTTTTTCTCGCAGCATTACATAACTTTCCCTATACTACGTATATCACTCCGTGTATACGTACGTATACGGGAAAGTAAAAAGGAAACTGGCGTTGCAAAATTAAAGAGCTACGCATATTTACTTTACGATAAGACAGTTGTCAATCAAATCCCACTAAAAGTTATTTGTTCCGAACATATTGTAACACAAACCAAGCGAAATAGTATAAATTGATGTAAATCAGTAATTAGTGCAGATTCCTCAGGATGGCACAGATGGCGCAGGTGGCTCATGATGGCACATTCCTCATGGTGACATAAGTTTCGCCGCATTTGAGTTAACGACATCTACATGTATTGTATGCTTTGGCTCGTTATGAGATATCGCGAGAAGATCAAGAGATAGTTTCGGAAACTCGACAGAAACTGGAACAAAACAGTGAAATCAGAAAGGCGCAGCGCGAAGGAGGTAAGGTATCAATTTCGAGATGGACCACAGGATTTGCTATGCATTAATAAAGTATCAAATAGTATTTTTTTAAATTGCATTGAAAATTCGAAATAACAGAACGAAAAAAATCAATATGCCCTTAATTTTTTAATTCAAATGATTGAATACTTAATTTAAAATAGCATTTGAGAAAGGTATCCAGAAATTAATTCGTCCAAGAAGGTCATGAGTGCTATGCTGACTGATTGTTGATGGAGAACCCACCCTCATAAAGATTGCTTCTGGATGAAAATATGCCTTCCTTGAGTTTGAAATCTGCTTGAAAAAAATTTGTGTGTACTCACATCCAGATGAGAAACGCCATGCGTCATCTCTCACTCACCTGAAACAAACAACAGAAATAAGCAATATCTTCAAGTGCACACAAACGATTGCGTTTATTACACTGGTGGCACTACAATATAGAATTGACACTCTTATTATTTGTAACGATTATGAATGAATATAGTACGGATTATATACCTCTAATATTTAGGACTACATAATGTAAACTACTGCTTATATTTTCGTTGTTCTCTCTAAATGTTCGAAAATACAGTCTTTTTCTGCAATTTTCAACAACTGCAATAATGAAGATAGAAATTGTTTTCTTAATTAAATACATTCGATCTTAAAATAACGTCATGTACAATTTTTCGAAAATATGAGCAGTTTTTGCGTCAAACATAGACTATTTTATTTATTGTTTCCTCATATGTGGAAACAAAAATTGTGCCAGTACCATTTTTGGAGAACTCTGTAATTTACTAAATACAAAATGTTAACTATAGCAAAATTACAATATGATGACAAAGAATTTTTTGCTAAACAAAACCTGTCTAAAATATCAATTCTTTAAAAAAATAATTTTTAAAATATTAGTAATTTAGCGTTATTTTACAAATTTTCTAGATTTCAGATTTGGATTTCCCGCACTCCTTTTCGCTAGAATCTTTCAGGAGTTACCAGGTTGCATTGCAACAGCGCGAAAGCAACAACACGGCAGTTTGATATTTTCAGAATAACTTCTCATAGGAATGAGGGCGGTGTTTCTTTGCGAATAGAACGGTGTTTTGGATTGTCAAATTTGCATTGATGGATTAACTTACGCTTTTGCGCCAAATGCGCTACGTTCAGTAATAAGTTTTCCAAATGATGGCTAAAATATGTTACCATAGACAGAAATTACGGTGTTATAATTTTAATTAACCGTTAGTGAAGCTAGAAAGTGCATGCTGTTGAGGCAACATCTGTTTTTGTTTTTTTTATTTATTTTCTTCCTACTTAATTCTTACAAGAATTTTTCAGATTGTTGAACAGGAACTAGTTTTTATATATTAAACTTTATATATACACAGGGTGTCCAGGAAGGAAACATCAAAACTTAGAAAATAAGCTCTTAAGACAATTCTAAGCATATTTTGTTTGATAATCTACCTGGTTATTACGAATACTTGGGCCGCAATGAGCACTCAAACTTTGGTCTTAAAAAATCATTTCTAGGCAAAACCTTGCATTATGAAAGCATAGAAACATTCCAGAAACATAAAATGTTTAATATTTACAAAAGAAATGAAAATATTTCCTGCGACAGAAAAATTAAGCAAGAATAAAAAAAGCAGTCGATTTGTGTATATTGGGTACCTTTTTACTTTCCCGTATACGTACGTATACACGGAGTGATATGCTGCGCGACAATATGGCCAATTTTCGGCGGAAAAAAATTAATTGCCGGGCTGTGAAAACGTAAAAGTAGATAAAACCAGTTGATAAATTAAGAAAAAAATCCTCTAACACGTGGTGTTGCCAGAAACCCTGTTTTCTAGGTCCTTGATACCGAAAAACCAATTGAAAGGCAAACGTCCGTCTGTCTGTCTGTCCCTCCGTCCGTCCGTCCGTCCGTCCGTCCGTCCGTCCGTCCGTCCGTCAGTCCGTATGTCCGTCTGTGCTTGCGCCTAAACCATACGTAAGATTTTTTCCAAAATGGATATTCCCCGGTCGATCTGCTTCTAGTCGAAGCTTTGAGATTTTGAAAAAGATTCTTTAAAATTAAAACTTTATATAAGGCCCCCAGGGATTTTCAAAATGTCCACGAAAACAGCTCCAAATTTTTTCTTTAATTTTCTTGTATGAATAGAGTAAAATACACTTATTAACATGGCATAGGTCCGATTTTCACGGATAACTCTGAATTTTCGAAAATTTTCAAAGTTTGAATTTTATCGGCGTCTTTCTCCAGCTACAAAATTGAAGATAGAGATTTTTTCTTCAATTAAAATTTGTTTTGCATATTGAGTTCTTTCATAAAGGTCACGTAAATGTTTTTCAAAATTTTAGTAGTTTTCATGCAATATTGCGTGCAATATGTGCAACATTAAAAAATTACAAAAACAAGATTTTCTCAAAAACGGCTCCAAATTTTTTCTTTAAACTTTTGGTAGGGATAGTGGTAAATGTACTCTATCAGACGACATAAAAGCCATATTGGTCTATCGGTTGTTTTTTTCAAATGTTTCAAACAAAAATGTAAATTTTTTCAAATGTTTCTCACGTCGATAATATTTACATTAGCGGCGATTTTTTCACATTATAATATTTACGAGTACATGTGCTTTAAATAATGTTAAGTAAAGTTTCTGAAAACACAATCGTTTTCAGTGAAAAGTAGCTCAAAATTTCGCATTTTAAGAAACGCTCAAAACGCCATATTCTCATGTATGGCTGCAATTTTTTTTCTTGAAACTACTGTAATGGATAGTTCAAATTACACTCTTTAGTACAGCGTAAAGTTTATTTTGAGTTATATTTTTGTTTTTTCAAAACAAACATAATTGTAATTATTTTGGAAGATCTCTCACATCTTTAATATGCACATTGCCAGCAATTTGCAAATATTATTATATTTGTGAGTGTACGTGCTTCAAACAACTTTAATTAAAATATTTTGAAAACTCAAACATTTTCTGTGAAAATGAGCTTCAAATTTCGCATATTTAGTAGCGCATAAACGACATTTTCTCTCAAACGGCTCAAAAATTTTTAAAAGAAAATTGCCATTTTTGACTATGTTATTGTGTTCTTTAATATTCTAAAATTAATGTTTCCTTACTACCAATAGGAAACCGAAAAATTAAGAAAATGACAGGAAAATGTACTTATGGCGGTGATAGATGACAGCTGGCAAGAAAGAGTATGTGGCAATTCCGAAAGCTTCCGAAGACACAAGGAAATAGAAAACCAATACGGGAAAGTCTGTGCCATTCTGTAGCACTAGTTACTTTCCCGTATACGTACGTATACACGGAGTGAAATACGTAGTATAGGGAAGGTTATGTAATGCTGCGCGGAAAAATTGCCAATTTTTGACGGAAAACAATAAATTGCCGAGCTGTGATAATGAAAAAGTGGATAAAACCAGTTGATAAATTAAGAAAAAAAACTAACACATGGTGTAGCCAGACACCCTGTTTTCTAGGTCCTTGATACCGAAATACCAATTGAAAGGAAAACGTTCGTCTGTGAACACTGCTAGCGCCTAAACCATACTTACGATTTCTTCAAAAATGGATATTTCCCGATCGATCTGCTTCTACTCAATGCTTTGAGATTTTGAAAAAGATTCTTCAAAATTTTGGGGGTACTTTACATGTAGCCGCCGATATTTTCAAAATTTTCTTAAAAACAGCTCCAAATTTTTTCTTTAAATATCTTGTACGAATAGAGTAAAATACACTTATGAAGGTAGCATGAGACCGATTTTCACGGATAACTCGGAATTTTCGAAAATTTTGAAAGGTTAAATTTTTCGGGCGTCTTACTCCAACTACAAAATTGAAGATAGAGATTTTTTCTTCAAATAAAATTTGTTCTGCATATTAAGTTCTTTCATAAAGGTCATGTAAATGTTTTTCAAAATGTTAGTATTTTTCGTGCAATACTGCGTGCAATATGTGCAATTTTAAAAAATTACAAAAACAAGAATTTCTCAAAAACGACTCCAAATTTTTTCTTTAAAGATTTGGAAGGGATAGTGGTAAATGTTCTCTATCAGATGACATAAAAGCCATATTCCTCTGTAGGTTGCTTTTTTTCAACAATTACAAAAATGTACATTTTTTCAAATGTCTCTCACGTCGATTAGCGGCGATTTTTTCACATTATTATATTGACGAGTACATGTGCTTTAAATAATGTCAAGTAAAGTTTCTCGAAAACACAACCGTTTGCTGTGAAAAATATCTGAATATTTTGCATTTTCAGAAACGTTCAAACGCCATTTTCTTATATATGGCTGCAAATTGTTTCTTGAAACTTTTGTAACGGATAGTGCTAATTACACTCTTTAGTATAGCGTAAAGTTTATTTTGAGTTTTTTTGTTGTTGTTTTTCAAAAATTACATATTAGTAATTTTTTTGAAAGATCTCTCACATCGTTAATATGCACATTATCAGCAATTTGTAAACATTATATTTGTGAGTGTAAGTGCTTCAAATAACTTCAAATGAAGCATTTTGAAAACTTATAACTTTTCTGTGAAAATGAGCTTCAAATTTCGCACTTTTAGTGGCGCTAAAACGCAATTTTCTTCAATCATCAACTGCACATAATGTTTAAAAGAAAATTCCCATTTAGGACTAGGTTTTTGTGTTCTTTAATATTTTAAAACTAATATTTCCGTTCTACCATTTGAAAATTACGAAAATGACAAAAAAAATGTACTTTTGGTGATGATAGATGGCAGCTGGCAACAAAGATAATGTGGCAATTCCGAATAGCTAGCGCAGATCCAATGAAATAGAAAACTAATACGGGAAAGTCTGTGCCATTCTGTAGCTCCACTAGTTTTCTCACTTTCTATTGCATGTATCCGGTTGAAAAAATTGCAGAGACGAAGAAAATAGGCGAATTGGAAAGTATTTTCGTCACACAATTTGGCGCCCAATTGAAACAGAAAATACATTCTTACTTTCCCGTATACGTACGTATACACGGAGTGATATACGTAGTATAGGGATAGTTATATAATGTTGCGCGAAAAAATGGCGATTTTTCTGCGGAAAAAAATTAATTGTCGGTCCGTGAAAACAAAAAAGTGGATAAAACCATTTGCTAAATTAAGAAAAAAATCCCTTAACACGTGGTGTAACCAGAAACCCTGTTTTCTAGGTTCTTGTTACCGAAAAAACCTATCAAAAGGAAAACGTCCGTCCGTTGTGAACAATGCTAACGTCTAAAACATACGTACGATTTCTTCCAAAATGGATATTCCCCGGTTGATCTCGCTTTAGTCAGAGCTTTGAGATTTTGAAAAAGATTCTTCAAAATTTGGGGGTACTTAATTTGAAGCCCTCCGGACATTTTCAAAACTTTCTCAAAAAGGCTCCAATTTTTTCTCTTTAAATTTCTTGAATGAATAGAGTAAATCTTAATATCGCATAGGTCCGATTTTCACGGATAACTCTGACTTTTCGAAAATTGTGAAGGAAACTGGACGGGACAAAACTGGACGGGACGAAACTTGACAGGACGAAACGACGGGACGAAACTGAACGGGACGGAACTGTTCGGGACGGAACTGTTCGGGACGGAACTGTTCGGGACGGAACTGTTCGGGACGGAACTGTTCGGGACGGAACTGTTCGGGACGGAACTGTTCGGGAGGGAACTGTTCGGGACGGAACTGTTCGGAACGGAACTGTTCGGAACGGAACTGTTCGGGACGGAACTGTTCGGGACGAAACAGGACGGAACGAACAGGACAGAATCAAACTGGAGAGGAGGAAACTGGCCTGGAAAGCTGAAACGAGAGGAAAATGGACGGGACAAAGCATGACGGGACGGAACTGGACGAGACCAAACCGGACGGGACGAAACCAGACGGGACGAAACCAGACGGGACGAAACCAGACGGGACGAAACCGGACGGGACGAAACCGGACGGGACGAAACCGGACGGGGAGAAACCGGACGGAAAAAAACGGACGGGAAAAACCGGACGGGAGGAAACCGGACGAAACGAAATCGGAAGGAACTTAACCATGGGGAACTAATTGGACGAGACGAAACTGGATGGGACGAACCTGGACGGGACGAAACTGGACGGGATGAAACTGGACGGGACGAAACTTGACCGGACGAAACTTGACCGGACGAAACTTGACCGGAGGAAACTTGACCGGAGGAAACTTGACCGGAGGAAACTGCACGGGACGAAACTGGACGGGATGAAAATGGGCGGACGAAACCGGACGGGATGAAACCGAACTGGACGAAATCGGACGGGGCGAAACCGGACGGGAAGACACCGGACGGGACGAAATCGGACGGGACCGAAACCATAGGGGACGTAATTGGACGGGATGGAACTGGACGAGAGGAAACTGGACGGGAAGAAATTGGACGAACCGAAACTGGACTGGGCGATCCTGGACGAGACGAACCTTAATGGTACGAAACTTGACGGTACACGTTAACCTTACCGTTAAGTTTCTTTCGTACGGTACGAACGTGACGGTACGAAACTTGACGTGACGAAACTTGACGTGACGAAACTTGACGTGACGAAACTTGACGTGACGAAACTTGACGTGACGAAACTTGACGTGACGAACTTGACGTGACGAAACTTGACGTGACGAAACTTGACGTGACGAAACTTGACGTGACGAAACTTGACGTGACGAAACTTGACGTGACGAAACTTGACGTGACGAAACTTGACGTGACGAAACTTGACGTGACGAAACTTGACGGGACGAAACTTGACGGGACGAAACTTGACGGGACGAAACTTGACGGGACGAAACTTGACGGGACGAAACTTGACGGGACGAAACTTGACGGGACGAAACTTGACGGGACGAAACTTGACGGGACGAAACTTGACGGGACGAAACTTGACGGGACGAAACTTGACGGGACGAAACTTGACGGGACGAAACTTGACGGGACGAAACTTGACGGGACGAAACTTGACGGGACGAAACTTGACGGGACGAAACTTGACGGGACGAAACTTGACGGGACGAAACTTGACGGGACGAAACTTGACGGGACGAAACTTGACGGGACGAAACTTGACGGGACGAAACTTGACGGGACGAAACTTGACGGGACGAAACTTGACGGGACGAAACTTGACGGGACGAAACTTGACGGGACGAAACTTGACGGGACGAAACTTGACGGGACGAAACCCGAGGGTACGAAACCCGAGGGTACGAAACCCGAGGGTACGAAACCTGACGGACGAAACCTGACGGGACGAAACCTGACGGGACGAAACCTGACGGGACGAAACCTGACGGACGAAACCTGACGGGACGAAACCTGACGGGACGAAACCTGACGGGACGAAACCTGACGGGACGAAACCTGACGGGACGAAACCTGACGGGACGAAAAATGACGGGACGAAACCTGACGGGACGAAACCTGACGGGACGAAACCTGACGGGACGAAACCTGACGGGACGAAACCTGACGGGACGAAATCTGACGGGACGAAACTTGACGGGACGAGACTTGACGGGACCAGACTTGACGGGACGAGACTTGACGGGACGAGACTTGACGGGACGAAACTAGACGGGACGGAACTGGTCGGGACGAAACTGGTCGGGACGAAACCGAACGGAACGAAACTGGACGGGACGAAACAGGATGGGACGAAATTTGACGGGAGGGAACAGGATGGGACGAAATTTGACGGGAGGGAACTGGACGGCAGGAAACTGGACGGAAGGAAATTGGACGGGACGAAGCTGAACGGGATGAAACTCAATATTCCCCGGTTGATCTGGTTCTGGTCAAAGCTTTGAGATTTTGAAAAAGATTCTTCAAAATTTGGGGGTACTTAATATGAAGCCCCTCGCGGATTTGCAGAATTTTCTCAAAAACTGCTCCAAATTTTTTCATTAAACTTTTGGTAGGAATAGGGCTAAATGTACCCTATGAGATGACATAAACGCCTTATTGCTGCATAATCTTGTTTTTTTCAAAAATTGCACGAGATAGAGGAATTTTTTTTCTTAATTTAGCAACTGGTTTTATCCACTTATTCGTTTTCACGGCCCGGCAATTAATTTTTTCCGCCGAAAATTGGCCATTTTTTCGCGCAGCATTACGTAACTTTCCCTATACTACGTATATCACTCCGTGTATACGTACGTATACGGGAAAGTAAAAATCCTCTATCTCGTGGTGTGGTCAAAATCCATGATTTGTTGCTTCTTTATACTTAAAAATCGATTGACGGCATTCCGTCCGTCTGTCCGTCTGTCCGTCTGTGGTCAACGCTAGCGCCTAAACCGTTCGGTCGATTTTCTTGAAAATTGATATTCCCCAGTCGATCTGATTCTAGTCGAAGCTTTTTGATTTGAAAAAGATTCTATAAAATTTGGGGGTACTTTATATGAAGCCCCCCGGGGATTTTCAACATTTTCTCAAAAACGGCTCCAAATTTTTTCTTTAAATTTCTTGTATGAATAGAGGAAAATACACTATTTAACATGGCATAGGTCCGATTTTCACGTACAGCTCTGAATTTTCGAAAATTGTGAAAGTTTGACTTTTTTTCGGCGTCTTTCTCCAACTACAAAATTGAAGATAGAGATTTTTTCTTCAAATAAAATTTGTTCTGTATATTGTGTTCTTTAATAAAGGTCATGTAAATGTTTTTCACAATTTTAGTAGTTTTCGTGCAATATTGCGTGCAATATGTGCAATTTTAAAAAATTACAAAAACAAGATTTTCTCAAAAACGGCTCCAAATTTTTTTCTTTAAACTTTTGGTAGGGATAGTGGTAAATGTACTCTATCAATGACATAAAAGCCATTTTGGTCTATCGGTTGGTTTTTTCAAAAATTACAAAAATGTAAATTTTTTACTTGTCTCTCACGTCGTTAATATTTACATTTTTTTACATTATTATATTTACGAGTATATATGCTTTAAATAATGTCAAGTAAAGTTTCTCGAAAACACTACCGTTTTCTGTGAAAAGTAGCTCAAATTTCGGCATTTTCAGAAATGCTCAAACGTCATTTTCTCGTATATGGCTGCAATTTTTTTCTTGAAACTTGTAACGGATAGTGCTAATTACACTCATTAGTATAGCGTGAAGTTTATTTTGAGTTTTTTTTGTTTTTTTTCAAAAATTATATAATGTAAATTTTTTGAAAGATCTCTCACATCTTTAATATGATTATTATCCGCAATTTGTAAAGATGATTATATTTGTGAGTGTAAGTACTTCAAATAACTTCAAATATAAGTATTTTGAAAACTCAAAAATTTTCTGTGAAAATGAGCTTCAAATTTCGCATTTTTAGTAGTGCTAAAACGCCATTTTCTCTTAAACGGCACATAATTTTAAAAGAAAATTAGCCATTTACGGCTAGGTTTTTGTGTTCTTTAATATTCTAAAATTAATGTTTCTGTTCTAGCAATAGGAAACCGAAAAATTTAGAAAATGACAAAAAAAATGTACTTTTGGCGATGATAGATGGTAGCTGGCAAGAAAGAGTATGTGGCAATTCCGAATAGCTAGTGAAGGCCCAGGAAAATAGAAAACTAATACTGGAAAGTCTGTGCCATTCTGTAGCACTACTAGTTTTAAATTAATTCACATGGTAATGTCGGCTAGCCCGTTTTGATTTTGCTTTTTCATTTATTTCAAGCTATTTTACTTTAGCTAATTCAAAAAATTTGTTCTTTGTAATGTGCCATTAGCACAAGTTTTCCCCTACTACTTCCGCGTATCCCGTGCGAGAACTCTCGCATCTTAAACCCCAAACCCATCCCTTGTATTTCCATTCTAAGAGGGAAATTTGTTAACGAAACATGTTTAATTACAAATGTATAAAGGTAACTTGCGATTGTACTTACACAATATCAAATACAAATAAAAAGCCATGCAATTGACGTTTAAAAGAAATTTTCAACTAAGATTTATTTAGTATTATGGAGAGTTTTCTTGAAACACTTGAAAACTTCCTTACAGACAACATTTGAAGTAATTATTCAGTATTTTTGGACAGTAATCTTTTAGCTTTTCGTGATAGCAAAAAAAATTAGCTTTTGACTTTTGAAAAAGCTACGTGTCAGAACCCGCAGACTTGAACATTTCAATGAATCACTGCTGATAACGAAAATACTGGTAATGGTAAAACACAAACACAGTCTTCACTCTTCACTGTATACACCCACATCCCTCCACAATTAGATACACAGCACTTACGACCACAGCAAAACATTAATTGAATGGTTTCACTACACGCATAAAACTTCTTCATACGTATCAAGCAATTATAATAATACTTCTAGTTGTTGCTGGAGAGCAAATCTTAAATTAATAATTATGCAAATAAACATCGTCAGACTGCACAAACCTCGATGTATACAAAAAGCGTAAATATAAGATTGAGTAATTTAAGCTTTCTAGGCATGTCGTCACAAAAATTTCTACCAACAACAAGGGTTGAAATATTGAGGCCTTGATAGTATTGAAGCGCGGAACCGAAAATTTAATTGAATGTCGGAAAATGTCTCATCTTGTAGATTTTGGTATGAAAAACGTTTCTTAGAGGCCTTTAGCCTCGAAATTTGAGTTTTTAAGGCCCTAGAACGCTTTGTTTAGGAGTTATTTGACGAAAACTTTGGGAAGTGTTGCGGGTTGCATTTCACTTGAATATTTAGATTTTTTTTAAACAAATCCTACATATTTTTAAAGTCAAAATGCAATTTGTCACGTCTCCGTAAAATTCTCTTTCTTTAGAGATATCATTTATAAAGATTGGTTGCGTGTGAGAGCCACAACGGAAAGGTATACCACCGAAATAATACAGAAGACGATATAAATTTTATATATATATATATATATAAGCTGCAAATTTTATTTTATGATTACTTCGTGAATATTAGGGGCAAACGTGGACAGGGTAATGCGAAAAAGAATACGCTGGGGGTTAAGGCACCGCTAGAGGGGTGGGTGGGAAAGCATAGCATTTACAAACCAAATCATTAATTGCAACACAGGCATACATCTTGTAATATACACTGTGTAAGTATAGTGGACGAGACAGACAAGGCTGTTTAAAATATGATTGTGATAAATAAACTCCCGGGGCAACACCGGATTTTCACTCGATAAAATTTAAGTAAATGGCGAATATGTGCATTGCCTATGCATTGCGATGTGGATAAGGTGCGATATTTTCTATTTCTAGAATTGGCCAGTTAATGCTATCGTTATCAAAAATTTTAGGATAAAATCCGTTACAGGAAACATTCTTGATATTTCTTATTCAAGAGCCACACGCAGTTAATTCCTGTCTTCAATATAATAAGGAAAGTTATCAACTTCATCCTCTTGGGTGCAATTTTGAACGATAAGTGAAATGCTATTCCCAGCCTTCACCAGTTTCAGGGGAATTGCCACATGCATGCTCAGAATAATTTTTGTCATGAGAAGAAACACTTCAGTCCAGATTTTCAGCAGCTACATGCCATTTGATTATATGAAGTGAGAGTACTTACGTTGCATTTCATATTATTTTTATTAGGCTCGTATGTGCTAGACGACCAGTGCAAATCGTAAGCAATAGTTTGTCTTCCTAAATTTGACTTGATGGTAGGTGGTACATCCATGTTAGTGAGCTGCATCGATCGCTTCACCGTTTTTTTCACGCAGCATTACATACCTTTTGTGTCTACCGAGGTAGTGAGAAAGTAAAAAGCGTATGATGTCGGTCATATTTGATTGATTTTGATGCTCGAGAATTGTTCTTTATTCCAGAAATAAATGTCTTAATAAGAAGGTAGTTCTGTTAGAAAAAATCAGTAGATTCATAACTTCATCAACTCTAGCAGTATTTTACAGTATTTACTGTCGTAACGTTTCTGACAAACACTGTCAAAAGCAAATTGATCCAAACATTATAGTAACTGTTGAAAGGCAATTTTTATTATGGGTTTTGATACCTGGAATCTTTTTGTTTTTAAAGACAATCCCACATTTTAGTAAATTCTTAAGGTTCTTAAAGCATTGCTCCCTCGGTAAAGATAATATTATAGGTCCAAGCATTGCGACCAATGCGTGAACGGTAGGACATTTGGAACACCTTGCACCAGGCCACCACATAGGTGTGACCCCGAAAATTTAAAGATTTTTTTACCCAATAATGTGCTAAAACAAATTTAAAACTGGTAAAAAAACAATTTAAAAAACTGGTATAAACAAACATTCCCTGTATAAATGAGTGAAAAAAAAGCATGAAAAAAAGCTACAATTGAAACAACGAAACGCAGGCCCCAATAATCAGTTGGCCGGATGGTGCCATCCACGCATACCAATCTACAGCTTTTTCGTTCTATTCTGAGGCTGCAGTTCGTTTAATGTTACGTTTAGACAAAAATATACAGGACGGCAGTTTCTTCAATTTGAAAAAAATCCTACGTATGGTTTAGGCATTAGTAGTGTTCACAGACAGACGGACGGACGGACAGATGGACGTTTTTGCTTTCTATTGACTCTTCGGTATCAAAGATCCAAAAACAGAGATTCTCGCTACACCACGTGTTAGGGGAGTTTGTTTCTTAGTTAACAACTGGATTTATCCACTTTTTTGTTATCAGGGCCCGTCAATTTTTCGGCCGAAAATTCGCCATTTTTTTTGCGCAGCATTACAGAATTTTCCCTATACTGTAACAAATATCTCCTCCATATATATATTTTAATTCACCGAACTTTTTACCCAACTTTTATACTCTTTACCCAACTATTAAAATGATGACATGCTATTATCAAACTCATTAATTGATTACTGATATTAAAATTTGATTGCCCTAGCCAGCTCAATAAATTAATAATTTATTCAATGGGTTCGTATTTTGCCACTATCTACCACTTTGCTTACCAGTTTCAGCATGGGCCACTCGATCCGCCCGCCATAAGGAAGACGAGAAACCTCTGAAAGTTATTCTTTATTCAAAGATTGCTAGCTACAGATTATGCAAGATTGCACTGATATTCATTAAAACGGTAACAGATTGATTTATTCAACTAATTTCTTCGATAAATTATTTTGGTCATGATCTTTTACTGAATGTCTAATCACGTTTTACGGTACCAAGAGCTCACTTCTCCAGATGTCGCCACGTAGATCTTCTGATGACGGTGCTCTGGGCGCCGCGTTGTCCGCTCTTCTTTCTTGCCACCACTATCTTGTCTAATACCTATCGTCGATATGCACTAATAAAGTCCCTGTCGCGAACACTTCTATCTCGTGCAACAGATGTGCACCTACCCACGAACTTATTCGCCTCGAGTTCCACTAAACTATCTATACGGCGATGATTCTAATATATCCGTATCTTCCCTTGGTTTTTACCCAAAAATCACACGACGTATTAAAGTTTGTGACTAAACTCCTATCATTCCCTCGCTATGAAAGTTAGAGTTCAAATTTCTGAAGTTCCGAAGTGTTCGTCACACGCAATTATTTCTCAACCAACCTTTCGCGTCGTGATCCCGTAAGAGAGTGATCAAGACGATGCCTTCTTCCTCGCAAGAGACAATCTTTCCATTGTTTTTCACAGAAACCCTCTCACATCCGGTCATTTAACTATTATCGCTCCAGAATTACTCGATATCCCCCCCCCCACGACCACTGATTACAGCGTCCTACGCGTCTGTAGGACGAACCTCTCATTCCATGTCTACCGGTTCCCTAGCAACTACATGCGACTGTCTGATCTTTTCCCTATAATGCACCTATATTCCAGCATTTGCCGTAAATATTGCATACCCAAGTTTTGGTATATTACAATACTACGTATATTACCCCGTAAATATGTACGTGTACGGAAAAGATGGGCAAGTGCTATCTTTCTTGAATCCTCTGGATTTTCAAAAATTGAAAAATTTCAAACTTTTTCGGCGATTTTCAACAACTATCTTATTGATGGTACAGATTTTTTATTAAAATCCAATGTGTTCGCAACCATTAGTTCTTTAATTAATATTCTGGACATTTTGTGAAAATATTAGTATTTTTCGCGCAATTTTCAGTGAAATGTGAGCAATGATAAAACTAAATGTTCTCAAAAACTGCTCAAATTGCTTTCTTTAAACTTTCTGTACGGATAGTCCTAAATGCACAGAATAAAATGACAGTTCGTTTATTTTTTTCATAATTACAGAAACACGATATATTTTTTTTAATTATCACGTGGTTAATATTTATAGCATGGCGACTAGATTAGTTAGGTGATTAGAAGTGATTCAAATATTTTCAAATTAAGTTTTTGCAAGTCTCAAAACTTTTCAGTGAAAATGAGCTCAAAATTGTGTTTTCTCAATCGCTTCAAAGAACATCTGCTAAAAAACGGCTTCAAATTTTTCTAAGTAAAATTGCATATATGTCTAGTTTTTACTCTTTTCTAATATTCCTAAAGTCATATTTCAGTGTTGCCTTTAGGTAACCGAAAAAATGAGAAAATTTTAAAACCTATCCTTCAAAAGGCAATAGATGACTGCCTCTGTAAATTTTGGGGGTACTTTATACGAAGCTCCTGGGACACTGTCAACATTTCTTCGAAAATGGCTGCAAATTTCTTCTGTATCTTGAATTATTGTCAATATTTTATTACTGTAATATATGAATTTTAGGGTATATTTTAAAAGCAATGTAACATTTCTGTGAAATCGTTATTGATTTCATAATTTTTGTAGCATTTTTTTAATTTTATAGACTGTTATTGATACGAGTGAATCTAATTGTCTTTTTCGCTATTTGTCAATGCAATTTGGAAATGCAATTCTTTGAATCATTAAATGATATTTAATTCGGAAAGTGAGCATTAACGTTATTGTAGACAAAAGGAGGATAATATTTTTAAATATTCATTGTGAATATTTTTCGATACATTTTAACACGATAATAATATTGAAACTTTCTTTGGAAAGTGCTAGTACGCAAATTTACATTTGCAATGTTGGGTGGAGTCATAGGTAATCTAAGCTCGTGCTTGGCTTGAACATTGACTTACTGTTTAGTATTTCAGGTTCATTTTAGAACTTCATTAAAATACTTGTTTTTTAATTTCCTCAATATATTACGAATATTAAACGACAAGAAAATATCAAATCTCCGTAGTTTTGAAGTCCAACACTCGCGCCACCACTTCGATTCAAGGAGGTCGCTGCGCATGAGGCGAACTCTGTGAAAGTTTCTTGGAACTTCGTTGTACTTTCACCTAGTTCATGATTTTGTTACCAGGAAGCGCCAGCGCTTTCGCAAATGTTCGCGCTTCCAGCGATTATTTCAAATGAATCACTTTTCGGTAGTGGGATGACAAAATTGTACAACGGATGCAGCAATTGAGAGAATTCTATTGCAGTGGAAAAAGCTTAAAGCATCAAGTGAAGGACTGTCACGCTGTCACGAGTAGCGTTCATTTTTTCCGCTACTCAATCCCGGGGATGCGGCAAAGTCATTTAAAAAACGCTTAAAACCGTGTTTCTGTGGTCTCATCAGAAGAGCAGAACACGGGAAAAATGTTGAAAAAATTTCAGTTTGTGGATATTATAAAAGACCTACAAACAACGAAAAAATATTGATTACAACAGCAATCTAATTTTCCTGAAGGGAGGAGTACAATGATGAAACTAGAGTTAATATTTGAAAATAAGAAGTAAAAATGTTTCTCTCTATTTCATCGGAAGCTATGTGTTGCATTTTTAGATTAATTTTCTTTTCATTATTCATCATTTATTTTTTACTGAAATATAGATTAAGAATTCATAGCCCTCTCAACCATCTCCCGCACCCTACACACAAGGGCGACGGTTTTCACTGGCTACACCACACAAAATCTGCACCTATCAATATAATATGTAACAAATTAAATTAATTTTACATTGAAAAATATATTTAATTAAATATTACCTCACGATTTCAACTAATTCCACTTCGGAACTACCATTGTTTTGTAAAATTTCAGTAGAGTGTGTGAACGTGCTTTCTAAGGGTCGTATAATTCTGCACATTTTCTCAAATTTCTGAATTTTATATTAATTTCATTTTGTTGCCAGTATGAAAATTGCAACCGAGGTAGATGAAGTTATTTACTTGTTCAACATCGTTACCATTAATTACTATACTATTTTACACCTTAAATGATTTTTATCCTAGAGTACCATGGCTTTCGCTTTCTTTAATGAAATTTGTGGGTTATAATTTTCGCTTATTCTCTGAAGTTGATGGGCAGATATTTGGAGATTATTGTCTGAGGTCCAAAAATATCTGGTAAGGGGTCATCCACAAATTACGTAACCCTATAGAGGGAGGGAGGAGGTCTGAGGCAGCGTTACGCTGCGTTACATAGAGATAGGAACGCGCGTTACAAGGGCGGGGTATTGTAACTCCTCGAAATTTGCGTTATGTAATTTATGGACGGCCTACTATCTGCGAATAAAATTGTTTCAAAGTTTTTTATTCACTTTAAAATTTATTAAAACATATTTCCTTGCCATTCTTTTATGGCATGGGCATGTTAGTTATACCATTATAACTCAAGAACGGCTGGATCAATTTTAACTATATCTGTTTTGTTGGATTCATCTCCACCACAAATAGCAGAATAACTAATGAAATGTTGAAAAAATGGCGCTACATGGCGCTGGAGAATAAAAAATTAAATATTCACACACAATGCAACCCGCTACACTCTGTAATCTATGTTGTTAAATAACTCATAAACAAAGCGTTCTAGGGCATTAAAAACAAACATTTTGAGGCTACAGGCCTGAAAGAAACGTTTTTTCACAACGTAATCTGCACGATGAGATCTTCTTGAACATTCTATTGCATTTTTGCTGGCCCGACGCTTCTCTAAATTATTCCGCCTCTTTAGACAGGTGGAATCAACAAGTAAATGAGATAGAGAGGGACAGAGAAGAGACAGAGAGACACGCACACAGAGAGACAGGGAAAGGGAGAGAGGGAGAGATGGGGAGAGAAAGGGAGAGGGAAGAAGAAAGAGGAACTTCTTGAACATTCCATTACATATTTGGATGGGGAGAGAGAGAGAGACGGAAAGAGAGAGGACGGAGAGAGAGAGTGAGGGAGATAAAGGGCAGAACAATATCTGCCAGTTTCCGGTATATATAAGGCTGTGTCCGAAAAAAATAGAACTCAATGGCTTAGTGAAAAAAGATAGTTTTCGATGCAAGAACAACATCGTCACAAACTAAACAGTTTTTAAAATGGTTTAGGGGGTGCCACAAACCCCATAAACACTCTATTTTCGGACATTTTTGGGGGGCGGACTACTTTTACTTTCCCATATACATACGTATATACGTAAGATAGAGGAAGTTATGTAATGTCCGTCCGTTCGTCCGTCCAATCGTCTGTCCGTTCGTCTGTCCGTCTGTAAACAACACTAGCGGCTTAAACGATTCGTGTGATTTCTTCCACAATGAATATTCCCCGGTCATTCTGCTTCAATTCAAGGCGCCGCGATTTTTAAAACTTTCTTCAAAATTTGGGAGTACTTTACATGAAGCCCCCTGAACATTTTCGAAAT
Source organism: Acheta domesticus (assembly GCA_031308135.1). Classification (NCBI taxonomy): domain Eukaryota; kingdom Metazoa; phylum Arthropoda; class Insecta; order Orthoptera; family Gryllidae; genus Acheta; species Acheta domesticus. The sequence goes on from JAHLJT010009419.1 coordinate 160,576,583, forward strand.
TTTCTCGAAAACGGCTCCAATTTTTTTCTTTATTTTTTTTGTAAGAATAAAGTAAAATACTCTTTTGAAGGTGGCATACGTCCGATTTTCACGGTTAACTCTCAATTTTCGAAAATTTCAAAAGTTTGATTTTTTTCGGAGTCTTTATAGAAGTACAAAATTTAAGATAGAGATTTTTCTTCCAAATATAATTTGTTTTCCAAAGTTTGTTATATCATTGTCGTACATTTTTTGAACATTTTAAGTTTCCGCGCAATATTTGCAATTTTAAAAAATTACAAAAAACAAGATTTTCTCGAAAACGGCCCCAAATTTTTCCTATAAACTTTTGATAGGGATAGTGATAAATGTACTCTATGAAATGACATAATTGGCATATTGCTCTATTCTTTTGTTTTATCAAAAAATTACAAAAATTTAATTTTTTTGACTTGTCTCTCACGTCAGTGATATTTAGATTAGTGGCAATTTGTTCACATTATTATATTTACGAGAACATGATGCTTTAAATACTGTCAAGTAAAGTTTCTCGAGAACTCGAAGTTTCTTGAGAAAATTCTCTAATGCTAAATATCGTATTCTAGGGAAAAAGGTAAAAACAATGCACAATGAGGAGAAATCACAATACTTTTATTTCCTTTTATTTAATCCTTTAGTGACAATTCTGTGACAAAGTTGCAAGTTGAAATAATTCAAAACAGGAGAAAACATTAATGAAGGTATTCATAACGAACAAAACAAAACAAGATGAGAAATTAAAAAATAAAGAGAATAATAAAGGTCATTAGCATTACCAGTAAGAGCATGGGAAAGTCTCGAAATCGACGAATATTTTCGTTTTCCGGCAAGGTGCGTGGACTCACGTATACGATATCAGTAAGGTCAGCTGTCCTTGCGCGCTGCAGCAAAGCATTTACCAAGTTCTAATTGCACTGTTTTTTGCAACAAATACATTTTGAATATTAAGAATATTTATATCATAACATTGCATTTTGAAAAATCTTTAGAATGATGGAGAAAACATATATACTTCCATTTAAAAAATCAACGTTGTGTCAATATCTCTGACGTTACATACGTTACAAACAAGAAAACGAAATATCTTATTTGCCTCATCATCTGCAACAACATGGCGCAAATAGAATCTCGATATCTCGAACCGTTTTCAAGATATTTGTTGTGGACAACTTAGGAGCCGACCTGTATATGACCGCCCAAATTTCGTTTTTTAACATTTTCTTAATTTTTTGGTTTCTTAATGGTAGAACGGAAATATAATTTTAAGAATATTAAAGAAGTGTAAAAGCTTCTTCTAAATGGCAATTTTCTTTTAAAAAATTTGAGCCGTTTGTAAGAGAATGGGGTTTAAGCGCTACTGTAAAACGAAATATGAAGCTCTTTTTCACAGGAATCTATGGATTTATCCACTTTTTCGTTATCACGGCCCGGCAATGAGTTTTTCTGCCGAAAATTCCCCGTTTTTTTCGCCCAGCGTTACATAACTTTCCGTTTACTATTTATATTACCACGTATATACGTATGTATACGGGAAAGTAATAAAATAGTGGTGCTGGTGAATGGCACAAACTTTCTCGTTCTTATTATTTTTCTAAACTCTTTAATTCTGACAAGTTTTTGGGTTATGCCTTATTCCTGTCCCAGCTGCCATCTTTTGCTGCCCAAAGGACATTTTCTCAATTTTTTGGCTGCCTAATGCCAGAACTGAAACCGTCATGCTTGCCACCCGGGTTGCCGATGTGGTTAATTGGCTGGTACGGACTCGGGACTTCGGAGGGAAGATTCACCGATTCGAGCCTCGGTCGGGGATTATTATTTGTCACAATTGTGTTGCCTCATAAAAATATTGTGTTGAAAGTACTTTATTGAAACCCATTTGAAGCAATTCTAATCACAAATAAGATAAATAAAGTGGAAATGTCTATTTGTGATTTTCGAATTTTCAACCTTTAAACAATTTTTCTCATCTCTTGTTGATTTCTAAAATGTATGTACAATCAATTCAATTGTGGTCTTTCAATGCATATGCATGAATCAATTTAACTACAATAATCAATATATCAACCTGAAATTTAAATACAATAGATCCGGTACCCCTGTGGCCAACTTAGAACTCGAACCTAACTAGGACTTAACTAACCTTTCGACCTAACTTCCGAAATTATTATTATTACTTTCTCGCCTTACGTAGGCGTTAAGTTATTCGTAAGTAGAGGTAGTTACGGAATCGTGCGCCGGAGAACAGCGAATTTGTGAACCCTATTGCTAAGTTTAAAAAAAACTAGCGGAGATAGCAAAGCACATATTTTCTTGTATTATTTCTAAATGCTACGCAATAATATACTACAAAATAAATCATCAAAAGTGTTTTCAACCAGAGTTTTCTTCGTTTCGGGTCCCGAACCCAGAGCCTGAGAATTAACTTGCCGGCATTAATACCACTACGCCATACAAGCGCCGCATGGACCGAACTCAGGCAGAGGCATAAAGAGATACATGTCAGATTCATTAAAAAATCCCTCAACAATCAAAATGACCTTCAGAAACTTCCAAATCCTCCAGTCATTCCACTTTCAGATCGATCGGGGAATATCAGTTTTGCAGAAAATCAGCTGAACAGTTTAGGCGCTACAGTTGTCCACACTGTGGATTCCACAGACGGACTGGCAGTTGTTAGGTGGATTGATTGATTGTGATTTCGGGCGCGTCAACTGCTAAGGGCATTATTCCAGTAAGTGCAGTACATGTGTTTTGCTCGGGATGTAGGTGTGATCTCTCCCCCTCGATGGTCAAACCCGGCGTCGACCTACAGTTGGCTAGCCGGGTTTTCCCACACCAATTTCTTGAGGAGCATCGCCTCAGTTGGGACAAGATCTAAGCTCCCCACCTGGCTCCAGGTATGTGTGACACTGTGGTGCATGTGTGTGTAAGAGTGGGAAAGGATAAGGAATGGCAAGAAAAGATACCCCGCAGTCCGTGGCCCATTGGATAGGGTACTTCTCCGTCATTTGTCTGTGATATTCAGAGAAACCACCGAAAACTACAAGTCAAAGCAAACGGCCACTAGAATTCTCCTACAACGTCAGAACGTCAGAACTCAACCTAGCTATCTGGCCAGTTTCGAAAATACTTCCATTGTCAGGATTCGAACCTAGAACCTCCTGGTCAGTGGCACTAAAGATGACATCAGTTGATGCCTTGAGACACCCTTCCTGATCTGTCGGTAAGGATATCTAAGTCGGTCCCATTGGTAGTGTTGATATTTTGTATATAAATTTCATGTCGTTAGATTGATTAGTTTACTTAAATAGGTTCATCAACTTAACAATTGATTTGAAAGACATGCGTTTTACAAATCGAATAACAGAAATGAAAAAATGTTTAAAAGTTGCAAATTGGAAAAGCACATATAGACATGATCGATTTATTTACGTGTATTGATTCTATTTGTGAGTAGAAGTGCTTCAAATGATTTTCAATAAAGTTTCTCGATGCTCAATAGTTTTCGGCAACAACTTTTTCAAATTAAAATCCTCGTGTGAGACTCGAACCGGCGTCCGTTTAGTTCCAGTTGTTGAATTCAAACACACCATTTAAAAACCTTGGCCATCCGGGGGAAAATATCTCTATAATAGTTCTAATAGTCCTTCCATAATAGCCCTAGAGAGTGATTGTTTCAGTTCTAGAATTAGGGAGCCAAAAAATTCAGAAAATGCAAAAAAAAATGTACTTTGAGCTAGAAAATAAGGTAGCTGGAAACAGAATAATGCCTAACCGGAAAGATAGTCCAGACTAAAGAGATTAGAAAAAGAACTAGGGCGAGAAATTTTGTGCCAATTTAGAGCACCACTAGTTTAAATAAGGAAATCCTTTTGCTTTTTGCCATTCATCAGGGACACTGCATTGCTTCCAAGATAAATTTAATATGCGGAGAGTCTTATTTTTAAAAACAACCTCCATATTTAATTAGTTCGGCATTTATTTTGCCAAGTCCCGGAGCTTTTCGTTTTGTTTTGTTTTTTGTCCCTTAATAGCTCTTGCAAATTATTCTAAATCCATTTGATCTACCAAAGCTTGTACAAGCATTTCACAGTGGATATTAAATTTCAATGATCTTAATTTTGGAAGCTGGTAAAATAACGCACCGAGAAATTACTTTCCTTACAACGTAAACTTAAAGCTGTACCTTCCGGCCTTGAACGATGCCCAAATCTCCCAGCGCAATTAGTCGCACCGGCGTGAAACGAAAGTTCAGCAAACATGCATCATCTCCCTCTAAGCGCTGTTCGAGCCTGCAGCAATTCTATTTCCCCCCTCGTCTTTGCTCAGCTTGTATCGCAAAGTTCGCCTTGTGATGCAGACCGCGATAACACTCAGGAGGTGAGGGCGATGTCTAATTGAGTTGGTTCGAATAGCCGCGCCAGGCACGCTTGTAACATTCCGAACGAAACTAGCCAGACAAATGGCAAGAATACACGGTTTATAATGGCACTCTCAGGACATACAATAGTGGAAATACTTTTCACAGAAGCAACAAGAAATGTGTGTATTGTATCCTTTTGTAGTTTCAAATGGCGTTTCTTGAATACACCTAAAAAAAACGTTTGCCATTGGAGTCGGTCTTTTTGAAAAACTCCAGACACACGTCTCTTAACTCATTAGTTGCCTGATTAGAAATAATTTGTTTTGTTTCATGCTAATCTTGAAAAGCACAATAATGTTTGTCTGAGTCCACTGGAATTTCCTTCTTCGGTGATATCAAGTTGACATACAGAAAAGTGATTGATTACCTGATTGACTTTAAAGCTTTAAGTCGTATAAAACGTTTAATAGAGATATCTTGATAAGACACTGGAGTAACCACTTTCCGCAATTAAAGAGCAACTAATCTTCAATTTTTATTTACATATGTAGATGCAATATAACAACCTTCATTACAACTCTTACATACTGAAATTTTATTTCTTCTTTCGTCAAACAGTAGATACTTTTTTTAGTACTTTATTGCAGCCGCAAAAGGTCAAAGTTGGAGAATTTGTAATTCAAGACGGAATAAGAACTGTAAATTTGCATATCGTTCATCAAAGTCATAAAATCAAAACATGTTTTCTTTTAGCAAATAACTAATATTGAACAACAGATTTACATGTATTCTTGGTGTAAAATAAAATCTGAATTCAGTGTGGGGAAAAAAAGAAATTACAAGCACACTTTTAAGATTTTTGAGAGAAATGACTTCAAAGTTTCTAAAATAATACAAATTTGGATGAAATTATTCATACAATTTGACTATGTTTGCACGATAAGATCAATCTTTTGGAGTTTTATGTCCAATTACTTGCCCTTGCGATCGCACAAAGGAAGAACTGTTGAAAAGTTTCAACAGAAAACATAATATATGCACTGAATGGAAAATTGAGTCCGGCTCTTCCGAATATTATTTCTTGTTCCTCAGTATTTATTCTCTAAAACTCATGAAATGAGGCAGATTTACAAATTTTGAAAGAAGACAGTCACTATTTACAGTGAACACAGAGTTAAACAAGTTTCTGAAAATGTAATTAAAATGTTTTTACATTTACCAAAACGCAGACATGCATGTTGGAGTAGGCTGTAGTAGTAAATCCTACAATTTACTTCAATTTAAAATGTAACGGATCATATGTAATAAATCAATATTTTTGGTAAAAGGACGAATGTTTCAAATGATTTCTGGACTTTGTTTTTGTATTCACTCACTAATCATTGCATTTAAAAACACTCTTCGAACTTAAATAACTCGCTATCTTCGCTTCGCTAACTATAACATCACACTTACACACGTTTGCTGACGCTTGACAACTTCAACTGCTTTTGATAGTACAATTGCTCTCACGCAATGAAAATACTAAAGCAATGTAAAATTATGGCAGGTAATATTCAGTCTATTAAATTTATGACATTATTAAAATTGAATGTTTATACTGTAAAGCTGTTCAAAAATAGCATTCGATAACATATCTCGCCCCATTACCTATCATTTTAAAGTAAAAATCATGAAATTGGTTGAGTAGAAAGCTTAAATTTCTTTCAAAATAAAACCCTTAGGGTTTAAATACAATGATGTGTACAAGATTTTCCTGATTTGATTTTGTAGCAATAGCACATTTTATAACAGCGTGTAATAACACTTTCTTTACCAAGTAATAAAAAGTTATATTTTTTCTCCCCTTTGCCATTGAAAGTTTGAGACTTTTGATACATTCGCACAATCAATTTCACAACAAAATGACCTGAAAATGGAATGATGATTATCGTTAATGCGCACTTTAAAATCCAAGGTCGTCTAAAAATCACAAGAAAATATACTGTGAAATGTCAAGATAAAACATTTTAAAATGCAAAGTAAAATGTGAGAAGAATCCCAACGGAGTAGTATTATCATGTCTAGTGGGAAAACAGAGAATCTAACTCAATAATAGCCACTTAAAATTTCGTAAACAGAAGCCATGCTAATTGTCGTTTACATCATCTCTCACATTAGGCTAGAATAGTATATTCTTCAACGAGCGTAGAATGATAGTTATTATTCACGAGTTGATGTTTACTACACGAGCGACGTAGGAGCAAGTGTCGGAATTTCTACGAGTGAATAATAGCCATTCCACGCGAGTAGAAGAACATACTTTCTCTACGACTTTCAAATTGTTATTTTAAAAATACTAAATGGGCGCCTTAACCTAACAGAACGGCTACAGAACACCCTTACAAACACCAACTCGCATACTGTTTCGTGGTTCACCTGTCTTACGACAGTTGCAATCTGCGGCGGCAGAGCACGCAGTGCTTCTGTAGGCGACTGCGAGAGCCCTCTGCCGTGTATAATGAACTATTATGAATTTGATTGGTCGACAGCCGTGCGAGAATAATATTCTCGCACGGCTTGTGAAATCGGCATCATTACTGCATTCGATACATTCTGGAGTAGTCTTAGAAAAACTCCATTATCCCATAGGAAGCTAAAGAGCTTGCAGAGAGAGGATTCGTTATTAATTATCGCTTTAAAAAGGCCGGTCCGGGGATGCTTTCGGAGGCTGTCTCTTAAATTGCCACAATGCACGAAAGCATGCGCCTTGACAAGGCCTGTTTTGCACTTCTGTAGACAGGGAATTGATCACCTCGGAGAAGATATCCGTGGGAGAAGTGGTAGTGACCGATCTGAAAGCATGTTATAATGATCTCGCCCGCTCTGTACCATGAGATTAGGAACCCAAGCTTTAATGAAGCCTTAGATCCTCATGAGATTAAAATCTCAGTTCTGCTACACTGCGTATCATGCACTGAGGATGAAACGTTTGATTAAAAAAAGAAATCCAGGAGAACCATAAATGTTTCACTAATAAAATGTATGCTAATTAACATAATCTTCTTCTTTCAGATTACATTGTAATTCCATTTTCATGTAGGAAGCTAAGAAGTGTACAAGGAGAATATTCATCGATTGTACTTCAAAGTGGTCAGACATGTACTGAGGGAGTTCTTGATGAGGTGTAATTAAACAATCACAATCAAAATCTCGAAATTGATTTTCCGCAGTATTACATAACTTTCTCCGTACTGCGTAAATTACTCTGTAAATATATGATCCAGTAAAAACTTAAAAATTTACTCTCGAATTTGCCGAAAATGAATCTAATATTTTGTTAAATACACGTAGCATTATTTCCTAAATATAGAAAAAAATCTTACACTATTTTGCAGTTTAATCTGAGGTCCGCCCTAGTCCCCACCCCCGTATTGGTGTTATCCGAGTACCAGAATTACACTGGATACTTTCAAATTTTAAAAAAATCGTATAAACGTATTTTTTTTAATTCTCAGTCTCGTTTGTTTAGGAGTTTTATAAAGTATTTTAATTGTTAGTAGTTGTAATCGTACGTCAGTAAACGTTATCATTAATTCGATAATGTAAATGACCTTGTAGCACCACTAGGTTTACAAAAGTCATGAGTATCCCTTTACTTTACTGCCACAATAATGTTTTCCTATTTCCCCACTAAAATTTGAATGTACAAATTTGTTTTCCGGACGAATCTAGAAATGAACTACATAGCATTGGCCTGTTTTGGGAAAAGTTTGTTTAATATTATAAAACTAGATATGTTAGCTTGCAAGAGTCACATGAATTTTTCAACCCTAGTTTGTTTTAACCGATATTTCAAATCGACTTATGTTTTTGAATTGATTAAAGCTGGCTGTAGAGTGGAAGAGCAACGTGGGTAAACTCTCCGTGATAGTCCGTCAACGTATTCGATCGCGGATAATGAGTTGCCTGAGACACGCGCAGGGATATCATAATTGCTGGGGACAGTTCTGCTTTTAATCTTAACATCACTACAACGGAAAGTGACCTTCAATGAGCATGTAGATGCTAAGTAAACTACCATTACTTTCATTTACAGTGAAGAAATACAATAAAGAAAATGGTTAGAGTGGAATACATGGATCATAGAGAAGAAATATAGGGGTTGGCTTCTCTAAGTGATAGTTTTCCATGTTTTGTCCTATATACCTCAAAAAGACAAGCAACAATTACACTTCCATCAAAGCATATTTAAACTTAACTGCTGTAGTATAAAAAAAAACGTATGAATCCTTGATATGAGAATTAATAATAACAATTTTTATAAAATCACTGCTCACGTATACATCCATTAGGACCAAAAGGTTTGATTTCAACTGAACTTCACATTCATTTGAAAACCGGCTGAGATGGCTCAGATGCAACATTACAGTTGATTCTGCTATAACTCTGATCGGGAGGTTGTAGGATTCGATTTCCGAGGGGTATTTTTAAGGTCGTATCAACTACTAGGTCATTAGCGACCACTATTGGAAATAACTTTATGGTACGAGGATGAAACGATATGGTGATGATAGGGGGTGAAAGGACGAACACATTCTACCATGCCCGAGGAGGGACTCCAACCCGCTAACCCACGGTCCAAGATCACTACTGCACTACTGCCTTAGCGACCTCGGTCACGGGGCCGACAAATCCTAGGATTTGGTAGCTCTAACTGATGGTTTTCCAAGTTTTGGCCGATAAATGCCAGGCAATTGTCCGCAGGTTCTTCCTGAAACTTTATAAGTGTCCCGACGCAAGGTTTGGGAGGCGTAAAATGTTTGACAGATAAACTCGGTGGTTACCGCAGACATTTTGTGGAAATCCATATGGGTAGGGAAAAAGAAGTTATCTTCCACAAATAAAAAATGTATTTACACTAAACACAGATCACGCATTTATGTTTCGAGGTGTTTACCTCATCCTTAGTGCTCCCTATCAGATAGAAAAAATGAAAATATACAGAATATATATACAGAACAATGTATAAATTTAGACAAGAATAAAATGAAATAAATAGAACTAAACACTTACCAAAACAACGTGGTACAAAGCTTGGATTTTTAAATGTGTCTATTAGCTGGTGCCATCTCGCGTTATCTCCAGTTTATCAAAAACAACCTTATCTATCCAGAGTTCGACAGATTTAGCTCTACCTTCCCAGCGGGAATCGATTCCGGGCTTTTGTGTTTTGAAGGCGCGCACGCTACCGGGAGCGCTCACCGCTCGCGATGACGTTACAAATTACTACCTAAGGTGCACATGTGCTCACGTCATCATAGTACGGAACTGGAATAACACTGACTACATGATAGTCGGCAAATACTTTTATATAGATAATAACTTTAGAAACTCGATCAAACTACGTTTGCCGGCCTGGAGAGCAGACGTGGAGCTGAAGGGCCCTGGCTGCGTCAGCTCGAAAGGTAACAGATTCGAATCCCGCCTTGGACATGGATGTTTGTGTGTTCATGTTGTCCTTATGTGTTCCCCTTACAGTTACCCTATGTTAAAATATCACAGTGGTCGCTGTATGACCAAGAAGTTAAAAAGCGACATTACATTTAAAAAAAAAACTGCGTTTACTCAAACACTGTGGGAAGTTCGGAGAGTTCTCTCCCAGGCAAAGGAGCCTTCAATCGCCTGGACATGGTCCCGCGTTCCCGTGACCCTGAGGAGGGGCCGTTCTCATGGGACAGTTTTGTTCACTTTCGACCGAGAAACGTCCTAGTTTTATTTCAGTGCTGATTATCTGCATTTCCTCTTCTCCTACAGAAGTTAACTATGAACGAAAAGGATGTGCTCGGACTGAAATTACAATGTGCAGATAGCGCACTGCTTTAATTTGATTGATTGATTGATAATGATTCCGGGCGTGGCAACTGCTAAGATCATTAGTGCTGTAGGTGTAGTGCTTGTTTTTATCGTGAGAGGTGGCGGTGATCTTCTCTCGCTGGATGGCGAGAATCGGCGCCTGCCCGTCGTCTTGCGAGGTTTTCCCCTACCAGGTGTTTCCCACCAGCGAGGCATCGCCCTAGTCGGGATAAGCTATAAGCTCCTGCCACGCCTCACGTGTTTTGTAGTATAGTGCATGTTAGTGTGTGTGTGTGTGTGTGTGTGTGTGTGTGTGTGTGTGTGTGTATGTGTAAGGGGTGAAAATAATGCAAGGAAGAGGCAGGAAAAACCGCACGCGATTTGTGGCCCCTTTGTTAGGGCACTACTACGGCATCCCTATGGTGTTGAGAAACCAAAGAAATCTACCGATCAGAGCAGCCGGTAGCTAGAATTCTCCTGCAGACAGCTGCTGAACTCGACTTAGCTATATACTAGTTTAACTTGTGTCGCAAATCCTGTCACCTCGGGACTTGGACCCTATACTTCGGTTTTTCTTTCTTGGCGCGTCTTGGTGTGTCGTCAAAATGGAATATCTCACGGTATTTCGCGTCGTTCTCGGCTGTGCCGCTAGGAGTCCCATGATCGCGAGTGAATCGAGCAGTGCTGGCTATCATGCGACTCCTAGCGGCACAACCGAGAACGACGCGAAATTCCATGAGATATTCCATTTTGAAGACGCCCCGCCACGCGCCAATCATCCTTTGGATTTCAGCAGCCGGAGAGGCTACTGCCTGGCCTCGCGGAGTCATCCTGGCTAGCTAGCATGCATGCATCCGACCGCATGTAATATAGCGCTAACTCATCTAATTGTATACCCATATTTTGCAGCCAAATTCACCAGAAGTTGCATAAAGCCATTCTACTTTCTTACATTAACACGTACGTAGTAAAGAGAAAGGTATCACTTCGACAAAAATCGCCAGAAAATCAGATGTCGTGTGGTCGGGTCCTGATAATGAAAAGTGAAAAATCTTGTTTCTATACGTATAGTAAACTTCCTCAACGGTCCGGCCGTTGGTTTGGTTGGTCCGTCCGTGGTCAACTGTCGCGCCAAAAGCTTCAGACTATTTTTTTTCCTTTGAAAACGGCAAAAGACGCTTTTAAAAAAGGCATGGTTCGTTGAAGCCTGTGAATTTTTCGAAAATTTCATGCGGTGGTGCTTTTACGCTTTACGTTCTGGATAACTGGGAATGTCACGGCGTGTTCGGTAAAAATACCGGATTTACAGAATATACATATTTTACGGTAATATTATATTTTACCACTATGAAATGTATTTGAGATTTCCGTCTTAGCCGCCATATTAAAATTTGATTGACATTAATAAATTGGAACATCAAACATGACAACTTATGCGCGAACTCGAACTGAATTTGATCAGTCCAATTACAACTATTAACAAACCTAGCAATGTTATAAATGTTATTACTGCAGAGACCAAAAGTTAAAAATCGAGGCAGGGTGTAGCGGATCCGAGATTTTTATTTTGGACGAGGCATTAATAACACTACATTTCGTGGTATGTTCAGAATTTTAATGATCATCATAAAATCTGAAGATTTTTGCGAAAATTTCATTACTGCGAATGTAGGCAAATGATTTCCGTTTTCTGCGACACGTTAGAACAATAATGTGGAGTGTTGCTGGCGATATATTTATTTTTACAACATTTGTATACCGTGGTTGAAAGAGAAGGATGCAAATAATTTTCCCGAACCTAAAGAAATGACTTTCATCGAGGAATTTGGAAAGACCACTTCCAGTGGCAACACCTTCTCAATACCAGTAAATATGATAACAGGAGAAGAATTTCATTTGGTGGAATACCAGGAAAATGAGATTAATTTGCCTAACAGTACATTTTTCTAATTGTACTGTTAATAATATTACAATTAACAATAATTATACTAAAACAAATATGAGTTTCCTTTTATTTTGAATTGGTTGAATCTGATTTGTTTTGTTCATCGCCATGTTCTTTCTTAATAAACTGTGAACTTGCGATGAATTGATAGTTGTTTATTTACGTTGCTAAGGACGTTAAATTCCTTAACATAAAGGTAGGCAGGCATTAAGAAACATGTAAGGTGGCATGTTAACAGGGGTTAAATACGCAAGTGACCGACAAAAAGGTTCAAAAGTGGGGCCTCTGTTGAAAAGTTGAGCCTCTCCCCTTATGAACTATTTCTGTTAAAGAACAAGTTATTTATAATACTGTAAAACAAAAAAAAAACAATGTACGCAATTTCTAACTACTGGACTCCGCTCCCATCGTCGCCTCGTCCTCGTCAGTCAAAATTTTATTGGTTCGCCGAAGACACTTTCTGTCCTACTATTACGTAACTGACAGTAGCGGAAAACAGTGAAGAGGCACGTTGAACCGCAGTGTTTTCGCGAAGGCGACGGCGGCGGCGGCGGCGGCAGCAGCAGCAGCGAGTTCCTCTTGCAGAGCGCCCGCACCGCGTGGTCAAGGTCGTGGCGCGGCGCGGCGCGGCGCGGTGCTGTGCGGCGCAGCGCAGCGTTCTGGAAGAAGGGGCAGGGGGCACGAGGACGCCGCGCCGCGCCGCTCCGCGCTGCAGCAGCGGCTCTTCCGTCTGTCTTCTCTCTCTCTCTTTCTCTTTCTTTCCGGTACTAAATGTACTCTTTTTGAGGTCCGCTGACGACGACCTTTGTGATAAATTCGTAGTTCAGCAAGTGCTACACAATAGACCTTCACCTGTTAGGCCATATTAACCCGGGAGTGCCCACAATAGGTAGATTCACGCCAGTGCCCGCAATGTATTTCTCAAATATAGCTGGAACTTTTCGTGAATGGGAATGATCTGAAACTCTATTAACTGATTACGTATTTTATTTGGTTTGTACATGTCTCTCAATGCAATTGTTCAGAAATCGTACACTTGTCATAAACATGCCTGAAAATAATATGATACGTACCGCTTACGGCCAGCTCGCAATGCACTGGCGCCAGAATACACAACGTATCTGACAGAAATTGCGCAGCGAAGTGATCAAATTTCAACATGATCACGGGAAATGACCCATCGAAAAAATAAAAATAGAAGGCCAGGCGTTTCAGAAAAGTACAATGAAGGAACACATGAAATATCAGACGCCTAATGCATCGCAATAATTCAAGAACACAAAATTGCCCTGGCTTGGATCTCACAGATCTACTGCGAGCACTCCCGGGTTAAGATTTCTGAACAACAGCGTGCTCAACAGTATTATAAAAATATTACATTATAATATATCATATTAATGTGTAAAAATATAAGGAGTTGAAGAGTGATTTATGCAACTCGTTCATAATGTTGCTTTATTGCATTCGTTCAAATTTGAAAACTTACTATTAACATGGATTGTTTAAAACATGTATTCATGTAATAAACCTTACATTACGTTATAAACCAGTTGTATTATATATTTTTTTTTTCGAACGAAATCATGAAAACGTAGGCCTACAAGCGTACCCTTAGGAAGGATAATTCTTAATATGCATGGCGGCAATTACAGGTGTTTGTGTTGCCCCAGTTTTATTTTATTTTGCAATTGTTTTACATGACTGCCATATCATTGCTAAGTAACAGTAGTTATTAATAGCAGTTACACTTTCCAATTAATAAACAATGAAGTTAAATACTGCTTTCCGTGAATGAATGTTAAAGTCATGGAGTCATAAGTATCATTAGCTTCAGGAGAATTATTTACAGCCTTCTCGAATCATTTCAAACGAATATTGTTTATATAGATATATCGCAAGTAATGCCCCACAATATCATACTAACGTGCCGCAGTAACAGAATTCATTTGCTTACAATCGCAGTAATGTACATTTTCGTATAAATGGTGATATTTTATAGTGACCAATAAAATGTTGAACATAGCACGTAGTAATAGTGTTATTACTTCCTCGTTCAAATTAAAATTCTGGGCTCCGCTACGCTACGCCCCGATTTTTAACCTTTGGCCTCTGTAGTAATGACACTCAAACCATTGGTATGTTAATAGCTATAAAAATACAGTCGATACATACAGTAAAACACTCTTCGAACGCGAAATAAACGGTGTCGCTCAGCTTTCAACCGTTCTCATACAAAAATACAATATTTGTGGTGTCACTTTTCTGTTGCACGCAAGTTATTTGCCCTTAGGGTGTATTTTCATTTATACAATAATATGTTTCGTGTTGAAACAGAAGACAAATGTAGTTTAAACATATTGCCAAATCATTTATTCATTATTTCCATGAAGTAACACTTTCATTTATCAACTTGGAAACAAGCACAGATTACCCAACACGGAAGTGTTCCTCCACGTATTTTGCCGCCAAGAATCAATCGATATCTCGATCCTGTTATTGAGTAGGTCGTTCACCTCGCTAAGTCGCGGCGATACGAAGTTTCAATTTCCAAAAGTCAGCATTGATTCCTCGTAACCGGAGAATCGATTGACGGAAAAACATCTGTCTGTCCGTCTCTGGTCAACGCTAGCGCCTAAGCCGTTTAGCCGATTTTCTCCAAAACTGATACACCCCAATCGATCTAAACGATACAACGGACCCTTGACTATTAAACTAATTTTTTGGGGTTACTTTCATGAAGTTTTATTAAATTTTGTTGGAGGATAACATAAAGGACACTTAAGAGAATGGTGCTGGTATCATTTTCATAAAAATCTGTAATTTTTCGAAAATTACATTTCAATTTTTCGTCGTCCTCCAACAACAACCTTTCAATTTTTCGTCGTCCTCCTACAATTAAAATATTGAAGATAGATAGAGTTTTTTCTCTTCAATAAAATCTGTTCTTTAAAAACAGATTTTGAAATAAGTTCATTACAATATTTCGTAAATTTGAGTAGTTTTCGTGTAGTTTTGCGTGAAATATAGGCAATTTTAATTTTTTTAAACTATTTTGATTTAATTTTTTTAAACCGAAAACCTATAATACATAGGGCACACTTGACTAGTCGCTACGAGTGTCGAAGTTGGCAAGGAAGCTCCGTCTTTGGGTCACTGCGATTAACATAAAACACACTTGAGACCGCGCGTCTCATAATAAATCTTTTGTTGCCAGTTTGGTAAGAAAACTAAAAAGAAGAAGAAAGCGAGTTTATGATATCTATTGATGGAATTTAATTACAATGGTGTTATCGAGAATACCATATTGAGTTTTTTTCTAAGTATGGTAATTTGTTCTAAATTGAGTAATATCTTCTGATTTGGAAATAATAATTTATATTTCGTGCAATTTCTTTTCTCCTAAAGTAATATTAATGATTATTCTCACACTTTCTTTCTGCACAATATTGTGTTCTTGAAGAAATGATAAAATTTCTCTTCACTGAAACAAACTTCCCACAAACGCACGAAATTCAAAGAGACCATTGTCACGAAAGTAAACAAGAAGTTCTACCACGCACATTCAAACTACAGATGAGGAATGTCCTCGTGCCCCACGAGTTTCCGTTCGCCATTTTCTTTTCTCTTTCGTTATGAAATCGGAGTTCATTTGTGAAAGTGCTCAGAATAAGGGGATAGAATAGAGAAAAGATTGCACATTAATTGGCTCATGATTTAGTAATAATGGGCGAAAACCTTATTTCCGCGTCCTGAAGATTCGGGGGGTGTTCATAATTATTGGGTCTGCTAGTACAAGCATACATATTAAAGTGCACCTAGCCATTCTAAACTAACACATTAAATTAATAACAGAATAATTAAACATTAGAAATTTACCAAGAGAATAATAATCGTTTTATCTTCTTTATCACAGTCCAAATGTAAACGAAACATCTGCATCAATTGTGAAATGAGTATCTTTGCAACATTGCGTACAAGTTTCTTCTCTATTCCGACAGTAAAAGGACATTAGTATCAAGAGACTAATTCTAAAAGTAACTGCTTTCAACACGATCAGCTGCACGTAAAACTCCCCAAGGCCTCGTATGCTAATGTCCTCAATGGACTCCCCGTGAAAACGTAGAGAGCAATTATATAGCTTGCCGCTGCTTTGACTCGGCTCCGCCGCAGCGCGGCCGTTGCCGGAGTAATAAAGCTCCCGGGAGCGGGAGGCAGCGTGGCGCCTTCCTGCAGGTTGTGGCGGCAGGTGAGGGTGCAGGCAGCATGTCAAGGTCGCGGCACAGTCCGGATTAGGGCGGCCGTATAATTCAAATCGCGCCCTCGCTATCGATCTCATCCCAGCGGGGGCTCAAGCGGCCAGCGCGGTTGCTTCGGCCGTCCGCACTAACACACAACCTCGCCATTTCCACGCTAACTACATACAGTGGGTCGCATGCAGGAAGCGTTCAAACAGACCTTATGAGCGCGGAAAAATGTAAGAGAGATTGTATAAAGAATTATTTTTTATCGATTGATTTCTAGTATTTTCAGGCGCATCAACAGCTAAGGTCGTATTCACGTAAGTGTAGTGTATGACGTATCGCGGGAGGTGGCGGTGATCTTCCGAAAGTCTTCACTCAAACCCTAGGACCTCTCGGACAGAGGTACTGCAGTGACGTCAATTGATATCCTGAGTTACCTAAATCGATGTACAGAATTGTGGTCCTAGAAAGTATTCTATTACATAAAGAAAAGGAAAAATAATTACTAACAAGAACCGATTATTTATTTCCCTGTCCTTTATGTGTGTTTTAGCATTGAATCTAACAATGTTTATTCCACTTTGTTTCATTTTTTCCCATTGACTTCCTAACAGTTTCATTAAATCTCATCGGTTAGAGTTGGTATTAGTATAACATTATTTGCGTGGGTCGTGGCAGAGTAGTGATTATCTAATCTGAGGGACTGGGAATCACTTTAGCGAAGTTAGGAATTTTATCCGCCTGTGCCCTATTCTGAATTAAGTGGACTTTTAATCTCCTTTTAAAATGAGTACCAACCAGTGGCCAGGAGCAGCAAAAATGCTGCTGAACAAAATCACATAAAATATTTTTGTTTTAAAAAAAGCATTGTTCAAGAATAAAAAATAAATACTATAATATAATGTTAATAGTTTTACCAGTTTTAAAATGGAAACCTATATACTATTTTTCGTTAATATATCAACTTAAAGTAACTCCACAGAGGAATGAAAGGGTAATATTAATGATCGCCAGTCGTTAGGAGCCAAGTGATCTTCAAACTATTTATTAAAGTTCGAAAACAGATGACAAACAACACACGTAACATACACACACATAAAACATAAATCACACCTACAAAAGTAATTTTCAACTGTATAGGAAAGAATACAAAAATTCGGACACGGTTCTTGATGCGAGACCCTTGATTTACAGCTCTTTAGAGCGATGTTGTCAATAGGAAACGCACTACAATAGTTCTTTGTAAACGCGAGGCGTCGTCAAACGGTAGTATCTTCATTTTCGCTAGTCGGATAGTCGGCCATTAGTACGAACAGTGAAAATCAATTTTTTAAGTGCTTGTCCTCAGATGCTGCTTCATTGCCAAGTCTTCTAACCATTACGTTATTTCGAAGGTTCCATTACAAGCTATTTATGAAGGTTATATGTAATTTATTTTCCTTGTCTCATAAAAATGTTATTGGCATTTGAAATATAAACACGCTGGTGCTTAACCCGAGCCCCCAAAGGTTCCTAGCGCGAGCCCCCCCCCCATTTTTTCGTCTTGTAAAATGAAAACAGTACATTATTTGGCACTTCGTTACCTAATGAGTCTAATAAAAAGCAAGATGGCACTCTGAAGCCAATTTGTTCGAGAGAGCAGGAAGAAGAAAGAGGTGAGAGCAGGAGACAATTTCAGAATTTAAACCCAGAGAAGTCGAAAAGAGAGATATTTTAAAAAATGCTCAAGTTAAACAAAAAGCAGAAAGATGAATCCACCTTTCCCGAGGAATCGAACGACATGTCCTCTGGCTCTTCCGAATTAGAAGTTCTACCAGCGTTATCTTCCCTCCCCCATAAAGAGGTGGAAACATGTTTTGCAGTGTACATTTTCAGAGATCTGGAGGAGAATAATGGGTGATGTGCCTTATGTGTTCACTGTCGGCTCATGTAGAATGTTTGAGAGCGGATAAAGTTGCTTATATATATATATATATATATATATATATATATATATATATATATGACATTTGACCCACTTAAATGTATAGAATAGTGCTAGGCATATAAAAAAATTTCTTATGTACTTTGTGATTTAATTGTGTAGAAAATTGGATTTAAATATATTCAAAAACAAAGTGGGGGTCCTGGTTTGGATACTTTCCTCTCTATATAGTGGAGACATTCATTATTTCTTTGTTTTTGTGCAATTTAGTGCAACTAACACTCCGTTGCTCGTGGTTTCTATATCATCAATAGTCAATGACACAAATTCATCTCGCCAGCCTGCCCTAAAAATACCAAAAATCACAATAACTTTTTAAGTAGGCATTTGCTTCCAGTTAAAATTGTCTAATAAGTTCTTACGATAAAATCTTGGCCTTTTTGTAACTTCGCGTCTGAAGCAAGAGTGTTATAGATTTGAAACGGAAGATGGCGTTGCACTTCTACGTATTAAAAACATAAGTGTTTCTTATTTATATTATTTTTTCTTATAAGAAAATGGTGTTACGAAAAGTATTGAACGACACACGGCCCATATCACAAATAACACACTTGGTTGGTTATACACCTCGGCTATCGCCTCGGTTTACAAACTTCAAACGCGTTTTTTATTTTGTTTTATTGGCCTAATGACGTTAATAACTATTTTCAGATTTTTATTTTAACGGATCTACACATCTGAGATCATTTTCAAAAAATTGTATCTAAAAACAATTACAAACATTATTTAAATGAAGTTTTCAAAATTGAAACAAGACTCCTTCCTATCGTATGACAAGAAGACTTCTTACTCTCATGACAAGATTCCTTACTCTCGTATAACACCGCAATAAAATACACATCTTAACAGTCTGTACCAAATCTGCATTGTGCAGTATATACACAATGCTTTACATACATTTTATTTTGAATATAAAGTTGCAACAATAGAAAGGCAAATATTTAATGAAGACAACCTCTTCCTTGGAATCTAACTGTCTTATGACGCCAGGTGCCACATTGGCCGTAATGTATTCAGAACGAGAATTCAGTCGGTACGTGTAGTACGAGAATATGTGGAATAACACAATCAAATATTTGCATTTTCAGTCAGCAGTGAAACTACTAATTTTTTTTTAATATTTCACGAGTTCTGAGGTATCACATAAAACTAAACCCTTCTCAAAAAGCCACAGGTTGCATAATTTTCTTTCAATTACTACACCCATCGGAAATTAGTAATAGTCCAGTCAAATGGTGCTCAAAAGGGCCTGATCCAGAAAAAAATTCCGGAGTTTTTTTTTCTCAACTGTTCTATATGTTTTTAGGGTGATGAATTTCATGTTTGCCACCTCGAAAAAGGTCAGCTTCACAGAGAAAATTACAAAAACCCTAAAACTCTCGCCCTGTATTTAGTTTTCTCTTATACAAATCTTCAAAACTATACATTTCATCAAAACAATCGTTCTTTACAAAATTAAAGTAAATACAATTCCCAACAAAATTCATATTTTAACTTTAAATTTCTTGAAAACGGTTTACGCGCTAGAGCGCTCAAAAACGGTTACTTTTTGGGCCTCTGACCTAAGAGAATAGCTCTTTTCATCTAGGAGCAGCGTTGTAGTTTCACTTTATTGTGCTTGAGAACAGCATTGTGAACACATTATTGGCATTCTTAAATGAAAAAATCTCCAATACTCAGTAGGAAAATATTTGCTCGCATGGAGTATTTATAAAACGTTGATACAAACAATATAAGGTACGCGTGCTTTCGCCGTTTTTGGATGTGGAAGAAAATTACCTTCAATCACTTTTATCATTTATTCAATGGAAAATTGGTATTCCTCGTCTCTGTTTCCAAGAAAACTAAAAATAGTTTGCATCGTTGAGTCTACATCTATTCAGGGTCTATGATTTGTGTTCCTGTCGCCTTTGTGGCTGATGCAGTGCTTTCATATACATCCAATACGCATGTGCATCAGCAGCTGACAAGTCATTTACCGCTTCTACGCAATATACTATAGAATGTCCAAAAACATTACAATTTCTTGCCAGTCATAAAACAGTTTCTCTAACAGCTAATTTCCTCACAGGGTATACTAGATTTTGTTTTTAGGGTAGCTTTTTGATTTGTTTCTTCGCGATTTCTCGTAGTTCCTCCTCTCCACAAACAAAACAATGAGTTTTGAAGACAAAGTCAGATAAGGCCTATAGATGAACATAGTTCAATCTATTCTTGAGCTCTCTTCGCGTAAGCAGAAATCAATTTTTCGTTTCCATGTTGCCTCTGATGCTTACCATGGATTTCAATTTGTGAGTTACATTTAAATGAAAAAGTGACCATTCTGCGGCCTTTCTCTGGCTTCAACGAAATATTCCAACTTCTTTTCTTTCACAAAAGTCCATGTTCCATCTTCTAAAGATTTATCACAAATAGCCCATTCTTTCCATGGCACACGTTATAAGACCAAATATTACATGTTCATATTATTTTACAATGAGTTATTGGTGTGGCATACTATCTTTACATTGACTGCCGATCTCGCGCCAGCGTGTAAGGTTGGATTATCGCTGAAGAGTCAATCACACGCTGGTGCATGATGTAGTGGTATTTCACGTACAGTAACGAGCCAGCGGACGCGTGAAATATTTCGTGGAATATGTATGTTATAGATTTCCAAAATTTGCTACGAGGATCTGTGTATCAAGCGCAAGAATTTGAATTATTTCTATCTCCGTCATTTTCTTGGGAATTATACAGTATATCGCTGTCGGAGATTTGCTGTCTATGTTTGCATGGACCGCTTAATATGGTAGTAACAAAAGTATCTTTAGAATTACAGCTGGAGGAGATGAGATAGTTGGAAAAGAAAGAGCAGTAGATATTTTTTGTACGAACCGGAGGTATCGCTTCTCAGCAAATACCATTATCGCTTGTATCAGGTGTCTTTCTTCATTGCAACATTACGTTTGGCAGAGCCAGACTCTGTGCACATCTTGTCAGTGTACCCCATCTCTGCACACTCTGGTAAAGTTTTTAAAAGAATAAGATTTATCATTGTTTTCTCCTTAGACAATTTCATAATTATCGGCAAATCAATCAAATAGATATCTTGTTTCCACTTTAGTCATTGGCTAATAACGAGATACCTAATATTCCTAATTAAGAAAACAAAAATCATATTTTTTTAAAAAAACATACCATATATCGACAATTGGATGTAATCGGTGTTGTCCGCTGATTCCGTACCCTCGTTTTATTCTATAGTGATACTCAATTTTGTTATCTGAATTTTGCATTTTCAAATATCTATGAAATTTTCTGGTTCAATATTTTGTTTGATAACTGAAATTTCCTTATTAGTATTATTTTTACTTTTGCTCATAATTCTTCATATATTGAGATAACATATTTTTGGCACAAATTTTGATGAATATATTGTATTGTAAAGAACGTATTGTCGAAATAATTTTCTTATATCCCTCTTATTTTAGCTGCCTAATGTTTGGATTTACAGATGCTCATCGCGAGAAACACGACCCTATTGATATCGTGAGTATCGGAGTGTTAATAATTAAAAATGCCAATTATTTGTTCACAATAGCTGTTTTCAAGCATGGTTAAGTGAAACTAGAGCGCCGCCGTGAGATAGGATGGCTGGAAAGAGCTATTCTCCCGCTTTGGCCAGAGGCCCAAAAAGTAACCGTTTTCTAGCGCGCTTTAGCACCTAAACAGTTTCTCAGAAGTTTAAAGTTAATATATGGATTTTGTAGGAAATGTTATCTACGTCAATTCTATACGTAACAATTGTTTCGATAAAACGTATAGTTTCGAAGATATAAGCGAAAAAACTAAAAATAGGGCGAATTATTTAGGTTTTCTTGCAATTTTCTCTGTGAAGCTGACCTTTTTTGAGGTGGCAAAATCAAATTCGAGTTTGGAAACATCAAAAATATACAAAACCGTTGAGAAAAAATCTCCTGGAATCGTTTCCTGGGTCAGATGTCCTTTGACTGGACTAAATCTATTTTCCAAAGAAAGGTCTTCCAATCATTTCATATTCTAAGAACATTTTTCAAACTGTTGGTCGTTTCCAATATTTTTTCCATCATCTTAAATATTTAAGTTTCAACTAGTGGACCGCCTCCTCGTGGTGACCCTTGGGTAATGTTAAAAATTCACAAAACAATTGTAGTACTACTTCCACTATGTTTGTCTTCTTCCGGCGAACTTTTATCGCTTTCGTTTTGGATGAAGACTCTACGACAACCTCAAGCTGTAAGGGTTTTTGTGTTCGTAAAAAACATTTTTCCCAATGTTGCTTCGCAAGTAGATTACCGTAAGAAATATTGAATAGGTGAGAACAATGAAGTTCTTTCTTGTGTACTAACGCTTCCGGAAATAGAGACATAGTGATCGTAGTGCGTAAAGGTTAGATAGATCTTATATCGTACAGTACCATGAGATATATGTAATCATTATTACGTCCAAACTTTTTAAGCTATTATTTTCAGTTAAGCTATTTTTTTCCGAGGTAGTTTCTGATCCCAAATTTTGGTGACATGCCAAAGTGTTTGTTCCTGGAAATGAACACGCAACCCGCAACGCATCTCAACAGGACGTGATGCGACGGGGAATACTACACTGCGATTTTTCCATAGCTGCCTCTCAAGGCTCGTATTCACGATGGAATATATCATGGCATTTTACATCTTTCTCAGTCGTGTCGCTAGATGTAGCATGATCAAGCCGTGCTTGATACGGTCGTGATCAAGCGACATCTAGCGGCACGACCGAAAAGACGCGAAATGCCGTGATACATTCCATCGTGAAGACATTTGAGAGGCAGCTTTAGAAAATTCGCAGTACAGTACCGAGAATATATGTGAAGCAGTCGGCAGTGGGATCGAAAGGAGCGGAATAAGGAGTGGGACGGGCCAAAAGACGAGCGGAGAGGGAAGGAAAGGAATGGGAGGATCGGGCCGAAAAATTCCGAGAGTGATTGTGGCAGGAAGTACCTGGTCGGATGAAGCGGAGCGATGCAAAACAAAACAAGGGCCGAAGCAGGATGGAAATCTGTTTCTTCAACGCTGCCTCTGCCCAAGAAATGGAAAGTGAACAACTTCATCGCCTCTTACTATATTCGAACTTTTATCCCACTTTACATGGTCTTTTCCTTGCAGAAAATGGATGTTTCTTTATTCGTGGTATCTAAATTTGATAATTCACAGCGATTTTCACGGTAATTTCCTTTCCGAATGGAATTCCGATGAAAATATTATTTCTGGATGCCGCAAAAAACGCTGAATCACAAATAGTTGAACATTGCACCTATTAACATCGCATTTAATCTATAAACTGACGATACGACTGAACATGGACCGAAACATGATTAGAAAACAGTACACTTGCTAACCGTTTTACTTCTCATCTCTTAAATCTCTTTCGGACAGAAGTGACAGGACGCACTCGGAACGTACTCAGAACTGAATTAGTGGTAGTACAGAATGGCACAGACTTTCCCGTATTAGTTTCCTATTTCCTTTGCTCTCGGCTAGCTATCCGGACTTGACACATACTCTTGTCAGCTGTCATCTATCGCTACTCAAACTACATTTTTTGACATTTTCTTCATTTTTTGGTTTCTTTATAGTAGAACGGAAATATTATTTTAAGAATATCAAAGATCAGTAAAAGCTTCTCCTAAATGGCAATTTTCTTTGAAAAATTTGGAGCCATTTTTAAGAAAACGGCGTTTAAGCGCTACTGTAAAGCGAAAATTCAAGCTCTTTTTCACAGGAATCTTTTGTGATTTCGAAAAACTTCATTTGAAGCCATTTGAAACACTTTAAATCATAAATACAATAGTGTTTACAAATTTCTGGAAGCGTGCATATTACAGTGTGAGAGATCTTTCAAAAAATTACATTTGTATAATTTTTGTAAAAACAAAAAAGGCGTGTGGTAGTCAACTGAACACATGATGCACGCTCCATTTTCTGTCGAATTTAGATTCATTCTGGTCCGTCCATTTTGTGTATTGATGAAAAACGATGAAAAAAAAAACGACCGTGCAAAGCGGAATTTAGAGAGAAACTAACTGAATCGGCTTGCCGCTGTGTTTTAAAATAGTCCCAACGTTAAAAACAAACCGCCTTGCACCTCTTTGACCCATTGCAGCGGCTCGCGAACTGGTTCACCCGAGGCGCTGACCGCTGCCTACGTTTGCTCCGATTCCCGTTCGAGAGTCCGCGGGAGATATGCCTCGCGTGACGAATAAAGAAACGGACGCCGCGGTATAGCAGGGTTTGGAATTTCCCCATAGCTTCAGACACTTAGAAATAGCTTCTAAATGCACGCACGTAAAACATTTCATTTTGTTCTTGTTGTTTCTTCCTATTCAGTTGCATCTGAGTTTAGTAAAGGTTTACCTGTTTAGGTGACTGAGGGCATCAATTGATGTCACTGATGACAGTGCCTATGACCGAGAGGTTCTAGGGTTCCACTCCTGCCGGTGGCATAATAATGGACACTACACAGTTAGATAGAATTCAGCCGTCGTCAGCTACTCTGAATGGTAGCTTCTCCGATCAACACCAGGCGAATGCCGAAGCGGTATCCTAACAAACGGGCCAAAGACCGCGCGCTGGCTTTCCTTCCTCTTCCTTGTCCTCACTTCCTACTTACACATTCATGCCGGGAGACCAGTCGGGAGTTAAGAGCTTGTCCCGGCAGGGGAGGTGCCCCGCTACTGGGAGATACCTATTAGGGAAAACTCGCAAGCCGACGGGTAGGCCGGCGTCGGTTCTCTCCATGCACCGAGGGAAGATCACCAATGCCTGCGATAAAACACCTTCACTACGCGTACGGGAATAATGACTTTGGCAGTTGACGCGCCTGGAATCACTAATCAACTGGTAAAGGGATCCTCGGTCTAGTACATGGACGGCAAAGATTTTTAGAATGCTTACTGCATTTCAATAAAGCCGGATATTGAACCTTGCAAACTGTCTTTTTACACTCTCGCTACTTCTTACGATGTACAGAAAAAGTTATGTAACGCTGCGGGAAAATACGGCAAATCTTCGGCAGAAAAACTCTTATTGCTGCTGCCTGGTAACTAAAAAGTGGATAAATCCATCTGATAAATATAGACCAAAATTCCTCTAAGACGTGGTGTACCCAGAATCCATGCTTTGTGGGTCCTTCATACCGAAAAGTCGATTGACGGCAAAACTGTCGTCGTCTATCTATCCGTCCGTCTGTGAACAACGGTAGCGACTAAACCGTTCAGCCAATTTTCTTCAGAACTGATATTCCATAATCGATCTGTCTGATGAAGCGACCCCTTGAATTTGAAGCCGATATTTTAATTTTGGGGGGTACACTTTACACGAAGCATCTGGGACATTTTCCATCTTTTCAAAAAATCGCACCATCAATTTTTATTAAATTTTGTTGTTGGATAGTGTAAAGGGCGTTTATTTTCGAAAATTGGAAAAAAATCGAAATGGTAAAATTTAATTTCCCACGCTTCTTCTGAAGCGGTGTCAGTGTGTGAAAGTAATTTGGGAGGTGATAGGAGGCAGTTGTATATTTTGAGAGTCACCTCATTGTTTAGGTCAATATTAATTATCGTAATAAATTAACTTAATATTACAAACCATAGAACATTAGATGCGAAAACGTATGTCTATATAAAGTTGCAATGCAAATGCATATTACGGAAACGTTACAAATATTGCTAGGACGTTCATGCTTTGTTGCAATCATTTGCTCAAAGAGTGTAACATCGAAGTGGTTAATTTGGAGTATTTATTGCTCTGAGTGTTTCATTCAGTGCCTAAATACCATTCTAATTTCTAATCTTATTTTATTTATTTTGATGGATACGCACCACTTATTGCAGTCTTGCCTGTTTCTGTCCCGATCATCTAGAAACTGCGCGAACTAAACTGCGCTTTCGGGGTAACTAAAGCTTGTTTTTATTATAAATTACTATTGAAAAACCCCAAAAGTAATTCGATTTTTACTCTCTTCTCCAATTTGTAGCCTCAGAATACTGATGTATTTTCTTTCAAACAAGCCGCAAATTTTAATTCAAATAAGCTCTATTAGGTTTCTCTCTTAAAAATATGATTTAAATGTAATGTTAAAGACAAATGGAGAACATTAAGTATGATAATTTTGTACAAGCTTTTATTTAATGTACGATAATTGATATTCTTGCCGGCAATATCAACAAAGAATGGGCATGGTATGAAATGAACAAAGACCAATCATTATTAGTGTTCATTCCTGGGACTTTCAGCTGTCTGAATCCGCATGACAGCCATCGCCAATGTGTTTGTATACTCATGTTAACATGCAACCATTAAACTAATTGAGGTATCTACCCAAGAAATACTAAAGGTTTATTCAAACTCATGAAAAGTCAGAATTAAATACAAAACTCTTTGAATCGGATGAAAATGAAATTTTATGGATGATTTAGTGCATGGAAATCGTAATGTATAATAATGGTATTTAAAACCCACTTTTTGTTTTCATCTAAACACAAGCGTGGCCAATTTAGAATATCTTTGATCATCTACATGAGACGATCCTTTCAGTGTGTCGCAATACTTAAATAGCTAAGTAATGCGACCGCTTTATTAATCGCACAATAATACTTGAAAAGTGTTTAAAGGTGAAATATGGGATATTCACCATATCCATTACAGACGAATAATATACCCAAGTTTGTTTGATTGCTCAAAACTGCTCTATTTCACAAAACGCCGATAGTACGCTAGCTATGTAGATAGCATCCACCTACAAATACCACATTCTCCGCTACTATTCCAAGGAAATCTTATGAAATGTCGAAAATATCAACAACAAGAAAATGGTTAGTAATTCAGATAAACACATATTTTTTTTAATCTGAACTATATTTGTGTTGTTCACTAATAATATATCATAATTATCGTCCATCTCTCGTGTTGAGAGGATTCAACTTGACTATGAATTGACTTGTATTCCTGGAAATGCATCGTCGTGAATAATTACCTTTATTAATAATTATATATGTATTGCTAGTTACATGAAAAAATTTTGTATACCAATTGAAAATTGTTCTTGATTGTCAGTGTATGTTTCCAAATAATAAAACGTATTCAATTTTTACTAATGACGATCCTTAAGGATTGTCATTAATAAAAATTGGATACGTTTTATTATTTGGATACATGAAAAAATTGTTCGTAAAGACATCATGTCATTATTAATATTTTCTATATTTTGGAAATATGATCTTATAACAATCTTTGTTACTCAATACATGTCATAAGTTGGATACACCTCGAAACATAAACTTTCCAGCGAGATGTGAATATAGTGATTGAGGAGGGAAACTTGGAGAATCTCACACGCGAATCACCTGTCGCAGGACAACACGCAGAGCTGGGGGCAGCGCGCCAAATTTTTAATGAAACTAGGTTTCTGCACGGGAAAGGTCTTGCTGGTTTGCTTCACTCTCCAGATCGGTTACGTAGGTCTGTCCTCAATCAATGACGTCATCAAACGTAGCACGTCAGAGCTCTGCTTTTTCTGTCTCAGAAATAGTTCTAAGAAAGTTAACTACGACGTTAATTTATCAACGATGTGGCAACAAGAGACACCGCTCTTGTAAACTCGATGTACTGATCCACAATAAAAATATTGGTCAACAAACTCACTATTGAATTAAAGTATTTCTGAAATATTTGTTCACAAACGCTAACAATTATAACTTGTGAACTCCGTTTTAAGTGGTGTTGAATACATTTTACATACTCTTTTTCAAATATTACCTATTCTCCGTAGACCTCCCCCTTGATGTTGTGGTTACAACATCTGTCTCAAGATTCAGAGGTTCTTGGTTTGATCCATTGGATTCAGATTGAGAGGATTGGAACTAAACGTGACCCATTAACTCTCGAGAGTAAAAATAGGAGCTGTCTCTTTAATTCGATGTCACCACTCATACCAAAAAAACAAGTATATCGGGTTGAACGCTGGTCAAATAAAATTAGGGGATGAGCCTGTATCACCCATTAAGTAGCTCTGCCAAAGCGAAGGGACAACCGACTGACCGTCAGATCTTAATTCTGGTCCTCACATCATTATTTAATTCAAGACTGATTCACCAAGTGTAAAAGAATGATTATACAAGTTTCATAAGAACCACGCGTTGTCCGTATATCTATTATTACAATCGGCTATTGGATAGATAAAAAGGAATGAATTCTATCTCCAACATATTCAGGTCCTGCCCTGTCATGCGACATTCTTCCTAAACTCGCCAACCTTCTCCCTACCTTCCTTCCCTTTCCTGGCCTTGCCTAGACCCGCCCGCGCCCATCACTCCTTATCATGCTCGCTACGATCACCATCTCTACCACCATCGTTCCTATGGGCAGCTATTGGCTCTGGGATATTCCTATGGGATAGAGAATTAAAGAGTAAATCAGATTGTAGAATATTAGAATACTCAGGAGAATCATAAGATGGATCTGAAGTTTTAAAGTGAGTTTTAGTATGTCGGCTTTGGCTTGATAGGTTTCGACATTAAATTCGTAAAATTGTATAAGTAATATATCAAAATTATAATGTTCGTTTGTTTTGTGTATTTGTAGATAGCTACTTAGAAATCGCTATTACCGCAAATATATTTACGTATTGCTAAAAAGCATAATAAATATTCTGTTCTATTATATTCATAAATGAACTTTCGCATTCTCGCGGCAAACTTCCAGTAACAATTTGAATATGAAATTACTCAAATCGTAATGTCGAATTAATAAGTATTTTGTTAATAGTAGATATGGGCTTTACTAATGTTATTTAGTGAATTTCCTTGCTCTTTTCGAAATATTCGCAAACAAATAAAACAGTGTATATTTCAATTCCGCTCTAACTTTTAGGAAAGGGATTCATTTTTATAAATACAGCGATCAACTTTCCTCTTGCTTTGAAAGACGCGTGTGCCAAAATACATTAAGATCGGAGTAACATTGATTTGTATGAAAACAAGCAGGAGACCAAACGCAGAGCTTGTCCCGGCTGGGGCTGTGCCCTGCTGGTGGGAGACCACTTGGTTAGAGAAAACCCGCTAACCGAACAGTAAGTCGGCGTCGGATCTCACTATCCAACGAGGGAATATCACCGCCATCTCCCGAGGAAAAAGAACATGCACTACACTTACGGAACTAATTGCCTTAGCAATTTAGAGCACCGAATGGTAATCAATCAATTGGTTCACATGTTTCAGAGATTAATTAGCACAAACAGGCAAAAATTGTAAAAAACAATTGAATTGGGTCTTAAATCTCAATAAGCATACGAGATTTTAAACAAGTACATAAAATCTCAGAGACTTCAATTTTATTTATATAGAGATAAAGAGAAAATAAGACTGAAGAATGTTAGAATACTAAAGAGAATCACAAGAAGAATAAGAAGGATCAAAACTTGAAAAGAGAACTGAAATCATCAGTGTGACGTATGGCGAGAACTACATTTGTACCGGGGTCGTATTAAACAACGAGTGATCAAAACAACTCTGATCTCAAAAAGTATGTGGTGGTTATTGTTGTTGTTGTTATAATAATAATAATAATAATTATTATTATTATTATTATTATTATTACCTATTGGGAAGTTTTAATCAATTTTGCACGTATTCTACAATTTCTTTAATTGCCTATCATTTGCTGTTTAATCCACATATGTTTTTATTGAAGATTTTAATAATATCGTCGTGATCGTGATATATTGAATGTAGACAGAAAAATATCAAATTTTGTTGCTAGTGACAAGCAATAACTAAACAATCATAATGACAACCACAATGTTAGCAGAAAAAATAATAAATATTAGCTAGAGTAGTAATAATTGTAGCATTAGTGATTTACTGAAATCTTCAGCAACAACAACTTGAAGCGCACATGTCCGGAGCTGAAGATTAATAATGGTGATAATGGCCTAGAAACCAAGGTCGACGACAAACACGATAGTTTCATGAAAATCAATGTTAGAAGAGAGATGACAGGCGATGGCAATGATAAAACGATAACAATCGTAATGACACAGATAATCAAGGGATTATGTCAACAGTGCTTTTTATACAGCAATGAGACCTCTAACGACTCTGGCGACAGTCGTTATAATAGTGAAATTATGATGGCGGACATAGTGCTAACAATGATGAAGACGACCCTTCTAGCATTTGGGAAGTCAACAGTGCACGTGCATTCAGTGCCAGTGCCAGTGCCAGTGACAGTAGCGGTGGAGGTGGCGGTGGGAGCAAAGTAAACGTTGCCGCTGAAGTGGTGAAGAGGTGAAGGGTTGGCGGTGGCGTCGACTCCTACCTTCGAAGGGCCCCTGCGTAGCGAAGGGCACGCGGCCCCTGCGTAGCGCCGCGGGGGTGTTGGGTCGGCGCGTGATGGCGGCGACGGTGGCGACGGCCGTGAGCGGCGGCGGCGGCGGGGGCGACGCCATCCCATCGTCCAGAGAGTACTTGGGGCGCGTCCCCGTTGCCGATGCTTCCGAAGTAACCGGGCAGCACTCTCTGGTGGTGGCGGCCGTACCCTCCTCCGCCCCAGTCCGAGTCCCCCCGGGATCCGGGAAGCGCGCGGGCTTCACCGCCATCACACGCACCAGACGCACTCGCTTCTCGTACTGGCGCGCGGGCGGGGGCGGAGGCGGGGGCGGCGGCGGCATGGCGGGGGCGCGAACGCGCTCGCACGTGGGCGCGGGCTGGGCGAGGCGAGCGCCGCGGAGCCGTCCGTCCTGACCGGAGCCGGCTGTCACCCTCCGCCGCCGCCGCCGCGCGGTCGCTCTACCCCCTCCTCCGG
Organism: Acheta domesticus; assembly: GCA_031308135.1. Lineage (NCBI taxonomy): Eukaryota > Metazoa > Arthropoda > Insecta > Orthoptera > Gryllidae > Acheta > Acheta domesticus. Next base: position 160,607,826 of record JAHLJT010009419.1, read on the forward strand.
CACCATCGCGCCTCGTTAGCGGCCGATAGGCCCGCCATCTGTCGGCCGACCGCAGAGGCGGCCGCGTGGGGAAATTGATCTCGAGACTTTCTCCGGTCGACCGTGGCGGAAGGCCGTGAAGAGGTGCGGAGTTACGAGGGCGAAAGGGGCACTCAAAAAATGCATTTTTTAAACGTAATTATTCTTTATGGCCATCAATGTTCACAGGCAACATTTTTTTTAAATAAATGAATAATACTCTGCACATGTCAAAACAGTTTTTCGTTTACATTTCAATGTTTTTGTTGTAAGTTCATTCTTGATTTCAACGACGTTTCGGTTTTATCCCATCATTAGGTTTCTATAATAGTTAAAATTACGAATATCAAATCACAGTACATAAACCAGATATCTAAAAGTCTACAACATTCTAGAAATTCTAATAATTGGTACTCGTTATAGACGAGCAGAGAGTTATTCATTAATTTCAAAAATATTATCTGTAAAACATTGATGGCCGTAAAGAATAGTTAAGTTAAAAAAACTAACAGACATATCGTATTTTAATTTTAAAAAGTGCGTTTTTCAAAACCCAGCTCTACAAATCCATATATTCGTACATTTGTCTCCATGTATGGCAAAGTTTCTCGGCGACTACTGGATTTGTTTTCAAATTATGAAGGGAAACCTTTACTTGAGCGCCACCGAAAATCCATCGCGTTCTCACCGGCCACTTTCCCTTTAAAACTCTTTTTCTCAAATCGTACATTTGGTTTCAAAAATAACTTTTGAACTATTGCATGGATTTGTTTCTTTTCTTCGCGAACTGTTATAGAAAGCAGTCTCTACCACATGAACAAAATAAGCTGTTTAACTACATTTCTTATTTATGATTTTTATTATAGCAATACTTTTTATCCAATAAATAAAGGGGAATAAATATGGTTTAGAATTCTCTACTTCAGTTATAATCCTGGTACATTTTGTATTTACATTGCACTACCATATTAAATTAAGAAGACGAAGAAAATATTATACGTATGTGCTTAATTAACAAAGTAGTAAACAGCAACATTTTAGAGCAGTCTGCTTAAAAAATAGGACATTTGCAAACTTTTTAAAAATCCGAAATTGTATTTTCATTAGTGGAAATACAGTAAGAAGTTTAAGTATAAAATCCATTAAGACCATTTTTTTAAAATTTCTTTCAATAAACGTATCTAATTCCTTAAGAGCGCTTGAGGTATTCAAACTTTAAGATCTGACCTTGCAATCAGTTTCAAAATTGGCAGTCCAGCTTTCAATGACTTATATTCACTAAATTACTTGTTTAATCCTTTTTTTTTGCGTTTGTGTACCATCCATTTCTGAATGATAAACCTCTTAGCGTTTTTAAGTGCCACTTCATATTATGAATATCGAAAGGAGGAACAGACGTCGAGAACGTTTTGCTTTTCTCTGCAATGTTCGACAGTGACTTGAAGTGTGTTTACGCAAGTACTACATGTGATCAAAAGCAACTTCTCGTTTATTGTCCCTTACCTTACACATAAGGCAACTGACAATATACATTTCAATAATATTTAACTAATATTTATGAAAATCTAGAAAAGATAGTATCAACTGTTTATATATACTATTGAGTACATGACCTCGCTCGCCGAGGTGTGAGCGCGGAATACAGCGTACAGCCAAAAGGTAACGTAGTTACTGTTTCAATGTGGTTGTTATTGTTCTGGCCTGGATCAGGTAAGAAAGGGAAGGTGAACTACAGAGTTCAAGATTTGCTAAAATAAACTAGTGATGCTACAGAATAGCATAGACTTTTCCGTATTAGTTTTCTATATCCTTTGGTCTCAGCTAGCTATTCGCTATACCACGCAGCCATCTACCACCGCCCAAAGTACATTTTTTTGACATATTCTTAATTTTCCAGTTGAAATGTTAACATATGGTTCGATAAGTGACCTTTCGTTCAGTGAATATTTGAATGTTCTGAACTTCGCAACACGGACAAATATAATGATTATCAATAGATTTTAAATAATTTCTACCTCTAATTTGTAAACACAAACTCTACTAATCATTGCCATCATCTCGTAGTTCACCAACAATGTAGTTTTCAAGATCCTTTGCGGTATTGTTGCGCAAATTTCAATAAAGCTTGGCGGATTGAAAGAAATACATCATACATTGAGAATACAAATTGTAAACTGTAAATTTAACATTTTTGATAAATTATTATAAAATACTAATTTTGTTCGATATATTAATCTCGTCGAATCCTATTTGCTTTATAATCGTCTTAAATATAAAGAATAATATTGGGCGACTAACTCTGACGCCCAATTACACCAAAAATACGCATATTTTGGAAAAATTCAACATGACATTATTTGAAGATCTGTTTCTGATGAGCATATTTCATTAAAAACAATTGCACCTACATAATTGTAGTTGTAGAAAAGCGCCGAAAATTTTTGAATTTTTAAATATTCGAAAAATCACAGTTTTCAAACCACATGAGGCCTGCGACGTTCTCTGAAATGACCGTTAGACTATCCGACAAAATTTTATGAAAAATTGTTGGCGCCTTTTTTACTTTCCCGTATACGTACGTATACACGGAGTGATATACGTAGTATAGGGAAAGTTACGTAATGCTGCGCGAAAAAATGGCCAATTTTCGGCGGAAAAAAATTAATTGCCGGGCCGTGAAAACGAATAAGTGGATAAAACCAGTTGCTAAATTAAGAAAAAAAAATCCCCTAACACGTGGTGTGGTCAAAATCCATGATTTGTTGCTTCTTTATACTTAAAAATCGATTGACGGCATTCCGTCCGTCTGTCCGTCTGTCCGTCTGTCCGTCTGTCCGTCTGTGGTCAACCGCTAGCGCCTAAACCGTTCGGTCGATTTTCTTCAAAATTGATATTCCCTAGTCGATCTGATTCTAGTCGAAGCTTTGTGATTTTGAAAAAGATTCTTTAAAATTTGGGAGTACTTTATATGAAGCCCCCCGGGGATTTTCAACATTTTCTCAAAAAACGGCTCCAAATTTTTTCTTTAAATTTCTTGAGTGAATAGAGTAAAATACACTTTTTTAACATGGCATAGGTCCGACTTTCACGTACAGCTCTGAATTTTCGAAAATTGTGAAAGTGAATTTTTTTCGGCGTCTTTCTCCAACTACAAAAATTGAAGATAGTGGATTTTTTCTTCAAATAGTATTTGTTCTGCATATTGAGTTCTTTCATAAAGGTCATGTAAATGTTTTTCAAAATTTTAGTAGTTTTCATGCAATATTGCGAGCAATACGTGCAATTTTAAAAAATTACAAAAACAAAATTTTCTCAAAAACGGCTCCAAATTTTTTCTTTAAACATTTGGTAGGGATAGTGGTAAATGTACTCTATCAATGACATAAAAGCCATTTTGGTCTATCCGTTGGTTTTTTCAAAAATTACAAAAATGTAAATTTTTTTTACTTGTCTCTCACGTCGTTAATATTTACATTATCGGCGATTTTTTTACATTATTATATTTACGAGTATATATGCTTTAAATAATGTCAAGTAAAGTTTCTCGAAAACACTACCGTTTTCTGTGAAAAGTAGCTCAAATTTCGGCATTTTCAGAAATGCTCAAACGTCATTTTCTCCTATATGGCTGCAATTTTTTTCTTGAAACTTTTGTAACGGATAGTGCTAAATACACTCATTAGTATAGCGTGAAGTTTATTTTGAGTTTTTTTTTGTTTTTTCAAAAATTATATAAATGTAAATTTTTGAAAGATCTCTCACATCTTTAATATGCACATTATCCGCAATTTGTAAAGATGATTATATTTGTGAGTGTAAGTGCTTCAAATAACTTCAAATAAAGTATTTTGAAAACTCAAAAATTTTCTGTGAAAATGAGCTTCAAATTTCGCATTTTTAGTAGTGCTAAAACGCCATTTTCTCTTAAACGGCACATAATTTTTAAAAGAAAATTGCCATTTACGGCTAGGTTTTGTGTTCTTTAATATTCTAAAATTAATGTTTCTGTTCTACCAATAGGAAACCGATAGGAAAAATTAAGAAAATGACAAAAAAATGTACTTTTGGCGATGATAGATGGTAGCTGCAAGAAAGAGTATGTGGCAATTCCGAATAGCTAGCGAAGACCCAGGAAAATAGAAAACTAATACGGGAAAGTCTGTGCCATTCTGTTTCTGTTTTTTGACAAATAAATAAATAAAATAAATACGGTCCTGCTTTATTTTTTAAAAATACGAGTAGTTTTTCTTTAATTTTGTGACAAACGTAATAGGCCGCTGTAAATTTACTGCGCTTCGGACAGCTGGATGCGTCGTAAATTAGAAATTTACGACGTTACGATTTTCCGTATTAGTTTTTCTATTTTCCTGGGTCTTCGCTAGCTATTCGGAATTGCCACATACTCTTTCTTGCCAGCTACCATCTATCATCGCCAAAAGTACATTTTTTTGTCATTTTCTTAATTTTTCCTATCGGTTTCCAATTTTGTATATTATTTCTTTCTTCGTTTCTTACATTCGAACTTTGTTATAGACTTACACACTTAATATTTTAGAAATTGTTTATTTTGAAATATTTGAAATAAGTAAAAAGAATTAATAGCTCTCAGAATAGCGACAATGCAGGGTCTGCAACAATGAAATTCACTTTGCGCTCGCGAATATCTGTAAATTAGTGTCATTGTTGTGACCTAATGGAGCTGTATGAAAAGGAGTTATAATTGTCTAATTTATGTTGATATTTGCAGGCAATATTTAGTTTGCACCAAATGCTGTACCATTTGTAGTGAGTAGAGAATTTGTTGCATGGTTTTAAAATACTCTTCCCCAATCATGGCCCAATGGAAGGCATTTCTATATTTCCAGGGTATCAGGCTTCTTTTTCCAATACAGGGTTACAAAACTTTTGCATTCTATTTTTGTGAAGTTGTAGAATTCACATAGTTCTGACAACACTGCAATGGAAATAGTGAGTTTCAAGCGAAGATGTTAGTAGCGCATAAAGTGCAATATTACAGTACTACTTAGCTGTTTCCTCTAATACGGGAAAGTAAGTGCTGTTGTAGCACCACTAGTTTTAATTTTGAAACTGTCCCAGAGCCTTCATGTAAAGTACCCCTCAAAATTAAAATATCGGTTTCAAATTCAAGGGATTACGAGATCAGTCAGATCGACCAGGAAATATCAATTTTGGAGAAAATCGGTTTAACTGTTTAGGCGCTAACGTGTTCACAGACAGACGGACGGACGGACGGACAGACGGACAGACGTTTTGCTTTCAATTGGTTTTTCGGTATCAAGGTCCCACAAAACGGGGATTCTGTCTGCACCACGTGTTAGGGGGATTTTTCCCTGAATTTAGCGACTAGTTTATCCACGTTTTTGTTCCCGGGGGCTCGGCAATTAATTTTTTTCTGCCGAAAATCCGGCTTTTTTTTCGCGCAGCATTTCATAATCCTATATACGTACTCCGTATATACGTACGTATACGGGAAAGTAAAAATTGTTCAATTCCTTCCTATTGTGATAGTTCATCACATGTATTGTCATGAGTAGGAAATGAACATAAATGTAATTTGGAAATTCATAGGGATTCAACGAAGGCGGTGATAACAAGTGCATGAATGACGCGAGTGTGTAGGCCTGCGCGTGAATGCAGATATAAATAATTATAGAATGGGAATATTTAAATATCAGAGATTAAGATTGAATAGATATGGACATGTGAGTAATTTCCGTGATAGAGAAATGATTGGTATATCGAAATAATATTGGGAAAGGTCAAGGAGTAAACAGTTTGAGACGGACGAACGATCAATCAATGAACAAGTTATTCAAATTATCGTTATCCATATTATCGCGGCAAAAAGTAATATTCTTTCATGAAGAGCATGAGGGTTCAGGGCAGGAGTTTATAGCTAATTTACCTTAGAAAATTATATTATTATATAGGAGCGAATATTTTGTCAACAAAACTTGAAAAAAAAAACAGCTCTTTTCTGTATTCAAATTCGACCACAATATGGTTTAGGATAGAGATCACAGAATTATGAAAACGTGCACAAAATTCACTTCTCCTCATAGCTCGTCACACACAGTTTTTAACTGTTTTTGACATAAATAAATAAAAAAATAAAAAACACAAATGAGAGGCAAAGGTGGGAGAAAAACATTAGACAGGCGGTAAATACGAATCTGGGCTAGAGATCGTATCGGAACGCGGTAGAGGAAGCACGCATGTCAGACGGTGTTCGGTCGAGGCGAATGGTCAAGACGAACTTTGCACGGTGTTATCGTTGTCATGGTAGAATGAACGTGGACGAAATTTATAAAATCTATTGACGCAATATATCGTGTGGTTCCTATGGTCGTCGTGGAAAAGAGAAGCTGGAACGAGGATGCAAATGGATGCAGGCATCGGTCAAGAAGGCTGACACACCGATAACAAGTAACGGGGGACATTTTGGAATACAGAATACCAAACCCGAATTAATTGTATGAAGCTCAAGTTTAAAAAAAAAATAGCTTGAGATTTATTGATTTGAAATTTAATGTTTATAAAAGGGAACGGCGGAGTACGTACGAGGGAAGGGAACTTGAAATTTTAATTATTAATCAGAATAATAATTAATGGTGAAAATTACTTCTGTTGTTATTTGAGTGTTGTTGTATGTGTTCCGTCAGTTACAGGGCGAGCAATGGCGTGTTATTGTTGCACAATGGCACCATGGGCTTGAAGGAAGGTATGATTATTATTATTTGGTAAAAAATATTAACAACCCGATTCTTTCTCGAAAATTTTCAATAAATATTTATTCAATATCACGGAGAATTTGCTTGCAACAATTCTCAAAACTTACTTAACGTCATTTGAAGTAATTATTCAATATTCTTTGTCAGGTTTTAGTTTTTCGTGATAGTCACAAAAATATTAGCTTTTTACTTTTGAGAAAGCTACGTGTCTGAACCTGTTGACTTGAAAATTTCATCGAATGATAACGAAAATATTGGTACAGGTAAAACACAAACACAGTCTTCACTCTTCACTGAAAACCCACATCCCTCCACAATTAAGTACACAGCACTTACAGACCATGAAAAAACGTTAATTGAATAGTTTCACTACACGCATAAGAAACAATCTTCATTGGTATAGGTATCAAGCAACTGTAATAGTACTTCTATAGGGTTCAACCCTTCTATAGTTGTTGCTGGAGAGCAAATCTTGAATTAATGATTATGCAAATAAACCTCGACAGACTGCACAAACTACGGCGTTAACAGAAAGCGTAACTAAAGATTGTCGAATCTAAGCCTTCTAAGCGTGTGGCCCCAAAAATTGCTACCAGCAGGAAGGGCTGAAATATTGAGGTGGCCTTGATAGTATTACAGCGTTTTTTTACTTTCCCGTATACGTACGTATACACGGAGTGATATATGTAGTATAGGGAAAGTTATGTAATGCTGCGCGAAAAAATGGCCAATTTTCGGCGGAAAAAAATTAATTGCCGGGCCGTGAAAACGAATAAGTGGATAAAACCAGTTGCTAAATTAAGAAAAAAATCCCCTAACACGTGGTGTGGTCAAAATCCATGATTTGTTGCTTCTTTATACTTAAAAATCGATTGACGGCATTCCGTCCGTCTGTCCGTCTGTCCGTCTGTGGTCAACGCTAGCGCCTAAACCGTTCGGTCGATTTTCTTCAAAATTGATATTCCCCAGTCGATCTAATTCTAGTCGATGTTTCGTGATTTTGAAAAAGATTCTTTAAAATTTGGGGGTACTTTATATGAAGCCCCCCGGGGATTTTCAACATTTTCTCAAAAACGGCTACAAATTTTTTCTTTAAATTTCTTGTATGAATAGAGGAAAATACACTTTTTAACATGGCATAGGTCCGATTTTCACGTACAGCTCTGAATTTTCGAAAATTGTGAAAGTTTGAATTTTTTTCGGCGTCTTTCTCCAACTACAAAATTGAACATAGAGATTTTTTCTTCAAATAAAATTTGTTCTACATATTGAGTTCTTTCATAAAGGTCATGTAATGTTTTTCACAATTTTGGTAGTTTTCGTGCAATATTGCGTGCAATATGTGCAATTTTAAAAAATTACAAAAACAAGATTTTCTCAAAAACGGCTCCAAATTTTTTCTTTAAACTTTTGGTAGGGATAGTGGTAAGTGTACTCTATCAATGACATAAAAGCCATTTTGGTCTATCGGTTGGTTTTTTCAAAAATTACCAAAATGTAAATTTTTTTACTTGTCTCTCACGTCGTTAATATTTACATTATCGGCGATTTTTTACATTATTATATTTACAAGTATATATGCTTTAAATAATGTCTAGTAAAGTTTCTCCAAAACACTACCGTTTTCTGTGAAAAGTAGCTCAAATTTCGGCATTTTCAGAAATGCTCAAACGTCATTTTCTCGTATATGGCTGCAATTTTTTTCTTGAAACTTTTGTAACGGATAGTGCTAATTACACTCATTAGTATAGCGTGAAGTTTATTTTGAGTTTTTTTTGTTTTTTTAAAAAATTATATAAATGTAAATTTTTTGAAAGATCTCTCACATCTTTAATATGCACATTATCCGCAATTTGTAAAGATGATTATATTTGTGAGTGTAAGTGCTTCAAATAACTTCAAATAAAGTATTTTGAAAACTCAAAAATTTTCTGTGAAAATGAGCTTCAAATTTCGCATTTTTAGTAGTGCTAAAACGCCATTTTCTCTTAAACGGCACATAATTTTTAAAAGAAAATTGCCATTTACGGCTAGGTTTTTGTGTTCTTTAATATTCTAAAATTAATGTTTCTGTTCTACCAATAGGAAACCGATAGGAAAAATTAAGAAAATGACAAAAAAATGTACTTTTGGCGATGATAGATGGTAGCTAGCAAGAAAGAGTATGTGGCAATTCCGAATAGCTAGCGAAGACCCAGGAAAATAGAAAACTAATACGGGAAAGTCTGTGCCATTCTGTTTCTGTTTTTTGACAAATAAATAAATAAAATAAATACGGTCCTGCTTTATTTTTAAAAATACGAGTAGTTTTTCTTTAATTTTGTGACAAACGTAATAGGCCGCTGTAAAAAAGATTTTGAATAGAAGGATAATATGTTGTAAATGTAGTAATTATGGTGGATGAAATATAACTTTAGGAAATTTTGATAGTATACGTCGAGGAAAATGATATGTTTGACCTAAATTGAAAGTGCGGGTCTGTTGTAAGTCATCTAAGGAGTTGAAAAATGTAAGGCTTTGTGAACGAATTAGGGAGTTGATAGTGTCAATGTTCAGTTCATTATGGAGTTGAGAGTTGGGAATATACCAGGGTGCATGAAATATTTTCCTGATGAATTTATTTTGGAGAGTTTGTAATTTAATAATATGGGTTTTGGCAGCATTGGACCAGATGGGGCAAGCATAAGTAAGGGTAGGACGAATAATTGTGGTATATATTAATTTTGCTGAGTGAATGTTTATAGGTGATTTATAATTAATGAGGGAGTGTAATTTATAAATTTTTGTGTTAGTTTTATGTATAATGTTTTTAATATGGGCATTCCATTTAAGTTTAGTGTCTAAGAGGAGTCCAAGATATTTAATAGGTGTGTTGGGTGATATCCAGGGTATAGCTTGATCAAGAATTAATATTTCTGCAGGGGTGATTGGTTTACAGAGTGTGAAGATTTTAGCTTGACATTTATTCATGTTAATTTTAATCTGCCATTTAGAAGTCCAATTTGTATAAAGTATAGTCAGATTGTAGTCTATTTTTGGCAGTTGTTAAATTTTTATGACTAATGAAGAATGCAGTATCATCAGCAAAAACGGCTAATTCTGAGTACGTAAAGTTGGGAATATCAGAGAGATAGATGTTAAAAAGTATAGGAGATAGACAGGACCCTTGGGGCACGCCCGCGCCAACTAAAAATAGTTGAGAAAAAGAGGAATTAATTTTGACACGAAAAGTGCGATTAGAAAGAAAATTTTGAATCATTTTGAACAAATAAGTAGGAATTCCAATTTGGAATAATTTATAAATAAGACCATGCTGCCAAATTTTGTCGAATGCTTTTTCGATGTCCAGTAATAATACAATAGTATGCTGTTTTAGGTGAAAGGAGTTTTCAATATGTTCTGTTAGTCGTAAAAGTTGATGAGTATGCTGATGAGTGAAGCCAAATTGAGTGGGAGGAATAATTTTGTTAATTGTAGTGAAGTGTAATAATTTGTGATGTATAAGGGTTTCAAATATCTTGGAAAGAGAGGAAAGTAAACTAATAGGTCGGTAGTTCGATGGGTTTCTAGGATCTTTTTGTGGTTTACAAAAGGGAAGTACGATTGCTGTTTTCCAGGTAGTTGGAAAGTAATTAAATCTCAATGCTGAATTTAGAATAGAAGTAAAAGCAGTAATTGATCTTTTACCAAGTGACTTGAGTGTTTTATTATTGATAGTATCAAATCCTGGAGATTTGCGAGTTTTTGGTGTTTTAATGATTGAATGAATTTCAGAAGGGGAAATATAATCAATATTTTGGGGAACATTAAAATTTGGAAGAGAGAGAAAATTGCTAACAAGATTGTAAAAGTTATATTGAATATTAGTCGTTGAATTAGGAGTAAACGTATTTTGGAAATGAAGGCCTAGTAATTGAGTTTTGTCATAGTCATTTATTGCTGTAGTGGAATGTTGTTTAAGGATTGGAATAGATGTTTTTTCTTTACAGATTCTTTTAAGAGTTGACCAGAGCTTTTTTGATTGGGTATGAATTTGTTTAATAAAGTTTTTGTATTCATTAAATTTATGTTGTTCCAGTTTAGATTTTATAATCCTAGATATTTTGTTTAGTTTAGTTTTAATATCTCTACGCCTGGTTTGTTGCCAGAATCGTCTTAGGGAGTGCTTATTTTTAATAAGGTTAATAATAGGTAAAGGTAGAGGTTTATAATTTACGAAATTAGTTTTTGGTATATATTTAGAACTTATGTGTAAATTATGATTTATTGCATCAGTGAAATAAGTGATGTACGAGTCTATGTCATGAGTTGATAATATATTTGTGGGGAGTTGAATGCTGTTTTCAATATTTAATGTAAATTTATTCCAATTTACTTTTTGGAATATAGGAGAAGAGTTAGAATAGGTGATATGAGAGTTGAAATAAATGTTTATAATAACTGGATAATGATCTGAATCAAGCTCAGGTAATACGTTTTGAGTAATTGGAAGGTTTATGTTTTGTGTGATTAGTATATCTAAAATATCTGGGATGAAATTTTCATTATATGAATAATACATGGGTTCATTAGGGGCATGAATTTGAAGATTATGATTAGCAATAAATTTGTGTAGTTTTATACCATTTGGATTATTATTAAGACTTCCCCAGATTTGATTTTTACAATTTAGATCTCCGAGCAGTATGATTCTGTCTGTTGTATTGTTAAATATGCTTTTAAAATATGTCAGCGGGAAATTATACTTCGGAGGCTTATACACAACTGTAAGGTGGTAATGGATTTGAATGATATTGATTATTATTGTAATGAATTCGAGGGAGGGAGTGATAGGTGTATTTATAAGAAAAGATTTGAGTTTGGAATAAATAATAATAGCTACGCCACCCGATGCTATATTGTCAATTCTGTCATATCTGTATATTTTATATCCATGTAAATAAAATTTTTCATTGGGGATGAGATGCGTTTCGGTGATACATGCTATTTGGATGTTGTGGGAATAAAGAAAATGTTCAAATAATTGATGTTGCCTTTCAATTCCATTGGCATTCCAATTGAGCAGTGTTATGCAGTTACTTTTCTTAGACATTTTGTTTGTTCAGAAGTGATTCTATGATTTGTTGAATTTGTGGTATTAGTGAAGATATAACTTGCGTAACTATTGTGGTAATTAATTGCGAGATATTTAATGAAGAAGTGTTAATGTTATTAATATTTTGAGAATTGCGAGCTGTGTTGGAATATGTATTTGACCAGGCATTAGGTGGTTTCTGAAGTGGGGGAAAGTCTGTGTTGTGGAATGTGAATGTTTTAGGCTGTGTATTTGTATTTTCCAAATTATGTATGGTCTCTTGTGAAGTATTATTGAATTTAGAAGTTTTGTTGTTAAGTGCTTGTTTAAAAAAGGGCATCCTCTATAATTAGCAGTGTGGTTACAGTTAACACAAATCGGAAGTGACTTTTGAGGTTTGTTGCAAAGAGAATAGTGGTGATTCTGATTACATTTGACACATCTGGGAGTTAAACGACAGTTTGCCTGTGAGTGATCAAATCGTTGACAGTTTTTACATTGTATGGGTGAAGAACGTTGAGTTCTTGGTTGAATATTCACTAAGCAATGAAATAAGGTTTTCAGATGTAGAATTTCTTTACCTTCTTTGGAGTTTTGTAGATCTAAAGCACACGTTTGAAGAGGTTTTCTGGATTCGTCGTAAAGTCTTCTAACACTGATTATGGGATATTGTAACCTAAATAGTTCATTATAAATGTCTATTTCTGAAATTGAAGAAGGAATGTTTTTAAGCATCACAGGGAAACACTTTTTTGATGGATCTTGATATGTATAAAATTGAATGTTGTTTGATTCACTAAATTTGCGAAAGTTCCTAAAGTCGTCAGTAGATGTGAACTGTATTTTTATTTCACTTTTGCGAGACTTAGTGGTGTATTCATGTTGCACAATTTTTTATATATCTTGTATTAATAGCTGGTAATTTTTTCCAATCACTGTAAACGGTGGAATTTTCACTTCAGAGTTAGAGAGTTCGTTATCAGGATCGGCAGTTTTATTCAAGATGTCGTATCTGGAGTATGTTGGAATTGAATAGGTTGGTTTACATTGTTTTTGACGTTTGGCTGAATTTGCTTCTTGAAGAGGAGGTTGATTATTTGTATTACCTGAAGTGTGTGTAAAGATTGTGGAAGATTGGTTATTAGGTGGCATTTCTTCTAATCCGGGAGCAGCTTGAAGAACATTGATGGTAGTAGAAGATGTTGATTGCTGAGAAGAATTTTGAGGTTGATGTGTCACATCTTGAGGCAATGACTTTTGACGTTTAGCTGGATTTGTTTCTTGTAGAGGAGGCTGGCTTCTATTTGCATTATACGAAATGTCTGTGTAAATGAAGGGAGGCTGGTTGTCCGTTTGCATTCCTATCAATCCGAGAGTAGCTTGAGGTACATTGACAGTATTCGATGTTGATTGAAGAGAAGCATTTTGTGACTGATATATTATATCTTGTGATAACAAATTTTGAGATGTAATATTTTCAGGTAAGTTTGAATTATTATTCTGCATTATTTGCAGGTCTTGATGGAACATGTAATTTCAATGCCCAATACAGTCTCCCCGGAGGGGAGATGGATTTATTTATGTCTGCAATTGATTTGAACAAATTTATGATAAATGTCAGATTTTCTTACCAGTGGCAGGCTGGTTCGCTAATATTTTGTAAATATATTGAATCTCCGTGCGAAAACAGTCAGATTACTTGGCACGGCCATTAAAGCGTGGAATCGAAAATTAATTGAATGGATCGGAGAATGTATCATCTTGTAGATTATGGTGTGAAAAACGTTTCTTTGAGGCCTTTGGCCTCACGTTTTTCACACCATAATCTGAGGCCTTTGGCCTCAAAATTTTCCTTTTTAAGGCTCTAAAATACTTTGTTTATGAGTTATTTGTCGATATAGGTTGACAGGTGATGCGGGTTGCATTTTACATGAATATTTCGATGCGTTTTTTTTAAGACATCATCCATATTTTTAAAGTCAAAGTGGAATTCGTCAAGTCTCCGTGAAATTCTCTTTCTTTAGAGCCCTCATTTATAAAGATTGGTTGCGTGTGAAAGCCGGAACCCAAAGGTATACTACTGAAATAATACAGGAGACGATATTCCTGAATTAAATTTATGAAGTGCGTATTATTATTAATATTAACAATGAATGATTGTTAAATTTTCTGTTCTTGTAATTTTTATTACAAATATTTTCAAAATCAGTTGCAACAGTAAAGATTGACCATGCAAAGTACGGAAGTTTTCGAGCAATTTAATCTGAAATAATAGTACACAAAATGATACCTTCCCTCTCCAGAAACTACAGTCATTATTTCAAGTCTTTAGTTGTCAAATTCAACATAATTGAACATATTTCCGTCTTAAGAGCCGCAGGACATTCCTCCCACCGAGGGCTCGGGCGGAGGTCACTTCTCTCAAGGTCAAAGCCTTTCACTAGAAGCCGGTGGGGCGTGGATTATCGCCATCGCAGGGCGCGTTGCTGGGGCCCTTGTGCAAGCCTGCTCTATACCATAAAAGCCACAAGCAATAATCCCTCTTTCTCTTTCTTTCTCTCTCTCCCCCTCTCTCTCTTCCTCTCTCCCCCCTCTCTCTCTCTCTCACACACACATGAAAAACAATGTGTACCCTTTACAATACCAAATCCAACAATTAAAAAAACGCAAAAAACACTTTAATAAATAATGGTTCCTCATAACAATACATACACACAACTATTTCGTAACATGAATGTTTCTCCATTCTTCTTTATGATTATAGAGACACTTAATTTGCCAAAATAAAGTGTTTTAAATTTAAAAAATGCTTCACAATTAAGGTACATGCTCTTGGCAAAAAATTACAAATTTCAGATATCATTTACTTAGTATGTAACAATTTGACAATTTTTTCAAAGCCACTGTCTTGTAATTTATTTTTTACAATATTTTTTCCTTTTCAGTATGAAAATGAACCCCATTTAGCAGTAAACTACCAGTCTTATCTTACAAAGTAACATGAATTAAATGTTCAAATTATTGAAGTTATTTAGTCAAAGAATTTATATTCCTATAGCTGCCTAAAAATATTTGCAAGCGCTACATTTCCTTTCTCTCCTCTTCTAAAACCGAGCTAAATTTGTCGCCCTCCCATCACAGACGCACGACCTTGAGTGACCCCTCTGCTCTGTGCTCCTAGTATTCTCCCTTTTGGCTTGTTCGCCGACAACGGCAATATTTTTACAGACTGTTCAATAATTTTCAAAAATCAATGAAATAAAAAGTTCAGTATTACCACGATTCTAAATAGTCAGCTCTTTTTGAACACCTAGCAAAAGTTTGTGATGGCGATACCAGCACAAACGGATGTGGAACTATCCAGAGCCAAGTGCAGTCAATAATTTCCTGAATCGCAAGATCCCTCTTTTTGCGGTATCTTGACACCGATTCTCCCTTGATCTTCACAGATGAAGTCAAACGATATTTCTCCGCCTCCGTTGCCAGTCACCATTATCTCCTTTGTGGCCATGTGGCGTGACGTTCACCTACCACTCTCGCCACGTGGATCCATTTAACATTTTTTTCTACTTTTTTTTCTACTTTTATTACTTTCTACTTTTTTTCTACTTTTCTACTAATAATTTCCACGAAAAGTAATTGTTTGCAGTCATAAAGCGAAGCCAAAGGTTTAATGCAAAGATAAGGATAAAATCCAAAAATCAAACCTAAAATAAAGCTGAAATTAAGAACATTTTGTCCGTGTTATACGCACGAGAACATCACCACCCCTTCTTCTTTATGTGGTTGTTCACATTCTCTCATTATCATTACAATAATTCTCAGAACTTTACATCTTATCCCTCTGAATTATATTTACTTCGATTTTGTCAAGCTACACCCATGTGAATGCTACAATCCGGCGGATCAGTTCACCTAGTGCTTGCAACGTGTTATCACCGAAACGAATGAGCCCGTTGCTTTCGTTTTAAAAATGTCGAACTTTGGTTGACTTTTACTGTTTGACACTCTTGGATTTACTGTTCTGTTGGTTGTTCAGAATTCGACATTCCTTGCTCTTAATCGGCTTTCATGTACAGCTTAATTTTGCCAGGGTGGCCGCTGGGATTCGCGAGTAAAGGTGGAAGCTGAAAGTGGTGGGGAGGGAGCCACGAGGCGGCGCTCGATCGCGCCTGGCTCGCCTGCCCATACCAAAAACATTAGTCTACCTCACGGCACATGCTAGCGAACGGTCTTGGAAATTAATTTGCGGTAGTGTCTTCGCTCGGTAATGGAGAAACACCAAATTTACGGGATGCCCTGGCTCTGGCTTCATCATCCACATGTTTTTCACTGTCACAGGCACCCGCTTCCTCACTATCATAAGTAGTATCACTATCTCTGTCTTTACTACCGTTAGCGTCGTTACCAGTAAAAATAGCGATTTCTTGATATGGTGCATTAAATCATTATGCACCATATCAATGAATCTATCGAGAGCAGATTCCACGTCCTTTCTCTTCTTCTATTTATTACGAGTAGTAAATGAATACGATTCTCCCGATTGAATAGAATTAATTTCCTTATTATTCTGCAAATAGATATTTTCGAAACACTCGAAGCAGCAATTACTCCCTTAAGAACTGCTTTGATATTTTCAATGCCTTCTTTTGCTTCTCTTCATTAATTGATAATTGTACTTTGGCAACGACATCACGCGTCTGACTGTGAAGGATGTCCTTATGCAAGTTGCTCTGAACAAGACGCATTGAAATGATCACAACAAAATAATAATTACTTATACAGAACTTCATACAAATAGCTGTACTCTGTTAGGGAAATGCAACTGAAAACTGGCACTTTGCGGAGACGAATAGTCAATGTTTACTCAACTAGAGTAATGCTGTCAAAACGTCCAACGAAGGGACGCGCTCCCCCCAAAAGCGATACATTTAAGGAATGGACTCTTCCGGCAGCTCTAAGTCCTGACCTTGAGCGGCCACGCTAAATAATATCACTGTACCGGGGTAGCAAATTTCCTGCCAAACGAAAGTTCTGAATAGAACAAGCGGTCACAAAACAGGAAGGTGAATATTTATTTAATCCTCTGAAAATTCAAAAAATACAAAATTTCATTTCTTTATTCGTTGGATTGGTTTATTAGAGCATTGATTTACTAAACGAGCACTGGTGGTACGACAGATAAGACAATGTGCTTAAGATCAAATACAGTTAAAAAAGCTAAGAGGGGAGAATAAGACTGACTTGTTCTCAGGTCTGAAGAACCACAAAAACGGCAGTTAGTTGTGTTATTGGTAAGAGTCGGACGAGATCCAATAGTTTACCGTTTATGGATTCCCCACCTACTAACAACCGGTACATTTTGGATGCTCCATACTAAGTTTATTAATTTAATATCTAGCACAGTTTAAAACTGAGTGATGTAGTATGGGAAGAAATAAAATCTGTGCACCGTTACTTGAGTGCTGAGTTCTGTCCTCAATAATGTGCATATTACGTTGAATTATGAATGCAGGAAATAAGGAAACAACATTTTTGGTCAGAATTGATATGAAAATATTGTCTCCCATATAATAAAAACTATTTGCAAAGGCAAATCAGGTACAGATATTGGCTATTATCCCTTATCACGCCCTTCGTGACGGAATCGACTTACTGACGTGACAAAAAAATTAAAGGTTAAGGGATGATTATTTGAATAATTACGTTCCCTACAGAGCTCAAGAAAAGGTGCACAGACAGTGAAGCTACATGTACGTCTAGGAGCAAAACAAGCAGCCTTCTCAGCAGCTGCTCAAAGAATCACAGAAACGGAATTGAGGTAGGGATCATTGACCCAGTGCGGAAAAGGTGCATTATGCTATGACAGAAGTCTGTTGTTGGAGAGGTAGCAGAAAACAAGACAAGAGAATTAGCTAAAAGTGCGGTCCTCCGCCAAACATTTCGATAAAAATAAATAAAGGGCATTTACCGAAAACCAAGTGTAGATAGAAACACACATTTCCTTGTGGCCCGGTGACGGCCACGACTTGTATCGCGTTCTGACATACTCTCAGGACCGGCTCAACAGCCGCGGAGAGTGAGGATACGAGCCATTCCTGTGCGCTCACCCTCTCTGATAAAGTACACAGTAGACTACAAAGGGTTAGTACATTACCCTGAGTATCTCTCACGTCGCTCGCCCGTATTTACCGATCCAGTTGGAAATTACTTTAGTCGTAACAATAAATTAACAATGCAGTGTCATAACAAAACTTTCAGGATAAACTAGTGGTGCTACAGAATGGCACAGACTTTCCCGTATTAGTTTTCTATTTCCTTGGATCTTCGCTAGCTATTCGGAACTGCCGCAAACTCTTTCTTGCCAGCTGTCATCTATCACCGCCAAAAGTACATTTCTTGTAATTTTCTTAATTTTTCGGTTTCCTATTGGTAGAACGGAAATACTAATTTTATAACATTAAAGAACACAAAAACCTAGTCCTAAATGGAAATTTTCTTTTAAAAATTATGTGCTGTTTAAAAAAAATGGCGTTTTAGCGCTACTAAATGTGCGAAATTTGAAGCTCATTTTCACAGAAAATGTTTGAGTTTTCAAAATACTTTATTTGAAGTTATTTGAAGCACTTACACTCACAAATATAATAATCTTTACAAATTGCGGATAATGTGCATATTAAAGATGTGAGAGATCTTTCAAAAAATTTACATTTATATAATTTTGAAAAAACAAAAAAATAACTCAAAATAAACTTTACGCTATACTAAAGAGAGTAATTAGCACTATCCGTTACAAAAGTTCGAAGAAAAAATTTGCAGGCATATATGAGAAAATGGCGTTTGAGCGTTTCTGAAAATGCGAAATTTTGAGCTACTTTTCACAGAAAACGGTTGTTTTCGAGAAACGTTACTGGACATTATTTAAATCACATGTTCTCATAAATATAACAATGTAAAAAAATCGCCGCTAATGTAAATATTAACGACGTGAGAACCATGTGAAAAAATTTACATTTTTGTAATTTTTGAAAAAAACAACCAATAGACCAATATGGCTTTTATGTCATCTGATAGAGTACATTTACCACTATCCCTACCAACAGTTTAAAGAAAAAAATTGGAGCCGTTTTTGTGAAAATCTTGTTTTTGTAATTTTTTAAAATTGCACATATTGCACGCAATATTACACGAAAACTACTAAAATTTTGAAAAACATTTACATGACCTTTATGAAAGAACTCAATATGCAGAACAAATTTTATTTGAAGAAAAAATCTCTGTGTTCAATTTTGTAGTTGGAGAAAGACGCCGAAAAAATTCAAACTTTCACAATTTTCGAAAATTCAGAGTTATTCGAGAAAACCGGACCTATGCCATGTTAATAAGTGTATTTTACTTTATTCATACAATACATACAGAAATTTAAAGAAAAAATTTGGAGCCGTCTTTGAGAAATTTTTGAAAATCCCATATAAAGGGCTTCATATAAAGTACCTCCAAATTTTGAAGAATCTTTTTCAAAATCTCAAAGCTTCGACTAGAACCAGATCGACCGGGGAATATCCATTTTTGGAGAAATCGTACGTATGGTTTAGGCGCTAGCTGTGTTCACAGACGGTTAGACGGACGGACAGACAGACGGACGTTTTCGTAACGTACGTAAAAAGATGGACGTAAAAAGAAAACGCCCGAAAGGAAGCGTCGCAGGGTTTGTTATTTGTTTATCTTTACGTATGATTCATGTCTTAAGAAATTATATTCTCATTATTTATAAATTAAAAAATGAAGATGAACATGTGTTCGCAGAGGGAAGCATGTACAGGTTCAACCATCTTAACATTCTTGAATAAAATTTAAAACAAAGTGCTGAAAATCTTCGTATTCTTGAAAGATATTATTTATCATAAGTAATATCACGAGAAGTGCTGTTCTAGCCTGATGGAGAAAAATGTCTCCCTTGTACATCCAAAAGCGTGGTAACAAAGTGTAAAAAATAAACTGAATGCGGATGCGGATGGCCACAAAATATTGAACATGCTTACTGTGTTATTTTTTACACGTTTTTCTGTTTGAACATTATTTACTGTGCATATTTGTTTATATTTCTGTTCAAGTCCAAATAGTTTGTGAGTTAACATTTCAGTACAAAAAATTTAAATTTAAATAATGAGTTGATTATTGTGATTTTAAAGAAACTTTCGTCAGTATCTTGTAACTGCTTATTAAAGTAATCGTATAGCATACTTTTCTACATTTAATTTCTTCTTTTAATATTCCTGGTCAGTGATTATTCTGCTAAATGTCACGTGTCCGAATAGTTTTGTGAGTCACTGTATATAACGAATAATTATAAATATATAAATACATACTATATGAAATATAGTATAAATAATTTCTTCTGCATCGTCGCGCATATTTGCGTTTAATGTGTCACGTTTAACACTATCGGGATAAGAAAAGTTCAGCATGTTAATGTGGACACTCTATTACAGGAAGGTAGATTTTATAAGGTTCTGGCAGTCGATAATGCCACTATAATTTCTTTGATAATTTCTAAATGACGACGATTTCTCAATTTCATTCTCGGAAATCGCGTCATCTTGGAAAGTGGAAGTCCCATCTCGCGTGTCCGAAAGTGAATCTATTTTCACTACAGAACTAAAGGTTAACTTTTTAAAAATCCACATTTCATTTCGTTGCCCTCACTGTCATTTGGAAAATAGGCGTAATCATAAATACATCTCTTATTGTTTTTTTTAGAATACAACCTCCTAACATAACTGGTACAAAGCTCGTTTTTACGTCTTCTGCTCCTTATTCATTGATTGCTAGTGGTGATTCCGGATGCATCAACCGCTAAGGTCATTAATCTTGTGAGTGTAACGTATGATTTTTTCTTCGGAAGGTGAACCCGGCGGTGAACCCGGCAGTGAACCCGGCGCCGATGAATCCAGCGCCGACCTTCCGTTGGCTAGCGGGGGTTTTCCTCGACCAGGTATCTCCCATCGTTGGGGCACCGCCACAGACGGAAAAAGTTCCGAGCTGCCGATTGGTCTCTCAGAATCTGTGGTAGTGTAGTGCATGTTAGTGTGTATGTAAGGGATGTGGATAGGACAAGCGATCCGATGCCCTTTCATTAGGGTACTGCTCCGGTATTGATTGAAGAAACCACGGAAAACCACCGATTAGGGCAGCTGGCCGCTATAATTCCCCTCCAGACAGCGACTGAATTCGACCTAGCTGACAAGCTAGTGACGAAAATCCTCCCACCGTCGGGACTCGAACCTAGGACCTCCCGGTAAGAGGACAGCAGTGACATCAGTTGATGCCACAAGCCACCTCTCCCGGTACTGCATGGTACTGAATGTTAAGAACCTCTTTAAGTTTTGAAAAGAGAAAAATCCAAATCATAACCAGACTATTGAGTCGTAAAGTGGCAAAATGTTTGCAAAAGTTGGGAGTACTTTCATTAAGTCTACGGATCCAAATGTGAGTACAATTTCGTGTTTTTATCTCATTCCTTCCTTTCTAATGAATTTCCTTCTCTAATAAAGAGTTTTGAACAGAACGTGGCGTGAAATGACTTGGAAAGAAAAGCTGGATGCCGTCTTCAACAAACCGCATTTAAGTTGTGGAGCATTCAAGCATAAAATCGTGTTGAGGTTCCGCTCAAACAAATCTTCCAGATTTACTAAAAAAACCCTCCAGATTTAGTAAAAAAAATCCTCACTATAAATTCGGCCCTGGAAGGTGAACAGCATGTATACTGAGTTGCAAAAATTAACTGATTTTTAATATTTGACTAATTTAACAATTTTAAAAACTAAATACATATTTTTTCGCACGGCCTAGAATTAATTTAACAATTACTTTAGAGATACAAACAAATTTTATTACTTTTTTCTAACATTTTATCTGACTAGGGGCTCCTATACAACTGCCCATTTTTCTCACACAAAAAAAAGTCCTCAAATCCGACCTCGGGATACACGAATCCTCAGGATATCTGATCTCCTTTCCTTCCTTTTCTCCTTCCAATTTTCGATTTGTACAGGATGCTGAACCTACAACATTGTTTAAGTACTTCAATTTAATATAATGTAAATGTATTCTGTATTGTGTATGTGTGTATATATATATATATATATATATATATATATAATAAAGATGAATGAAAATGCAAATCAATGTATTTATTTGCACTTCATTCATTTTTTATTGTTTTTATTATTTTCCATCTCGGTCCCATGGATGTCGGTAATGAGGGTTTCCACAGTAGACAAATCCGGTGCTGGTCCCCAAGCAAGAGCGCTTGAGAGAGGGAGAGACAGACGGAGGAAGGGGAAGGGCCGGGAGGGGGGAGGGGAGGGGACGCTGCGGGAGGCGCCTCTCCGGAAGCGTTCAGCACGCGACCGCGGGCCGCCCCCTCCCCCTTCCCAACCCCCCGCGGCGCCACGCCGCACGCGAGGGCAGCCCCGGCCCCTGCTCCTCCAACACCCCCTCCCCCCCACCCCTCCGCCCGCTGCTTCACGCGACGCAATGCGGTCGCCCCCACCCCCCGCGCGAGGAGGTATTTATGAAGCGTTAGCTCACAAGTTAACGATCGCCATGCCTCATGCGTGTCAGCCCGCTCAAATCACCAAAGGATCCTCAAGATAATGAAGTCATATACACATTCTCATTTTTACACCGTTTCTGCATCTTTGATTGGCCGACATAACTTTGTTTAATAGATAATCGATGGTTCATGTTGTAATTGACGGTCGCCTTGTTCCATTACATATCACATGTTTAGTCATGTCAGATTAGACGCAGGGGGAGGCGTATTGAGATCCAATTTTGTCACGGCGAACCGTTGGTATTCTATATTATCGCTTAGTGCAGTCAATGTCTTTTTGTGATATTTTCTCGTTAGCAGATGTTTGCGATACTTGAACCCTTTTGAGCTGAGGGTATCTCTCTGAAATATCCGGCGGAAGAGCCAGTATTCCAAGTAATTTCGTATTTAAGAGTATTCGTGATCAGAAGTATTTAACAACTGCTTTGTGGTTGCGAATAATGGATACACAAGCCGGATAAACTTGAGTGAGGAGCGGCCGCATTTTTAATAGTTCGATTGCGATTGAAACAAGTTTCCGGTTCATCAATTCTCTGATCATTTGTGGGCATCGCATTCGTGAAAACGCGCAAGTCTTTAGGAAGATTAATTGATGGATGTTTCTGGGCACGTCAATTGCTAAGATCATTAGTCCCTTTAGCGTAGTGAATATTAGGGGAGGGTGGTGATCCTCCCCCATTGGGTGCTGAGATCCGGCGTCAACCTATCCGTGACTTGGGGGGATTTCCCCCGCCAGGTTTCTCCTCCACCGCCCTAGCAGGGACAATCTCTACGTACCTGACGGGTTTCTCGTCATGAATAGTAGTGTAGTGTATGTTAGTGTATATGTATGAGTAAGGAGTAAGAATAGGACAAAGAAAAGGAAGAAAACATAGGGCGCTGTCCGTAGCTCGTTTGATACGGTACTGCTCCGGCTTTTACCAAGGATTTATCAGAGAAACCTAAAAAATCAGCCGATCAGAGCAGCCGGTCGCTACAACTCCATCCCAGAAATCAACATAGCCAGTGTGGAAAAATCTTCAAGTCTCGAAGCCAACAACCTCCCGTTACGGGTCGCTGCAGATGCAACGGTGATGCTGGATCTGGCTCTCGCGGCCGATCACTTTAGAAAGAGGGCTACAGTTTCTACCTTCCAATGTATCATTAAATCACGATAGCAGAGCTGTTGGTGTCAACAATCAGAAGACTCTTGAACAAATATATCCTCATGCACAGAATATAATCAATAAATCTTAATTGTTTAAAATTGTTTTATTGTTAATCCTAGGATGCATACACCAAGTTGCAGTTCTATTCACGCTTGCCTCGCAGTTACACTTCAAACGCTTGCCTCGCAGTATGAGAAAATATAAAATAAAAGTAACAAAAATAGGAAGCATAGATCCAAGAAACTACGTGAATGTATATGCAGGGCCTCTGAGGGACTGAGCAATAAGCTCTCGAAAAATGCACTTTATTTATTGTTAGTAACTGAATTTCTTCATAACTTCGATAAAAGTCAACTCAGAAATGATTCTTTATTTAAATAATTATTAACAGGGCCTTAAAAGGTCTGCATCTGTGTTGACGAAATAGAAACAAATTGCAGAATCTACCTATATATCTTATGAGGATTTTTCCTTTGCCAGTATCTAAAATGAAAGTAGAAAGATACAAGAAAGATTACACAGAGGGCAAGCTCTCAGTAATGCAACTGTACAGAATAAAACGCGAAAAAAAAAATTAGGGCCTCGGAGGCCCTACATATGCGTTCTAGGTTACGATTCTTTTTCGTTTAAAGGTAAAAACAGGACATCAACTGAAGTCACTGCAATGCCTCTAACCGGGAGGCTCTAGGTTCGAGTCCCGGTGGCAGGATTTTTCACACTAGCTAAATAGCTAGATAGAATTCAGTTTCTGTCTGAAGGAGAATTCTAGCGGCCGCCTGCTCTGATCGGTAGTTTTCCGTGGTTTCTCCACTCAATACCAGGCGAATGCCGTATCCTAACAAATGGGCTACGGACCGCGCGTGATTTTTCCTTCCCGTCTTTATCCTACCCTCACACCTTACTCCACACATTTACACTTCCATTCACTACACTACCACATGCCGAGATACCAGTCGGAGGAAAACCCAGCTAGCCGTCAGTAGTCAGAGTATTCGGGGACGTATCTCACTATCCAGCAAGGAAATATCATGCCACCACACTAGGGAAAACATGGATTACTCTTATGGGACGAATGACCTTGGCAGTTGACGAATCCGAAATCACTCAATCAACCAATAAATTAAATATTAATTGGGTGAGATTGATAAGCGTGCCTCGCTCCCGGGGCTGATTGTTTTCCAAGACTACTCCATTATATCGCAGACAGAATTTAATGGGATCTTTATTTATTAAAGAGTGTGGTCAATCTTACAAGGAAGGCCAGAAGCCTCCGCCGCCTTTCCTCCCCTCTCTCCCCTCCTCCGACCACCCTGCACGCGGTCGGGTCCCGGCCGGCCTGCGGAGGGCCGACTCGCTCGCTCCCACGCTACGCACAAGGGCGCGCCCAGATGCGGCCACCGCCGATTGCCGATTTATGATCCACTTTACAAAGAAAGATAGGGAAGCCGCCCCCGCTTTCTCTAACCGCCTCCGAACACCACGACTCGCGGCCGCGCCAGGCCCGGTCGCTCTTTCACACGACGCTACACACACACAGACGCACTCTCACGCAGCCCCCACCGTTCTCAGCCGCCGAAAGACTTATCTTCTGTCCGCCGTGCCGGGCACAAGCGGGTTCGTGCAGCCAAACTATCTTTGTCGCGTTCGCAAGTGAACGAAAACTATGTAGGCACGAACACTCTAACCTTTCAATCAACTGATCCGCTGATCGTAATCCAGTATTGTGCCGTTCTGATACGGCCGCCAACTTTGTGGTGCGCACGCGTAAATACTATCGTAATCCAGTATTGTGCCGTTCTGATACGGCCGCCAACTTTGTGGTGCGCACGGCCTACATCAAAATCTAAAACCAGCAGTGCCGGCGACATTCCGCAACTTAATTATGTCGCGCGCGCTTCCTGCGCTATTCGATTAACTACACCGTTCCTGCACGGGCCGCAGTCGGGGACAACGCAGAGTGTTCTACAGGGAACTGCCAGATCTCCGAGTGCACCACCAGGACTGCCAAATCATCTATTAACGACGACCGAGTCTACGTAGACTAGCCGCCTGACGTCTCTTCACATGGTTGGACATCTACCTGCAGCCAACAGATGAGTGCCCTAATTCACAAAAGCATTGCTATGACATTACTAAATTTCTCACGGCAATTTTAATATAGATTTATTTCAACCTAAATTCATTTCAAACTTCAAATTACTTGTTATCAACTTCAATCATTAATTATCATTCTCCAGCTTATGTAAATGTTAACTACCAAATCTATTCACAATGGGCAAAACTTTGCTCAGCTAAACCAATTGTATAGTGTACATAGTCATAAGGCAATCATTCATCTTCATTTAGGTTAAGATAATCTTAAGTTCATGTATTGTTTTGCTGCAAAATACAATAAGTGAAAATCACAAACTATTTACTGATCTACCAGACCCCACTAGCTCCTCCGCCTGCAACCAGGCCCGCTGCGCAGAACAGCTGCACAGGATAAACATTTGGTCGCCTCCGGGCCGGTTATGAGCTCTACGTACTTCCCCTTTAATCCACTTTGTTGCCTACATCAAGGACATAAACTTGGTTCACTTCTTCTCATTTAAATAATTCTCATTGGTCCTCCATCATTACCGGGCAAGTGATTTTCACACTGTATAATTTTAAAATTCATTAATTATAAGTCTACTGAACCAAAAGATGCAAAACAAAACATGAACAAATTCTCAAGGGTTATTTATGTGTCTACTATTCAGCAAACATCAAGTGTTTATTCCAATCTAGTGTTGTTTAAATGTGTATAAATGCCAATTTCAGCAAAGTGTGAAGTGTCGGTGAACTGTGAAGTGTTAGTACTATTTGTGTGTTAGTTACAAGTCAACTTACGGTTGCTGTGAGCAATTTAGCTAATTCATTTCTAAAAAGTTTGCAAATTTTCAAGTACTCCTCCCCGGAGTGCCCACCGGGGGCAGCAAATCCATTTTTATCAAACGATCATAGGCAGGCAAGATGTCAAACGCAGAACGTAGAACTCTTAACAAACAATTGTCAGCTCGCGATTTCGCGCTACGTCAATTCAAAGCTTACGGTGAAAGAATTCAAACTCATGAAATAACTGATTCACTATCTTACAAGCAACTTGTTGAAAACAAACAAACTTTGAATCACTATTGGAATCAATATCGGTCAGCACTAGAGGCATTAGGCCCAAATGATGATACTCAACTAGATGACTTATTTCAAATAGAGGAAGACAAAAATAGAATAATTGCACAAATTCAAATAAAACTAGAATCATCTCCATTTTCACCTCAAAATGTAAATAATTCATCGACCATGCAGTCATCGCAATCTAATCCTCTTTGTATAAATGTAAATAATGATACTAATAACATTAGATTACCAACCTTACCAGCTCCAACCTTTAATGGAAAATTCTCCGAATGGGAATTTTTTAGAGACTTGTTTACAAGCATTGTGGTTGAAAATGCCCATTTAACTGGCGTTGAAAAATTTCATTATCTCGCCCAAAGTTTGAAAAATGAAGCGCGCTCAGTAATTCAAAACTTAACAAATACTGCTGAAAATTTTCAAGTAGCTTGGTCCTTGTTATGCCAAAGATACAATAATCCTAGACAGTTAGCTTCAAGCTACATCAACAACTTAGAAACTCCTCCTGAAATCAAAAGGTCACACCCTCAGTCGATTAGAAACTTCATAGATCATTATATGGCCAACATCAAGGCACTCAAGGCTTTGAAACTCACAGTACCCACACTAGATCTAATTATTCTGCACAGAATACTCGCTCATTGCCCTAGCGATATTGTCAAAGAATGGGAGCGACATTCTGCTTCAAGTGAAGCCCCATCTTTAGAATCAATGTATGATTTTTTGGAAAAAAACCTATCGTATTGAAGAAAGTTGTCAAAGCAATCCCGTTTTAAATCATGCCACCTCTCATCAAACCTCCAATCAAAATTCTAATAAAAATGATTCTATGCAAGCTCTCTCATGTCCAATTTGTAAAGAACCACACACAATCTTTAAATGTCAAAAATTTAAAGCCATGAACCCAGCTGAGAGATTAACTCACTTTAAGACAAATAAACTGTGCTTTAATTGTTGTAAAGTAAATGTTCGAGGTCACAAATGCAGTGAGAAAACATGTCTAGAATGCGCACAAAGGCATCACACCCTATTACATCATAGCTTTGTAAAGAAAGTAACTAATACAAACTTAACGATTGCGAATCCTAATCAGAGGAGTAAAAACTCACTAATTGTCAACAACTCAGACCCTCAGATGAATGAAACTTCTAATTTAACACTCAATACCCCAGAGTTTCACCCATCCAGTGTTAATAATTCAGGAAATCCCTTGCATTCCACCCAATTTGCGGCACAATCATCGAGTAATACCATAGTAAATGCAACTTCTTGCCGAACAAATGATGAATTGCAACCCGTATTACTCCCCACAGCCATTATAAGAATTGCAGATAACAAAGGAAATTTTATTCAAGCTAGAGCATTATTAGATTCAGGGAGTAACTGCAATCTAATTTCTGAAAACTTAGCCAGCAAATTATGCCTTCCTACTAAATATTCAAATATCAATATTAAGGCTATTTGTCATAGTAACTTTCCCGCTAGTATAACTCTTACTGCCACAATAGCTTCAAATTACTCAAATTGGAAGGCAGTAGAAACCTACATTGTTGTCCCTCAAATCACAGCCAACATTCCCACAGCTCAAATTGATGTTCAAAATTGGCAAATTCCTACAAATTTAAACCTAGCTAATCCAGATTTTAATCAGTCTAAACCAATTGATATTCTACTTGGTGCTGGATTAACTTCAAAAATCATTCTACCCGGCATATTGAATGTTAATACTAACTTCCCTATCTTACAAAACAGTGTTTTTGGATGGACCATAAGTGGATGCTATCCAGCCTCAAATGCCTATGCTCAGACTCAAACCACTTTAAGTAATTTTATCAATGCAAAATCAGAGGAGGATCATTCATTAGAAAGATTCTGGCAGTTAGAAGAAATCACCCCCCTTCAGAACTTTACTTCAGAAGAATTATTCTGTATAAACCACTTTAAAAACACCACCACTAGGACTCCAGATGGAAAATACGTCACTAAGCTTCCAAGGAAAGCAAGTGTAGATATTCTAGGCGAATCTAGATCGCAAGCTATCCAAAGATTTTATTCCATTGAAGCACGCATGTCACGTGATCCAGATTACAAATCATCTTATCAAAGCTTCATGCAAGAATATGTTCAATTAGGACATATGTCACCGTCCCCTAGGCCACCCCCCAATGTGCCTACTTATTATGTACCTCATCATGCAATCATCAAAAGGGATTCGTCAACCACAAAAACGAGAGTAGTATTTGATGCTAGTGCAAAAACTAGTACAGGAATTTCATTAAATCAAATTTTATGTGTCGGACCTAATGTACAGCCAGACTTATTTAACATACTTCTCAATTTTCGAACCTGGCCTGTTGCTTACGTAGCTGACATTGAGAAAATGTACCGCCAAGTTTTGCTAGACCAAAATGATAGGGATCTCTTAAGGATCATTTGGAGAGACAACCCTCAACTTCCTTTACAAGAATTCACGCTAAATACTGTAACATACGTACGGCACCTGCGGCTTTTCTCGCCATTCAGGCACTTAATCAATTAGCTGATGATGAAGTCCCCCACAATGATCAACTTAAGAACATTGTACAATCATCCTTTTACGTAGACAACTTAGCTCATGGTAATAATTCTACACACGAAGCCATCACTCAAGTTGAGCAAATTACTCAATTGTTATTGAAAGGAGGCTTTCCCCTTAGAAAGTGGATGTCAAATTCCCCTGATCTAATGAAGACTATTCCCGCTCATCTTCATGAAGAAAAGCATGAAAAACAACTTATTGAGTCTGTAGATTCTCATATCAGTACCCTAGGATTAGCTTGGAATACAAACAAAGATGTTTTGTCTCTGACTTACAACGGTCCTCAAGCACAATCGAAGCTCACTAAAAGACAAGCTCTATCATGTATTGCTAAAATATACGACCCCCTAGGCCTGTTTGCGCCAGTCACTATATCGGCAAAAATCTTTCTTCAAAACACCTGGCGTCAAAATCTAGGTTGGGACACTGAACTACCTGTTGACTTATCTAATCAATGGCAAGAAATTGCAACTCAATTGCAGAATCTTAATTCTATTCAGGTTACTCGTTGTGTACGCCCCTCACCCATTGTAGCTAATGTAGAAATACATGGCTTCTGTGATGCATCTTTGCATGCATACTGCGCAAATCTGTACTTAGTAACTACTGATCAAACAGGAACTATCAATTCACATTTATTGTGTGCCAAGACCAGAGTAGCTCCAATCAAAGAACGTCCAATCTGTCATCTAGAGTTATGCGCAGCCCAATTACTTAGCAGATTACTTATGAAAATAATTCCCTCCCTACCATTGCAAATTAATGAAGTGCATTTGTACACTGATTCCACGACAGTGTGTGCGTGGTTGAAAACTGTCGCTCAAAAGAGAGTCCCGTTTGTAACCGCTAGGGTTTCAGAAATTCAAGAGAACACACGTAATTATTCATGGCATCATGTAGGAACAAGATCAAACCCAGCTGACCTTGCCACAAGAGGAATTACGACAGCACAACTGAAAGACTCAAAAATGTGGTGGCATGGTCCTTGCTTTATTCAAAACAAATCCCAAAAAGCGAATTGTCTTAATTTAGTTACTACTTCTCAACCTAACTTGGAAATTTTAAAACTGCTCTCAAATTATTTACTTCTTCACCATCCCAAGCAACTAGAATTATTAATTGAAAACTCATCCTCATTCATGAAAACTTTAAGATCAACGATATGTTTATATCAATTTCTGTTAAAGCTCAGATTTAAATCCTATGAAAATGCATTTACTCTCATTCAGCTACAACATGAAGCTGAAAGGCTATTAATCAGATTAGTACAGGCAAAAACCTATAAATCAGAAATAAGGTCTCTACAGGACAAAAAACCCATTTCTCCCACTAGTAAGATTTTCAATTTCTGTCCAACTCTTCAACATGATGACATTTTGAGAATAGGAGGGAGAATCAGTCAATCTAAATTACCATTTGAGGCAAAATTTCAAGCCATTCTCCCACCTAACCACCCACTAACCAGTCAAATAATTCGTCACACCCACTTAAGATTACTTCATGCAGGTACCCAACAGGTGATGACGGCAATCAGACAAAGGTATTGGATTGCATCACTCAGACGCAATGTTAAGAACTCAGTTCGAAAATGTATACCTTGCTTCAAACAGAAAAGGGACGTAGCCCAACAAATCATGGGTCCGTTACCCCAAACCAGAGTGACCCCATCTCCACCCTTTCAACATTGCGGAGTTGACTATGCAGGACCCTACAACATCAAATACGGGAACCCTCGATCTAAAGCCCTTACCAAAATTTATTTAGCATTTTTTGTATGCTTTACTACCAAAGCAGTAAGCATAGAAATAGTCACTTCCCTAACTTCTATCGCCTTTCTAGCCGCCTTCCGACGATTTGTAAGTCGTCGCGGAATCCCCTGTCATATTTACTCCGACAACGCAACCACATTTAAAGGCGCTGACAATGAACTTAGAGAATTGTCAACTCTACTCTCCAACCCCATCTTTCAAAACAATGTAAGGAGACAAACTCAAAAACTAGAGACCAATTGGCACTATATTCCGGCTCGAAGCCCAAACTTTGGCGGATTATGGGAATCCACCATTAAATCATTCAAAAGAATTTTCCGCACAATCATGCCTAAATCCCCCTTGACCTATGAAGAAATGCTAACTATTGTCGCGGAAATCGAAGCTATCTTAAACTCTCGCCCATTACTACCCACTTCAGAAGATCCTGAAGATCTTAATTACATCTCACCAGCTCATTTCTTAATTCAACGATCATTGACCACCCTCCCTAATGCCCAAGGAGAAACAATTGTAGACACTTCAACTAGGTGGAAAAGAACTCAACAAATCCTCAATATTCTGTGGAAAAAATGGTCGAGTGACTATTTGCAATCTCTGCAACAAAGAGCAAAATGGCATTCCTCAACTCCTAATCTTAAAATTGGTATGTTAGTACTCATTAAGGATATTAATACCTCACCTTCTATGTGGCCAACGGCTCGTATCACCCAGGTTTTCCCTGGGAGAGACAACAAAATTCGTGTGGTAGAACTCCAAACCTCAAAGGGTCGTTATAAAAGGTCAATTCATTGCATATGCCCCTTCCCAACTGACAACTAAAATCAGATATCAAATTCTGTCAGCTTAATCAAAATTGCTAATTAAAACTTCATTTTGTCGACTCTACTTGTTCCTTCTTCATGAACTCAACTCCAACAAGATTGACCATCATTTTCTATTTTGATTTCCTCCAACCGGCAACTCAAAACGGGGGCAGTTTATGGTCAATCTTACAAGGAAGGCCAGAAGCCTCCGCCGCCTTTCCTCCCCTCTCTCCCCTCCTCCGACCACCCTGCACGCGGTCGGGTCCCGGCCGGCCTGCGGAGGGCCGACTCGCTCGCTCCCACGCTACGCACAAGGGCGCGCCCAGATGCGGCCACCGCCGATTGCCGATTTATGATCCACTTTACAAAGAAAGATAGGGAAGCCGCCCCCGCTTTCTCTAACCGCCTCCGAACACCACGACTCGCGGCCGCGCCAGGCCCGGTCGCTCTTTCACACGACGCTACACACACACAGACGCACTCTCACGCAGCCCCCACCGTTCTCAGCCGCCGAAAGACTTATCTTCTGTCCGCCGTGCCGGGCACAAGCGGGTTCGTGCAGCCAAACTATCTTTGTCGCGTTCGCAAGTGAACGAAAACTATGTAGGCACGAACACTCTAACCTTTCAATCAACTGATCCGCTGATCGTAATCCAGTATTGTGCCGTTCTGATACGGCCGCCAACTTTGTGGTGCGCACGCGTAAATACTATCGTAATCCAGTATTGTGCCGTTCTGATACGGCCGCCAACTTTGTGGTGCGCACGGCCTACATCAAAATCTAAAACCAGCAGTGCCGGCGACATTCCGCAACTTAATTATGTCGCGCGCGCTTCCTGCGCTATTCGATTAACTACACCGTTCCTGCACGGGCCGCAGTCGGGGACAACGCAGAGTGTTCTACAGGGAACTGCCAGATCTCCGAGTGCACCACCAGGACTGCCAAATCATCTATTAACGACGACCGAGTCTACGTAGACTAGCCGCCTGACGTCTCTTCACATGGTTGGACATCTACCTGCAGCCAACAGATGAGTGCCCTAATTCACAAAAGCATTGCTATGACATTACTAAATTTCTCACGGCAATTTTAATATAGATTTATTTCAACCTAAATTCATTTCAAACTTCAAATTACTTGTTATCAACTTCAATCATTAATTATCATTCTCCAGCTTATGTAAATGTTAACTACCAAATCTATTCACAATGGGCAAAACTTTGCTCAGCTAAACCAATTGTATAGTGTACATAGTCATAAGGCAATCATTCATCTTCATTTAGGTTAAGATAATCTTAAGTTCATGTATTGTTTTGCTGCAAAATACAATAAGTGAAAATCACAAACTATTTACTGATCTACCAGACCCCACTAGCTCCTCCGCCTGCAACCAGGCCCGCTGCGCAGAACAGCTGCACAGGATAAACAGAGTGAACGTTGTTGATTACATACTATCTGCTGGTGAAGTCTCAAATAAATTCGAGTGTCCGACATGGTGAATGTTGCGGTGGTGTATGAGATAGATTCTTAATGTGGTTGTAGTTTCTCATAACCATTTGTTCCGTCCCTTTACTTTCAATTCCAGCAATCCTAAAAAGAAGAAGAAAACAAGAAACTCTTCCGATTCATTACTCTTTGATTTTTCATCAAGAGATCGCCTATTTCCTGAGCTATAGAACATCTTACACTTCTTTCCATGATTTTTAAACTATTCAGTGCAAAACTACTCTCAATCTTCTGAGGCTTTCCAAGAATTTCTTAGGAAGCCATATCGGTGATGAAACAGAGGGTCGAGGGGTCAACATTGGCTTTATTTGACAATAAGGAAATATAAATTATAGGAATTAACGAAATGAGTGTATAAAGAGGGTTATAATTGCATGAGTGGTATGTTCAAGAAAATGAGCGACGATAGGAGCGAGTTTTCTTATGTACCATGATTGCAATTATACCTCTTTATAAACATGTTATGTTCAACATTTTTTCGTTTCCATTTAAGAATGATTTAAATTTTGAGAAATTCAAGCACATTTTTCCCATTCGAGGCACACGTTTGATGACGTATTGCTTCTGAAAAAGGTATTTTATTAGGCCTTGCAATGATTGTGTGCAAGAAATATTTGCAAATGGAAGGTACTGAATATATTGGGGATAAAATATTAGAAGAAACTGACAAAGTCATGAAAACATTACTTCCCACAAAAATAAAAGACAGGTATGAGAGAATACAGGCACAGATAAGTATTAGAAAATAAAAACAACTAGTGACTTGTCGCACAGATTTGCTGTAGTGTACGTTTTAGAACTAGTAAACACAACTAATGTGTACATTTTGTACATTTGTAATCCTAAGACCAAATATTTTACATGTACAACATTCAATTTATTCACGTTAAATATTTTATATTGTTCCATTAGTCAGCTAGATTAACGCTTACTTCGCCAATTTAGTTTTATTCATTCATTGTTTGTATAAAGTTGTTGTAGGTATGTAAACTGTGATGTGCATTTTGTTCATGTTTCATGGCCAACTGGAAATATCTTGGCTACGCCTGTGTAGTTTCTTAATTAAACGATTTGGCTCGTTTTCTGAATTCTGATTGGTAGGTGTGGAGTTTTAATTGCACGGTGGGATTTTAATAGCATGCATGCTATTAACATAGAGATAATAGACAATTTTTCATGCAATTAATAAGCATATTTAGTTTACTAAACGAAAAAATAAGGGAATAATAGTAAGTTCACGAAACTTTCATTAACAAAAATATCAAAAAGGAAACAAAATGCGTAAAAATGACACAAAGGTCCAAGAAGTGATATAAAAATTGAAAAATAACAAAGAATGTCTCAATCGTTTCATATATTATTTCAGTAGTATACCTTCCCTTTGCGGTTCTCACACGCAATCAGTCTTTATAAATGAGGTCTCTAAAGAAAGAGCATCTCACGGAGACGTGACTAATTGCACTTTGACTTTAAAAATATGAAGGATTTGTTTTAAAAACGCATTTAAATATTCATGTAAAATGTAACCCGCAACGAATGTCAGGAATTTTGTTTTACTCTATATCGTTAAATAACTCATAAACGAAGAATTCTAGGGCCTTAAAAACTAAAATTTTGATAACAAAGGCCTCAAAGAAACGTTCGTCACACCGTAATCTACAGGATGAGATCTTCTTAACAATTCTATTACATTTTCACTGGTTCGACTCTTCCTCGATTCTACACCATCTGTTCAGAGCCTGTTGAATCTGCAACAGTATGTGAAATTACTAATTACTTGATATTCTAATGCGATTGAATTACACGGGTGTACCTCTTGGCTCATTAATAAAGTTAACTAAGAATAATTTGTATTGACATGGGTGTATTACAGTGTTATCAATTATAAGGTGGACAGAACACGTGAAGGAGGACAAGAGGGTCTTGAAGAATATATATATATATATATTGCAGGCTTAATATGTAAAAGGAAAAATAAGAAAGAGGGTGGGGTATAGCATGCAAGAGTTCTCGCAAATGTACGCTAGTAACTAAAAATTTGTATATGTATTATCTATGTCCAGACAAACATTCATTTACAAGTTAGCTCCATCTAGAATGTACCAAGGAAAAGATGGAATGTCATAAAAATCCGAGCCCTGATCATTACGCGTGCTTATTCACAATATTTATTTTAATACTTTTTACTGTGTTATTTTGTTTTTTAAATACTTAATTCTGATATAAATTTCCTGTATCTGAATTTACTCATCTTTTCTATTCCGTGCATAATTTAGTTATTTGCATACACGATTTTGGTAGATTATTAAGTCCACGACGCACTTGGCGTACGGCACACGCGGGGGCGGGGGCGGCGGGGGCGGGAGGGGCATCACGTCCGGGCCAAGGACGAGGACGCACCGGAGGACAATGGGCCCAGAGGTCACCCGTGCAGCTGCGGCGGCGCGCGTCACGGCGTCGATCAACCCCTCCCCCGCACGGCTTCCGCACGGTCGCAATCCTTTGCCGTCATTCTTAGTTCTCGCCCTTACGAAGATACTTCGTAAGAAGAGAAACTTCCGTACTCGTGCGCCAGAAACGGTGAATTTTCGGCAGAAAATCTCTTATTGCCGGGGCCCTGTTAGCGAAAAAGTCGATAAATACGGACTGCTAAATTTAGGGGGGAAAACTTAACACGTAGAGCAGCGTGAATCCGTTTTGTGGGACAACTATAATATTGAAGATAGTAGGTTTTTCCGTAATAAAATCTGTTTCTTAAAGGGGGAACTTTAAATAAGTTCACTGCTCAATATTTCGAAAATATGAGTAATTTTCGAGTAATTTGGCACGAAATATAGGCAATTAATAAACCTCACATTTTTTCTCAAAAACCGCTCCAATTTTTTTCTTTATTTTTTTTCACGAATAGAGGGAAGGGTGCTTAAACGAATGGCGCGGGATCTCATTTTCGTTGAAGTCTGAATTTCAAAAGGTGCAAATTTAGAAATAATGCGAGAAAGCATATGCTGTTGTAGCACCATTAGTTATATCTATTTCTTCTCATCGCACCTGAGTCAATTACAATATTCCCATTACGCAGTACATTTTTAAAAGTACATGTTATTAGTTCAATGGTTTGTATTAATTTATTCGGTTTCTTGATATTCTTAAACACAGGTTTGAAACTTGTAGTACAAATACATCTCTACGTGAAGATTACCAATATTTTTCATTTTATGAAAATAATTTATTGACAATGTTTTCTCACTTAAAAAGATAGAAAATGACAAATTTTATAAAATGAATTTAAAATACGTACAAAAAAAATTTAGGGAGCATTTTCTCACCATCTTCAAGCTATCTGCAATTCACATTTAAATTAAAAATGCATACACATTATAAAGCACAAAAATATTATGTATTTCCAGAAACAAGAATACAGCACACTTACTTCTAAAACTTTACTAATGGTAGCCTATTATTACTTTCCCGTATACGTACGTATACACCGAGTGATATACGTAGTATAGGGAAAGTTATGTAATGCTGCGCGAAAAAATGGCCAATTTTCGACGGAAAAAAATTCATTGCCGGGCCGTGAAAACGAATAAGTGGATAAAACCACTTTATAAATTAAGAAAAAAATCTCCTAACACGTGGTGTAGCCAGAAACCCCGTTTTCTAGGTCCTTGATACCGAAAACCCAATTGAAAGGAAAACGTCCGTCCGTCCGTCCGTCCGTCCGTCCGTCCGTCCGTCTGTGAACACTGCTAGCGCCTAAACCATACGTACGATTTCTTCCAAAATGGATATTCCTATAGTCGATCTGATTCTAGTCAAAGCTTTGAGATTTTGAAAAAGATTCTTCAAAATTTGGAGGTACTTTATATGAAGCACCCGGGGAATTTCAAAATTTTCTCAAAAATGGCTCCAAATTTTTTCTTTAAATTTCTTGAGTGAATAGAGTAAAATACACTTTTTAACATGGCGTAGGTCCGATTTTCACGTACAGCTCTGAATTTTCGAAAATTGTGAAAGTTTGAATTTTTTTCGGCGTCTTTCTCCAACTACAAAATTGAAGATAGTGATTTTTTCTTCAAATAGTAATTTGTTCTGCATATTGAGTTCTTTCATAAAGGTCATGTAAATGTTTTTCGAAATTTTAGTAGTTTTCGTGCAATATTGCGAGCAATACGTGCAATTTTAAAAAATTACAAAACCAAGATTTTCTCAAAAACGGCTCCAAATTTTTTCTTTAAACTTTTGGTAGGGATAGTGGTAAATGTACTCTATCAATGACATAAAAGCCATATTGGTCTATCGGTTGGTTTTTTCAAAAATTACAAAAATGTAATTTTTTTACTTGTCTCTCACGTCGTTAATATTTACATCATCGGCGATTTTTTCACATTATTATATTTACGAGTATATATGCTTTAAATAATGTCAAGTAAAGTTTCTCGAAAACACTACCGTTTTCTGTGAAAAGTAGCTCAAATTTCGGTATTATCAGAAATGCTCAAACGCCATTTTCTCATATATGGCTGCAAATTTTTTCTTCAAACTTTTGTAACGAATAGTGCTAATTACACTCTTTAGTATGGCGTAAAGTTTATTTTGAGTAATTTTTTTGTTTTTTCAAAAATTACATAATTGTAATTTTTTGAAAGATCTCTCACTTCTTCAACATGCACATTACCGGCAATTTGTAAACATTATTATACTTGTGAGTGTAAGTGCTTCAAATAACTTCAAATAAAGTATTTTGAAAACTCAAAAATTTTCGGTGAAAATGAGCTTCAAATTTCGCATTTTTAGTAGTGCTAAAACGCCATTTTCTCTTAAACGGCACATAATTTTTGAAAGAAAATTGCCATTTACGGCTAGGTTATTGTGTTCTTTAATATTCTAATATTAATATTTTCGTTCTACCAATAGGAAACCGAAAAATTAAGAAAATGACAAAAAAAATGTACTTTTGGCGGTGATAGATGGTAGCTGGCAAGAAAGAGTATGTGGCAATTCCGAATAGCTAGTGAAGACCCAAGAAAATAGAAAACTAATACGGGAAAGTCTGTGCCATTCTGTAGCAGCACTAGTTTTTTTGTGTAGACCGGCGCCGGATCTCATCATCTAACAGGGGTAGGCCTTGCCGCGTCCATACATAAAAAAATGTACTAACGAAACAAAAAATCATTCCTGTTGACGTGTCTGGAAACATCGATCAATCAAATAATCAACCAATCCCTTTCCATATTTTACCAGCAATAACCCTTCCTTCCTCTTTTGAAATCTCCAGTTAAGTATCACGTCCTTTATTTACCACTCTGCCGATTCCCTATCTTATCATTATCAGTTTTCTTAATCCTGTAATCTCTGTCCTTGCATTGAAATTCCCTCGATTATTGATTTAATATACCTGTTTACAGTATTTTAATGATGCATTCTTCTTCTTCTACTTTCTCAGATCTTTTCATTTTACCAACAATATAATTGTTAAGAAACACTAAAAATTCTCCCTAAAATAATTAAATTTGTGTGCTGTGAACAAAATATAAGCCAAAGATTGAACAAATAATTTTGGTGAATGTATTAAGCAAAATCTCTTACTTTTTAGAACAAATATTTCCTAGTACCTAAAGATAAATTCTCCCAAAATAATACTTAAAAGTGAGTGAATAAAAAAAGCTTTATTGCTTCTTTTCCGAAGCAAAAGTTAATCATTTTTCAAGAGTGCCTATTGAAAATATTGGTATTTTTAAGTGTAAGATTTTATTGCACAATATTACTGCTTTTAGACACATGAGAGCTCACAAATTTTACTCCAAGGGAATGGAATGTATCGAAAGTGATGAAAGTTTTCCTTTCATCGATTTAAACAAGTAAAGTGCTCGGATAGCCAGTGTTTATTTCCCTGACGGTTCAAACAGCGAGATATTTCCCCGCTTTGCAAATGCTCCTGGCTTCGACGCAGGTGAAGTAAGAGAGGGAGGCAGAATACAACCGTGTTTCGGAGAGCTGAAACGGATATCCCGTGTACAACAATTCAAAATAAACTAGTAGCGCTAAACGCACGTACATTCACGCATTATTTGTAACAGTTGCTTAATATAATACTACTCGAACTAGTACAAAGTTTCCAAACCATTTTTTTTGTCCTCATTGGGACTCGAAACCAGGTACTTACGATTTACAGGCTCTTCACTTGTACGCTACACTAAAACACTGAGTTGTCATATGAGGCTTCCGAACGCTTCAGAAAAAGGAAGTTGAATATCTGCAATTGTCGAAAATTCCGAGTTTTTAATGAAGATCGGTCCTTAAGACCTAATTTTGAAGAACAGATGTTATTACGAAAGAGATCTCTATCTTCACTATTCATGTTTTAAGTAGACGCTAAAAAAATTTGAACTTCTCTAACTTGTAAAAATACACCTAAGTCAGTGAAATTCGAACCATAGCCATTTTTATTGGCGAAGATTCCTTTCTTCAAAAAACAAGTTTAAAGAAAAAAATTGTTTTATTTCTGAAGAAATTTTGAAAATGCCGTTGATGCTTGAAGTAAAATATACCCCACCAAATAATTAATTTCCGCATGATTAGCTATATCGACTGAGGAATATCAAATTCGATGAAAATCCTATGAACATTGACTCGTTTGATATTAGTATTGTTGAGACAAACACGACGTTTTATCAGATTTTTCGGTATCATCGACCCACAAAATGTGGATTGCGAATCGACATTTTAGATGTGATAACTTACTACTTATAGGAACAAGAAATATCCACATTTTTGGGGAGGAAATAAAAAAAATTGATTTCCTAGCCCAAAATCGCCGTTTTCTTCTCATCACCGCCACCATTATTCTCATTCCTTCCTGCCGCTACAGTATGTAAAGCATTTAAAAAAAAATATTTCCTACCCGTTCGTTCCTTCAGGTCTTTCGGGGGTTATTATTTTCAAAATATACATTACATTGAAGCCGTCAGTCTACATCTGCATTACAGGACACAAGTACACTTACTTGAGCTTATGTTTTAATCTATATTCATTCTTATTTACATTTTTAATACGCGTAATAGTGTAGTATTGAGCTATATACCACACTTGTGAACAATATATACAGTTTATTAGCTGACCCGGCAAACGTTGTTTTGCTATATAAATTATTCCTAGGATTATTTTAGTAGAAAAGAAATAGTAACTTATTGTCAGTGTTTGAGGATGTGTGTATATATGAGTTGAAGAGTCATTGAGCGCTGTGAACGATGATGGAATATAAAAATAACACAATACCAAACATTTATATTTTTAATTTATTGTAATTTATGTTTTAAAGTGATGTAAATCTCTATTTATAATAATTTTACTAAAAAACAATATCAATCTCTCAACGCAATAGAGTGTACGCAATATTTTTTGTTATTCCATCTTTAGCTAACACAAACTCGATGACTTGCCCACTCGAGAGCATGCCACGTATAATTGACCGCGTGAAAAACATGGTGTGCTCAAATCTAAGCCACAAACAGACTTCGTTTGGCCTTGAGACTTATTGATAGTCATAGCAAATGCCAATCTTAAGGGAATTGAGCACGATTAAATTGAATTGGCACATCTGTGGGTATAGTAGGGATCCGTGGCAGTAATATATTATCACCTCGAAATTTGCCATTTAAAATGATGGCTTCGACAACGTTTTTCATTAATTTTTTAACAACTAATCGCGTGCCATTGCACAGCTGTGGCGGGTTCAAATTACGAAGCAAAATAACCGGAGATCCAACCTTCAGTTGTAAATTATGTGGCGGCATGCCTGGTAAATCTATAAGTTTAAGAACTCTGCTGGATAATTCACAGCTTCGGTGGCATCGTAAACTGTGTCAATAGATTTGTATGACACCAAGTCCCCTGGCAATAAATATTGTATTTTCAGATTTAATTCGTTAACGTCCACATTCTTTGCTGCTAAAATTACTCTTTCTGCCAGCCACTCATGATTAATGTATTGTGTATGTACATTGGGGAATATCTGGTCAATGAGAGCATCTGGCGACTCAATGATTGTGCAGGAATCGGACGGTAATTTTTTGCATCCAGTTTCATCTACAGTAACTTTTCCATCGCCGATATCCAGTAGTTGTTTTGAGAATGTTTCAGCAGATGGATCTTGAAGCATTTGAGACATATAATTCCCTTTTATTAATTAAATAAATGCGATATTGTCTCACTATATTTGTTCTATATTTGTTTTCACTATAAATAATGTTCTCGAGATATTAAAAATATAAAATATCAGTAATTTTGTTATAAATGTACTTTCAATTTATTTTTAATATGAAACCGACTAACGTAATTTCAACATTTTTAATTTCAATATCCGCGAAGTGCATTTCTCCGGCTTGAGTAAACGCAGTAAGAATCTGAACGATGTTCCGTATTGTTATTTGGCGTATTCGAAAACGACTAACCAATGTGTTGTCACCTATTTGTTCTCTGAATCTCTAACTGTAAGACAATAAAGGACGGAGTTGACGACATCACCTTGGTGCTTGGTCATCAATTTTCGAATACGGCAACTGGATAAAGCCCTAATGATTGGTAGATGATTGGTGTCTTATTGCTTTCTACTGCAATCGTATAGAGAGAGACAGCATTTTGAACATTCCAACTTTGTCAACCATAGTTAGCGGGACATCTAACGATAAAAAATGGATTTTAATGCACCATCATGGAAATGCAGAGTTTTTTTTGGCATCCGCATAGCTTAATGCGGGTTGCGGATTAGGTACATCTGACAACACTGCGGAAATGCTGTACATCTGGCAACACTGGTCAGAAGTGACGCCGATAGACGCCCGGTGGAGATACTGATCAAGTGATAATTACATTATTACATCATGTAAATCAATCAGGGTTCTCTTTACCTATTGTTGCACTAAATGGCAGTAACAACGAAAATCTCAACTCAAACTCTCAAAAACTCAAACATATTAAAAGACGGCAGGAGAAAATAATAAATAAATCTTCTCTATAGGACAATCATTTAAAAATTCGTTATAAAAACATGTACACATTTTTAGCTGTTCAACAATGAACCTACTTTCCATTTTGTACATTCGAGAATTTAACAGCAACTTCCGAAGGCTAACTAAACATTAATTAAGACTAATTAAAGATTTCGTGGAACCAAACATCACAAATTATTAAAACTGTTTATTTAAGATTGAAGTTCCTAGTCCCAATGTCATTTTCACCTGCAGTCAAATAGTAATTGCCATTTTTCCTGCTAATTATAGTATTAATGATATATCAGTCTCTAATATGCTTAAGAGTCCTCAAACCTAACGCAACAATGTTTCGCGGAGACAAACATTTTTCTAGCGGACCCCGGCAGACGTTGTTCTGCCCCTATATCTCTCTTTCTCCGTGTCTCTCTCTTTCTCCGTCTCTCTCTCTTTCTCCGTGTTTCTCTCTCTTTCTCCGTGTCTCTCTCTTTCTCCGTGTCTCTTTCTCCATCTCTCTCTCTTTCTCCGTGTCTCTCTCTTCCTCCGTGTCTTTCTCTTCCTCCATGTCTCTCTCTTCCTTCGTGTCTCTTTCTCCGTGTCTCTTTCTCCGTCTCTCCTGTCTCTTTCTCCGTCTCTCCTCTCTCTTTCTCCGTGTTATTCACATTTAGTTGCAGATTCTGCACGTCGCTGAGCAGGTGCGTAATATAGAGAAACGCCGTGGGCGAAATACATACCGTGTGTAGCGGGTTGCCTAAAAAGTTTAGTCCGAAAAATTAAAAAAAAAATTGGGTGCACCACCCTTACCACTAAGGGGCATAAAAAATAGATAACAACCTATTCTCATACCTACTGAATATGCATATAAAATTTCATCAAAATCTGTCAAGCCGTTTCGGAGGAGTATGGTAACTAAAACTGTGACACGAGAATTTTATATATAAGATTACAATCGTTTATCTTCTTTATGAGGGTTTATAAACAGAGCTGAAGGGTTTAGACCAGTGTTGTCAAGGTCGATGTCAAGAGCGGGAGTCCATAGCACGAGTGCCACGACGAAATCGCCCCTCCACGCAGTTCATCACCCCGCCACCGGAGACTCGCCATCACTATTGTAAAACGGCCGGGTTACTACTAACAGTTTCCTTTCCCGACGCTAGTTGCGCAGAGAAGCTCGTGGCATGCTACGGTGCCACGAAGCATGCCACAGACGGACGACAGACAGACGTTTTGCCGCCAAAACATTTTTCGGTATCAAGGACCCAGAAAACGGGTTCTGTTCCACGTGTTGGAAGTAATTTACTTTAAGTGAGAATATTTATATACAGATGTCCACGAGATCCCGTAAAAAAAGTACCCCAGATTCTATGTTGACGTTCATAAAGAATGACAGATCCAGTTTTTTTCGAAAAAAATTGTTTTCTAGAAAATTGAGTTTAAATGTTACTTCCGAGAGCGAAATTCAAACCGTCTGCCGCGTCATATCAGA
This sequence comes from Acheta domesticus, assembly GCA_031308135.1. Classification (NCBI taxonomy): domain Eukaryota; kingdom Metazoa; phylum Arthropoda; class Insecta; order Orthoptera; family Gryllidae; genus Acheta; species Acheta domesticus. Next base: position 160,651,731 of record JAHLJT010009419.1, read on the forward strand.
CGCCCAGTGCCCAGAAGTTTTATGTTTACTATTCATTAAATCTATTAAATTAAATAAGTCAAGAAAACCTACGGAGTGTCCATGATTAACAGTGAGAAAATGGCATATGCCCCATATGACGACAAAGAGGTTTACTAATATGGTGTTGATGCAAAAGAGTAAAAAAATGGAAAATACATGTTTCAAACACATTAGTCTGTTACTTGGGATAGAAAGAATTTGAACCTGCCACCACTGCGCACTGGTAAGTTGAAAAAGAAGGCTACGCATTTAATGTAGGTAGCTGCTACCTACAACGCAAGAGGAACAGCCAGACAAACATACATTTTCCCAACCCGTCCTCAATTTCGTCCAGAAATGATTCACGAATACCTTAGAAGCAAGTAAAGCCCACTTTTTCGGTAAAAGTAACAGGAATTGAAAAAACTACTTTTTCTGTCGCAAATCGACATTTTCCTGCAGCATTAAAATACTTTCTCCTTATTATGAAACGGTACACGAGAATGAAAACATGTAATTCAACAAACCAATAAGTGATGTTTTTTACTTTGAATAAAGTTGACGAAGTCTTTTCCAAACTTACACCCCCCGACCAAGATGAACTTCGTGAAATGGGGTGACCTTTCCAGAGATAGCACTTTGTTGAAGGAGTCATTATCCCCTATTTTTGTACAATTTCTTCGCCTGAATTGATACCATATTTTCTTGAAGAGAAGATTAGGCACATCCCATCTCTCTCACCAGAATTAGTTCACGAGCATTGCGTGATGGAAGAATGAGTCTCGCCAATGTAAGAGGTTCTCTATAATGCATACGGTATTGACCCTACCGTCAATGTCGACAAGATATATTTACGTCAAAATTCTTTTATTTGAAGTATACAGATTTAGGAAAATGAAAAGTAGGCTATTTGGAAAATACGTTGGTATTCGAAACAATGAGTTCTTAAACTAAAAGGTATTAGCACTATGTGTCATTTATTGCTTTTACTCCCTACTTTAGCGGAATTATCTAGATTGTTTCTCCGATAGAGCAAAAATCATTCACATTAAAAATTACAATAATGGTTGTAGAGATTTCTTCCCGAATGAATTCTGCTCTTTAAAACTAGTCCTTGAAATTTAGTAAATGATAAACTCTGAATTTTTGAAATTGCGAAACCAAAAGTTCAACTTCTTTTAAGCGTCAGGAAGGTTGAGTTTAACTGTTATTCTGATGGTATTGGGGTAATGTGAATGGTGATCTCTAACAATGAACTCTAAGAACCCGTGAGCGAATTCCAGCGCGGTGAAAAAAAATTGTTGGTTGGAATCACGTTTCCCGGTTCACACACTTTTCCCGGTTTTACTATTGCGTAGCCGTTACAAATAATTCGAGAAAGAATGCGCAGATGTATCACCCCCTACCTTTTAAATTCCATCAGTCTGAAGCATATTCTTCAAAATAACTATACAAATTGCTACGCAATATTAACCAAATTGTACAAAGTATGTCAGTGAACCAAGATATACTGAATTTGAACTATAATTAATTGCTCTGGCCTTATTACCTAACTTACTTTGGAGGTTTCTATTTTCAGAAATTTGTCACTAAAACTTTGATAAAAACAAAAACAGGCAATTAAATCAAGACAGATCAAATAACTGTCTTCCTAGATGTTTTCAAGTGGAAAGCATAAGCAAAGTTGCAACGGAATGGAAAGGGTCAGATTAAATTTCGTCCATTATCGTATAGATTGGCCCAAATTAATTTTAAGATTTGTAGTTTTTGTGTTACTGGCTAGTAATAGCAGACGCCTGGTACATGCCTGTGCGATAACAGCTGATTCTTCTAACAACTCACATTTCATGATATATTCTCATGATATACTTCCCGGAAAAGGAACGAATTTGTGTGAAAATCGAGGATCATTCCAAGAGACATAATGTTTGTTCACAATGTAATTCGCCAAGTAGAAGAAGCATTTTGCTACAAGCGGAAACAAGATTTATACCCTTTTCCAATATCAAGACATAATTCGAGTTTTTTGTCGAAAAATTAAGATTTTTTGCCGCAGCATTACAATACGTTCTGAATATTACGTAAGTATCAATAAGTTTTTATTGATTGTCTATTCTTCATTGCATAAAGAAAGGTTCCATTAATTATAGACAATCAGACCATGTGATAATAAAATATATTTAATACAAAGTTGAAGAAAAACGAAGTTAGAGTTTTACAGGTTGGAGTTTCACAACGTTTCAGAGATTTACTTACTATTCACAAACGTAAAACGTATATTTAATAAAAGCCAAAATGTACCTGATGATGGAAACTAATGATCTCTGAAACGTTGTGAAACTCCAACCTGTAAAACTCCAACTTCGTTTTTCTTCAACATTGTATTAAATATATTTTATTATCACATGATCTGATTGTCTATAATTAATGGAACCTTTCTTTATGCAATGAAGAATAGACAATCAATAAAACCTTATTGATACATAGCACATGGTTCCTTACGTGCAAGATAAAACAACATGATACCCACCAACTTAACACCTCAATGTCAAGACCATCGAGGATTCTTTCAACGCCAGCAACCTTTTATCAGAAAATATTTAAAAGAATGGATAAAGCCAAAATGTACCTGATGATGGAGACAAATGATCTCTGAAACGTTATGAAATTCCAATCTGTAAAACTCCAACTTCGTTTTTCTTCAACTTTGTATTAAATATATTTTATTATCACATGATCAGATTATCTATAATTAATGGAACCTTTCTTTAGGCTATTACGTAAGTAGTATGCGAGGAAGTAAAAAATAAAATGTATGATTTGCACGTAAGTATATTACTTTCTCTTATACAAACATCTGTAAATACGGTGGAATATGCGTGAAATAAAAGTTATATAAGGTGGAAAATTCATTTTGAGAGTTAAACGAAACATAAATTAATATGCGTTTCGGTGTGAATCCAAATTTTTTTAAACACTTTCGTATGTATTACGACCATCCCTCCGTCAGTAAACAATACTAATACTAAAATATTTGTAGGATTTTTTTTCAAGAATGAATATTCCCCAATGAATCTGACCCGTCTAAAAACTCTGCGTTTTTGAAAATAATTCTAATTACTGAATTTGTCGCAGGAATGTCTGCCCTTGTGCAGTGGTGGTCTGCTGCGCTGGAGAGGCCTGACCGGCCATTCGATTAATGGTGCCTGCTCCTCATTCGTTTTATATTTTCATTTATAGCTAAGTTTTACACTTAGTGAATAAATGTTTACATCAGTTTTATAGAATGATATTTTTAATATACTAGTTTGTATATCGTTTGCATATAGCAATCTATTGATCTCTTACTGCTGCCCTAACATTGGTAGTTGCCCTTACATTAGTGTCGTACTGCATTGCGATATTTGGTGCTATAACATTCATCGAGAGAATAGTGTTCTAAATACCATAAAATTTAAAAAAATGTGCGATTGTTGTGAAAAGAAAAGATACCAGGACTCAAAATCCATATCAAAACTAGTCGTGCTACAACAGCACATATTTTTTAACATTACTTCTAAATTTGAATTTTTTGAAAGTTCAAACTGTTCAACGAATATGATGCATGCGCCATTCTTTTACGCGACCCTTGTTTTATTGGTAGAAAAACAATTGAAAAAATGGTTTTGAATTTTTTAATAATTTGAGACGTCCATCTATCTTCTGGTTGTTGATTTTTGTTCTTTTTTAAACATGCACCATCTCCATAGTAACGGAACCATTGCAAACCTGTACTTCCAAGCAGGCCAAGTATGTAAATGCCTTTTTCATGTCAAATATATACTGAATCTTGACTCGTTACAATAAATTCAGTATTTTCTGACATGTTTATGGTCAGCGTATATTACTTGAATTCATAAAGATCTGCGTAGTAACTTGACATTTATTTATCTGCTGCACGCACCAGATTAAACCAATAAAACCTTGTTTCATGTGGCACAAGACAGAGAAAAGTTCGAGGAAGTGGTCGCCAACCTCCAGTAAATGGAGACGGCACTTCAAGAAGAAGAAGAATAAAAATATTATATTGGCTTTCATTTGAATTATAGGGATATTCACTCGTCTTTTGATGCCCTCCCCCTCTACATTTTACGTGTCAGAGACGCCTCTTGTGAAAATGTGTCCCATTTCATTGGCTTTGTCCCATGGAAAACCACTTCCTATGCACTATTCATCACATTCTATCCAAAGGCAAAATCAGTGTCGCCAACACCCGTCCATCGCTGGACCCCTTCCTACGAGCCCATTGAGCTTTGTCGTTGTTCCCGCCCAATCGCCGGCGTCGACGCTCAACCGGGAGCCGCCCAGGGCGCCTACAGTACGTTCCCACGAACACCTTGCGAAGGCAAAATTAGCAGCATGCATGGACTTCCACCGGGACTTCCTCAGGGCATCAATTGATGTCAATGCAGTCTCTCTGACCGGGAGGTCCTAGGGTTCGAGTCCCGACGGTGGCAGGATTTTCGACACTAGCTAAAGAGCTAGGTCGAATTCAGTCCGCTGTTTGGGTGACAATTTAGCGGTCCGCTGCTCTGATCGGTAGTTTCCCGTGGTTTCTCCGATTCAACAGCCAGATGAATGTCGGAGAAGAACCCTAACAAATGGGTCACTGACCGCACGAGATCTTTCCTTCCTCTTCCCTGACCTATTCTCACTCCTCTACTTACACATACTTACACTGACATGCACTACTACTACCACACGTGTCGGAAGACCGGCCGAGAGCTTAGAGATTCTCCCAGCTGGGATGGTGCCCCGCGGGTGAGTGTTATCCTGGTTGGTGAAAACCCCGGTAGTCCGACGGAAGGTTGGCGCCGGATCTCACTATCCAGCGGGGGAAGATCTTGCACCCGAGGAAAAACAAACATTACACTTACGTAACGAACGGCCTTAGCTGTTTACGTGCTCTAAATCACTAAACAATCAATCAGCATGGACTTCTTATTCTCGGAAGTTCGCAAGAGAAAATATTACAACACACACGCGATAAAACAATTCCTACACGGAATTTACAACTATGAGAAAAAAATAAATCTCATGTACTGGTTAGTAATTGATTATTGCATAGGTACTAAAAAATATGATTACAATAAATACTGTTTCCGTTTCCTAGTTACTGTCACCGATTTTTTCTGAGTAACGAGTTGTCTACAACAAACATTCACACACTGTTGTGGTACCAGTAGTTATGATGGAGAATTAACCCGTTCCACCACATCATTACAATACTTCCTCTTTACTACGTAATAGGTGAGAAAGTGAAAAATAATTGTAAAGCTATCAAGAAGTATGGATCTCCTTTCATCATAAACGAAACAAACATTCCTCAAGCATAGCGTAATTTCCACCCAGCTTTGTTTACACATTACGCAGGTAAATGGACAAAACGTGGTCTTTCCACAACGATTATCAACTTCGTGTACTTTCCTTTCTGTGAAACACACAGCCTTCTTGAACGACAACGGCATTATCAGCTGCTCCTTGAAGAATTCGTCAACAGCTCCCAAAAAGCAAAATTAATTATCTACTACCAAAACATTAAGAAACTTATTCTCTTGTACAAGCATTTAATAAAGATAAAACTCAATGTTCGAACGGCATTGTTTCTGCTATGTTTCTACTAAGGCTTAACTTCCATCTCGACAACACGCTATACTCCCAATGATTCCCTAGCAAAATTGGACTAGTTCTGTCTTCATCCTCACAATAATCAGAAAATGTCCACCAGCCCTCCTACTTGGCCGTTCATGGGTCAATTTTCACGACCGCATTATTTCACATCTTCTCATCGATGTCAACTTGCATACCTCACGTTTAATAAGTTTTCATTTTTTAGTTAGCTGCGTTCTACTCCTCACCGCCAGAAAACGTAAGTCTTCTGGAAGTTTAAAGCAAGAAGAAAGCAGCCAGTTCTTATTTTTCAAATTTTATGCTTCATGTGGTCACTACAGAGGATGGTACTACCGATTTTACCTTTTTTACGATAGACGGATAGTGTTGTTTAACTAGAAATCACTTTTCGACAAGCTATCGTTCTCCAACAAATATATTACACCTATGTACTATTACATAAAAAAAGGTCGCGCTCGGCAGCCGAGATCGCAATGGCGGCTTCCTTGGTTGTCTCGGCTCAAATGGTCGCGGGTTCGAATCTCGCCTCGGAAATAAACGTTTTCTTGTGTATCCCAGCGTACTGGGGCTGTCCCATCACACTTTAATCAGATTCCTTTCATTCCTAGCATGGGTGGTGCAGGGGCTGGGGGCAAGTGTCCCCACGTATAAGTTACATCCGGGCTGTGATATCGAATCCTTCACAGGCCATGGATGTTGTGCGGTTTGACGAGGAGCGACACACCCATCCCATCATGTATCTTCCTCTAAACCCGTTTCCAGACACTGATATCCGCCACCAAACCGACATCTGTCGCCCTGATGGGCGTAAGGGGTACCTCGGCAATACTAAGAATCAAAGTGACTGTCAAAGAAGGGTGTATGGACCAAGGAAATTTGTACATTTGAAAGCTCCTATTCTGCAACAGTGATCCATTCTAGATTGATATTGGAGCTTACTTGTAAAAAATACTAAATGGTGTTTTCCCCACTTACATTTGTAATAGGAAACTGAAATTTTCAGGAGCTGTTAATAAAGGTCTCCTACATTTACTGAAACAATGTTTTTCTGAATACTTTAGTACTATTCATCCTGTAAAACTTTATTTACTTGAAAACGCGGTAAAAATTGTGACTATTGCATTGCACTATGAGGAAATATATTGTATATACAAAAATAGTAAACATTTTTCAAAATTGTGCACTCTAATTATGAATGATATATCTGTAACCTGTAAAATTTCACAAGCTTAACTTCAATAGATTCTGAGAATTAGTCCTAAACATTTAACATCGCCGGGATAGGGAATTCCATGTCCTCTTAATAACTGGCGTCGGGTCAATTTGACGTGAAGGAATTTTCCCTTTTCATTTTCCGTGAACACTGCGCGTTAACCGATGATGCTGACTCCATGTAATCTCATCTGATAACGTTACTGTTTAGAGCGTGCAGTGAAAAATCTCGTTGACATTTCTGTTTGTGTAAATTTCCCTTTCTGATCCTACACCAGCGTTAGTGTCTTCTTTCGATTTGGAGGAATGTAGTTTCGATGTGGCGGATGAAAAAGTAATAATGTAAACAGTTTTATATAGTAGCTCATTTCATCCATTTTATTTCTTATATATTTGAGTTTTGTTGTCAATTATCTATTACAGTTTATTAAGAAATTATACATAAAACAATTTGGAGTTTATTTTCTTTGTGTAATTTCCATGTTTTTGATGAAATCATTCCAGAAAGATATTCAGACATTTCATAATAAACTGGTATGTTATATGAACGATCTTATTTCGTTTTATTTGTTTATTCAATAGTTTTGAGTATATTTGTGTATTTATTTGCGAAAGAGTCATATCAAACACCAAGAATGCATTGAGAATTATTCCACTCGTATGACTTTGATAACTATTTTTGTTAGTTCAAGAGTATTGATACAGATACAACAGAAACAAAAGACCGAATGATTTCATCAATATATTATTTATACCTTTTTTGAATGTTTAACATCAGTAATTTCTATTAATTTCAGTAGAATATTCAACCTTTCTAATTTTAAAACAAAAAAATTTGATTTTTAGTGGAAATCGACAATGATGAGGCTAACATGTACCAATATAAATGTCATTAACACTTGATATAGCACTTTCAGATAACATACATACGAGGTTCTCCACTTCAAAACATACTTGACATTCGTATCTGTGTTGGCAAAAGATTAATAATGTATCACTGCAGTCAACCGACTGTAAATAAAGGGTAGTTAAATTTAAGCTCTATCCCATTCCCAACATTATTTTTATTTGATATTGCCTCAGACTATTAATTTATGAAATGGTCATCAGTTTTATTTCATTGTATTTGCTGAGAATTTGATACCAACATTTATCGTTTGATGTTCATCTTGGCCTCGAATTCAACTGTTCAAATAGCCTTGACGTTGGGATTGGAATGTTTCCATGACAGCGCAATCTGTATCAACACGTGGTTGGTGTAGACCACAGGTGATCAGCTATCTAGAATACACAAAGCTCGGGGACTACAAGTGGGAAGAATGCTAGGTAAACAAAGTAGCTTTCTAGAACCAAACATTTTGATCCTTGCAACTCAATCGATAAAATGACCTATGATTAACTAAAATTAAAATAAAAAATATAATTGTTATTTTCGTTTAGTGAATTAAATATACACATTAATTCCAAGAAAAATTATTATCCACCGTATTAATTGTACGCTATATAAAACTCCTAAGTGCAATTAAAACCCCATAACTACCAATCAGAATTCAGAAAAAGGTACAAAATCGTTTAAATCACTTTATCATAAACGTATCCAAAGCATTTGCAGACAGCCATAAAACAAAAAATGCACATCACAGGTTTACGTGGTACATCAACTACATATAAACAATGAGTGAATAAAACAATGTTGGTTTAAGTACACGTTGGTTTGACAGCCGACTAATGAAACAACCTACAATATTTAACACGTTTTTTTGTTCTCGAACAGTGTGTAAGCTACATCTTGGAAGGCAATTTTTCGGGGATTTTATTTAGTAGAATTTTTACTGTTGTTGGCCTGTAGTACATAGTAAACCTTTCTTCGAAATCACTTTGTAGATACACATTATTATCGTTTATTATAAATGATCCTCATAAAAGAAACCATCTGAATGTCAACTATATTTTCCCTCCAAACTAGTTCATGAAACAAAAGTCATTCTTTTCACATTATGAATAGTAAAACTTCAAATTTCCTAGAACAATGCCAAAATTGTCAATTAAAGTATTCTTGTACCTTCCTATTTACATACAATAATTTGAGGGCATTATCGTTTATCGGACGAAATAAAGAATGGTGTAATGGTGCATAATGAATTATAAATGAGTTGTGTATGGATCATTAAGTAAGCTCTAAGCTCCCGACTGGTCTTTCGGCATGTGTGGTAGAGAGAGAGAGATTAAGAATGGTTTGTGAATTAATGGTATATATCGCAAGAAACAATGAAGGTTAGTTTGAAGAGTCGATCTGTTCCTAACAACTTTTATTTAAATTTCTCTTAGGTCTGTCACGTATTTAACAACTTAACATCTCAACGTCTTTACTTAGAGCATGTAAATACTCCATTGTGAATGAATCTCAATCAGCAACACTTTCACATAATATGCTACACAAGAAAAGATAAGCATGATCCTGTGTAAATAGGAAACAAGTGTTCAATAGTAAATAACATAATGCAACTGATAAAACAAAGGTTTCCTTAGAATGAGGATTAGCTAATTGGAGAAAACAATAGTGAATATATTTCGTTCCTACCACTTTCTTGTTGGATGTCGAAGTACCAATTGAATAATAATGAATAATACATTATCTCTTCTCCTAATTATTATACATGGGTTTTTAAATAATGAATTAAACATATCGTCTCTTTAAGTTTAAATAGACGTAATTTCAAAGTTGACTACTACTTTTCAAAAGGGAAAACTGATTATAAGGAAAGGATAGGTCGTTTTGACATTCGGTTATAACGTCATCACCTGATGACAAGACAATTTGACACCCGATGAAAACCATACAATTCAAGATACAGTGCAAAATCCATAAACTTCAACATGCTCCTTTTTGCACTGGCAACGCGTAGCGAAAAAGACATTTGCCTGACTGATTGATGCTTTTCGAACACTCAACTGCTAGTCATTAGTCGCGTTTTTGTAGTGAATATTTTATAAACGAGGGTTCTTCCCTCGCTGAATACTGAGATATGGCACCGATCTGAACGTCGACTTGCGCCGTTTGCTCCTTCAGGTTGTCTCTCCCCGGGAGGAATCGCCCCAGCCGGAACAAGCTCTAAGCTCCCGACTGGTCTTCCGGCATGTGTGGTAGTATAGTGCACGTATGTGTAAGTTAGGGGTAAGGATAGCCAAGAAAGGGGAAAAAATAGCGCGCGGTCCGTGGTTCGTTTTTTAAGTTATTGCCCCTGCATTGTCCTGACGTTGATCGGATAAACTACGAAAAACTACCGATCAGAGCAGCCCGACGTTAGAAGTCTTCTGCAGACAGCGGCTGAATTCGACCTAGCTGTGACGAAAATACTGCCGCCGTCGAGCCCCGAATCCGAGGACCCTAGGAGCGTCCAAGAAAGAACTCACCGTCCCAAGGCGAAATCATGACGGGCGAGGTGGGCGTGGCTGGCGGGGGCGGCGCCTTGGAGTCGAGGGGCGGCGGCCGCTGCTGCGGCTGCTGCTGCTGGTTGTGCACGTGGTGCGCCAGGGCGCGCCAGGAAGCGTCGAGTCGGGGAGCAGTAGCGCCGGGCGACGGGCAGGTGGGCAGGCGGGCGCGTGGCGGCGGCGGCGGCGGCCGGGGCCCGAGCGGCGGAAGCGCGTGTTTTGTTGAGCTGCGGCGGCGTCGGCGGCACGGCGGTCTGCGGCGGGTGGCGGCGGGGACTGCGGTGCCGAGCGCCGGGCCGGAGCGATCACGGCGCGCCTGCCCCCTCCCACGCCCCAGACGCCCGCCCGCCCGCCCCCCTCCGCCTACCTGCTCGGGCGTAATTGCTCGCCTCGCGAGGCGCCTGATTAAGTTGACGGAACGGCGGGAAGGGGGCGGCTTCTGTGCTCCAGGCGGCGCCGGCACCGACTCCCACGCGCCCGAATCACGGCAACGTTTACTTCGTCAGACCACCACTCCTGCTTCAAAGGCACGAAGAACGCCCAACGCCTTGCTTTCTATGCCTTAGAAGCTGCTCAGTTAGGTTGTTTCTGACTTAGCTCAGCGCGATAACTGCTGCCGTTGCAAATGTCTCTGACCGGCTAGTCCGAGTGTTCGAGTCCCGACACTAGCTGTGGATTTCAGCCGCCGACTGGAAAAGGATTTTATCAGCCGACTGCTCGCTTCGTTCTACAGGCGAATGCTGCAGCAATAACCTAGCAAATACGAGTACTTCACGATCTGCGTATAATCGTTTCTTCCTCATCCTTGTCGCCTACCCTGTCCTATGATACACACTCTCTATGCTCTCTGCATGCTCTCTCACATGTCAGGACGGTCGGGGACTTATCCCAGCTGAAGCGATGCACCCCTAGCGGGGATATCTGAAAGAGCAAACCACTGTAAGCTGAGATGTAGGTCGTTGCCGTGTCAGTCTAGCTTGGGATGAACATGGCCATCTCCCTTAACATCTCCGTATGATTTTAACATTCGCTTAACTTATTGAAGTTGCACCCGGTTGTTAGTTGCCGCGCTCGGGAACATCAATCAATTGCTTAATTCTTCAAGATTAGTATGCCAATTTATTTAAATCACCTTATAAAATCACCACTAAAAATCAACAAAACGTGTTTTCACTTTTTCTTTTAAAAAATGCTCAAATAGTGTTTTTTTAACGATTTATCGATTACAAAAGACCACAGGAACAATTATTTTAAAAAAGAAATATTTTTGATTGATTATTATTCAACACGAAAGGAGCATAGGTTCACAATATCTGTTATTAACACTTTTAATAAATGCTATGTATATTTTTGACAGCATCTACTCGTAAGCTTAACAACTACATGATATACGTAAATTATTTCATCAAAAATTGTATTTATTAACAAAATTATCCTAAATCATATAATTAATTAAACATTTCCAATGCAGTGAAGTATTACATTATATTTATCTTAGTTTTGGTCCAAACATTTTGTTGGTTCTCTTCAGAAAACGAAGTATTAAATAGGAAAGAGAATGTTACAAGAATGATTGAGAATGTATTAATGAAAATAATTAATACGAGAAAGTATGTGCTGCTCTAGCACCACTGGTTTTTATTTCCCTAATTAGCTTGTAGCTGACGGTCATGATCAGGGCAATTATCATAAGATTGAATTCTTCGTACCACACTCTCTAAGGTACTTCTTTTAACATTATTGTTTTTGTTGACCGGAATTGGCGGTACTATTGTTTATGACCTGGCGAGATCCGTATTGAATTATATGCTTACAATATTAATAATACCTTCGATTTTTCTTTATTAACATGGGCTTAATTCATCAAAGATTCAATAAGCATTATTCGAATCAAAAATCGTCTGTTTATTATCAATTATAATTATTTTACTAGAAAAGTTTTGAAATCACCTCTACTATAAGGTCTCGAAATTTTGGGCGTAAAATCCGTGTGAAACGTTCTTTTGAGCTGAACATCGCATACACGTCAGTATTAAGGCCTATTTGCGCATTTCCAAACATGATGAAGATTGGTAAATGTGGCGAAGAGATACACACAATTTTGTATGCACAAATCGGGAAGTCTGTGGAGATGGACCGATGTATGTGCCACGCGTTACTCAGGAACGTATCAGATAAAAATCGTTTGAGTGGATACATGGTAAACATGTGGGGAGTAAGATCTATGTGGGCCGATCTGGAATTAAGATATTTTAATTTTGGGGGACTTTGCATGAAACGCTTGTGATGCTTTTAAGATTTTCTGAAAAACAAATGGGAATTTTCTTTAATTCTTTTTTCCTTGAATAGATTAATGTTTATTTATTGAATGAATTTTACAATGTTGTATTAAATTTATTTATGTAAAATTATATTTAATATAAAGTCTTTATTTCAGGAGGAAATGTAATCCTTAGCTCCGACCTTCCAACCGTTAGTTTTGAAAGGTCGAGGAAGTTACTAAAGATCCATTGATTTTGAGAATTCGAAAATCACTGCAGAAGTGAATTTCCTCATGAAGTAATTATACAATAAAAACTTTCTTTTTGTCTGACCTAGCAAGTTAATGAAACATTTACTAACAAAATACACGAAAAGGAAATAAAATGTGTAAAATGACAAAAATGTCGCAAAGGACCAAAAAATGATCTAAAATTGAAAATAGCTAAAAATGCCAAAAATAACCCAATAGCTGTATATTTTTATCACCTTTGTCATGATAAACGATAAAAATTGATTTGCAAGGTAACCACGGCTAGAATGCACCAATGAAAAGATGACAAGTCATCAGAATCCGAGCTCTGATGATTAGTTTCGTCAACGAAATGCACTGAAGGTTCACCACCTTCACCTTCGTCCCAACACGACCTCTCCTCCCAGTAGTCGTAACCCTGATAGGCGAGGGCCATTGTCTGGCATTAAAGCGCCCCCCTCCCCCCTCCCCACCCGCTGGCTCGTCCTCCCACGCATGTGTTGACGACGCGACGCGACACGACGCGACGCCGCCGATAGCGCAGGAGTGGGAGCGGGGGCAGCACGGTCGACCCCGGCGATCCAGCACGAGGCGGGGGCGGGGGGCCAGGGGGAGTGGTGGGAGGAGGCGTGGGCGGAGAGCGCGTCAGCCTCGGCCTCTATCGCGCGCTCTCCGGTCAGAGGTCGCCCGCCCGCAGAATCATCAACATCGCATCACACTCGCGATGAGAATGCGAAGTAGCGATGTTGGCCGTTGTTGGTTGTAGTGTTCGGTCTAGGGACGGCCAGATGAAACAAGATGCCTGGGGCAGTAGGTCCATGGGAGCTAACGGTTTTTATTTATTTATTTCAATCAGACGATGCCCCCCTTCCGAAATAAACGCAGAATTAATTTCTCCAAGAAATGGTAATAACATATAGCGGTTAATTTGAATTACAAGTAAATACATTTATTTATTTTAAATTTAAAAACGGCTTAGGTGGTTCACGGTACCAATGGATGTCACTCCAGTACCTCTGATCGGGAGGTTCAAGTGTTCGAGGCTCATCGAGGGCAGGATTTTCGACATTAGCTAGATAGCTAGGTCGAGTTCAGCCGCAGTCTGGAGGAGAACTCGAGCGGTCGGTTCTCTGCTCGACTGTGTTCCTATCAACACCAGGCGAATGCCGGAGGAGTACCCTAAGAAACGGACCACGGACCGCGCGCGATCTTTCCTTCCTCTTCTCTTATCCTCACCCCCTTGCATCCACTTACATGCACTACACTACCACAAAAGCAGGGAAACCAGTAGGGAGCTTAGAATTTGTCCCATCTAGACCTGCTGATGAGAGATAATTGGTTGGGAAAACCGCGCTAGTCGACGTTTAGTTTGGCTACAGATCTTGCCATCCAGCGAGCGAAGATCACTGACACCATGCACGATAAAACTTGCACATTTACTAATGACCATAGCAGTTGACTCATCCGGAAACACTAATCAATTAACTCTGTAAGAAAACTAATTTCGAGATCTCAATAACTGGGGAAGGAACAAGTTCCCCTTGCTGCCTCCTTCTTCTGGATGTCCCTGGTTGCCCCAGCCTGCCCCACCTCTGGGTGCCCGTGGTTCACTTTGTACTCGGGTCGAGTACAGTGGAATTCAGCATGAAGTAATATCTAGGCCGTCGTGATTGGGACGCGCTCTTTTCGATACATCACTTAGAAGTCAGTCGTGAAGGCGATGCTGGTCTCGCGAGGCGTGGAGGAGCAGATTGGCAATTTGTTTACAAGATGGGAACTTCAAAACTCCAGGAAGGGAGAAATCAATGAACTTGAGTGGAACGAAGACCATCTCCCACAGCAGTCTGAATGAATTCTAAAAATGCTGTCGGTAATATTTTATTAATCTAAATTTCTTGATTTGAATATTTCAAAACGCGGAAATAATAAACGAGGCACCTATTAAGAATTGCATTCCTGGGGAGGATAAATACTTTTCCTGCAAGAGACATTGAATTTTCCAGAAGGGTTGATTTTCAGCATTCCTCATCAATTCTCAACTTATGCAGCGTCCCCTTCCAACTTAATGACTTCCTTCCTCTTCGCGAGTGAGAGCGATTAGCTTATCGGATTCGATGGTGTGACGGTTAGCGTGCCGGACTGTCATACCCAAGTTTGCGGGTTCAAACCCGATCGAACCCGAAACGAAAAAAATCCTTCGTACGCCTTCCGCGGAGGGGAAGTAAAGCCGGCTGGCCCATGTATAAGATTTACTGCATGTGGAAGATCCTCAAGCCTAAATGACGCCTCTGGGCTAAATTCAAATCGCCTGTTTCGTCGCCCGAAATAATACCTTCTTTCTCCGCTAGGTGAAAGGAGCGTAGCGAAATTTGCGTGGTCAGACGGAAGAGCGGGCCTAATGGCCCGAGTCTCGCCACGTAAAATAAGGCATTAACTATAACTAACTATAACTAACTATTAGAGGTCAACTAATGCAAGGCGATTACGCACTGCGCTCTCGCGGTTGAAGACAATACACTGGCACTGACACCGGGCGATAGTGGAAGAGGGACTAATGAAGGTCACTTTTTGTTTGTTCAATATAAATCAATGCAAATTGTTCCTATGAACCAGCGTGTGCTTTGGTATCACACGTATTAAGCTTGTGTTTCCACCGCAAAAAATAATCGAAAATTCAATAAAACCCTCTCAAATATCGAATTTCCAAACATTTGCATTTGACCCCCACTACCCTCACATGCGGGTAATGGGAGTCACTGTAAAAACATGAATCAAAATTAATACATTAGTATTCAAACAGTATTTATTTTGTTTACAATAATTGCAGATGTCTAAAGTAATGTGACTCACAAAGTTGTCCAAGATCAGCAGCACTGGGTTCAGGGCAGTTGGTCAAGTAATGCTTTTAAAATGTTTAGCCATTCCATAAATTATTCATACATCCAGCCATTCATGCTACATGTGTAAATAGCACGAGGAGGCTATTTAATCTCATTCAAATAAATAAATTATTTTGTTTGGGGCAATGGAAATCAGGCTGAGATAATGAGAGTTACTGACCACCATTACTCCAGAATCACATTTTTATCATGACCACTCACAAACTTTTAAAGAATGTTTAAATTTCTCGCAATTGGTATCAAATTATTTGCCGAAGTACTTATTTTCCAACAAATTTTAATCCTTCCAGAAATCTTCAAGTTCATGTAAGACCTTATTTTCCGAGAGCACTTTCCAACATCAACCACTCATTTTCCTGGTATGTACTCGATAATCGTCGATGTAAACTTTATTTCAATGCGACGATCAACTTGCTGTAGTTATCATGACCAATGGTAGGTAGTCGCATATATTTCTACCTTTCAATATGCTCTTTTACAATATTTATCAACACTTCTCCTACGACCTACAACTGTTACGACAGTGTGAAAATTGAAATGAGTACCAGCAGGAGGATGTAAAGGCAGAGTGAGAACTCCCGCTTGGTATGTTTTTTACTTTCTGGCTACGGAGTAGACATGTTTGTTTCGCGTAATGTTGCGCGAAAAAACCGGCGAATTTGCGGCATAGAAACTATTGCAGGGCCCTAGTAACGAAAAAGTTCATAAATCCAGTTGCTAAATTTAGAAAAATATTCCTCTAACACGTGGTGTAACCAGAATACGTGTTTTGTGGGTCCTTGATACAGAAAAATTGATTGACGGCAAAATGTCTCTCCGTCTGTGAACAACGCTAGCGGCATAACCGTTCTGTTGATTTTCTTCAGAATTGACATTCCCAAATCTATTTGGCTGAATTTACGGCCCCTTGAGTTTGAAACAGATACTTTAATTTTAGTAGATACTTTACATGAAGTCCCTGGGACCAGTCCCTTTTCCAAATTTTCAAAGAAACGGCGATACTCTAGGGTGCAATAACAGGGATGCTAGTGTAAGGCATAATTGAATTGTTATTATTTTTAACTTTCTTTTGCCAGTTAAATCTCAATTAGAAGCTCAACTAAAAATCCGGCCAGTATCAAATTAAGTTCTCCCTCTCGTGAACATTAATATTAGAGGGGACTAACTACTTTAAAAACATAGATGTTTAAAAAAAATGACACCAAATATTATTAACATCAATGTTTTTTTAAACGATGACGCATTTCAGGGGCAGCATGGAGGTTACTGAAGCCTATTACAAATACAGTGGCTTCTTACGGCTGTTACTAAGAGGCCTGGGAAACAACTGCACCCTAGTGATTCCATTGTCCCAACACTATTTGTACAGTCTGTAATAAACCTTCATTGCATTTTATCGCAACCTTAATATACTAGACAAACTACTGGGAGACGTTGATTATGGCTGCCCGGCGGAAGCTAATGGTCATCGAGAGGACACAGCTGTTAGCCAAACTTTTGACTCATGAATGAAGAATTGAAAACGTTTTTACGGGAATCACTCCCAATGTTCCTCTGATGGTTTGAAATTGACTTCCTAGATTCTATTATACAGTGATGATACTCAAACGTAGACAGAAAAGTTAAAATAACAACTACAAAATGCCGTAATTGCCTTCATGTCGATTGTTACATGCACACATACTGTATGAATCAACTGGTCAGTTCCTTAATAATGACATTGTATGATTCGATAACATTTGAGTGGATAACATAATCTTAATAATGATAGGAAATTGCTGAAAGTGGTGAATTATCCAAAGTAAGAAGTCAAATTTCGTAAATGGCTATACAATCAGAAGAGATCGCTTTATTTATTCTGATGTATATTCATTTCTGGAAAGAATTTGTTACAGATTATGTAGCTTATAATTAAGAGAGAAAATTTCAAAATAGAGAATAATATCCGTAGAAATGGCATTCTAGATTTTGACGAGCTTTCAATGCAAATGAGGCAAATTATTTTTCATCGTTTTAAAGCTTTGTTTTAATATGAGTAATATAACGAACTTTATGCTCTCGAATATAAATACCTATATTCCTTAAATATATTGAATATCCCATCAAAAATGGACCACCCCCATAACGTCTCAACTGCTCACGATAACGAAATGCAGTTTTTCCCCAACAATAGTGAATCTTGAGGCAAAAAACTGCCACATAGAAATTCTTCGATTCTTTAGATCTAGTTTTGGAGGTATTCATTCATCTACGATTTTTTAAATGGTACTACATAGTTTTTCTCGCTTATGTACCGGTACAAAATACATAGATAATGTGTAGTAATGCCACAGCAAAAAACCGTGTTTTATTGAGAGGCAAACTCGATTTGTTTGTATCTCATACCGAAAAGTGGATAAATTTTGCCCCTGTATGTAGTACATTACTTCCTTTAAAACGTTATGTAGAGAGACTCCCGTTTTTTTAACATCGAAACGTTGCTAGACGGCAAAACGCCTTTCTGACTGTCCGCCTGGGACGACTTTAGCGCATAAACCATTCATACGATTTTCTCCAAAATTTACATCCTCGGATTTATCTCGCAGAGTTTCAGCCCCTGCGAATTTCAATCGAATATTTTGAATTTTGGGGGGGAGAGGGAATTTTTACTTTATATGAAATCTCAACCATATCATTTCAAACCACTTCAAAATTTCTCCCAAAAAAACTAAATTTTTGGATTAAATTTGTTTCTAAGTTAGAGCAAAGTACTATTATAAAAATGCCACTGATCCCGTTTTCGTTAAACTGTCGAAGATTGTGAACGTTCGACGGCAGCTTCCTACAACTACAATTGTTAGCACATTTTGGTCGGCGCGGACAAGTTCCTGCGACTTCCGCCCACCTGGGCACTCTTTGTGGTACTTCCCGCTAAATTATGGGAGTTCCATGCTACACCAGGGTGTCATGGGGGCGCCAACTCCAAAGTTCGCGCGTCCCACTTAAAAAAAATCAATCAATCAATCAATTAATGATTGAATGAAGACATTAATTGATCATTGTTTTCCCGCGCCTCGATGCGTGTGGCGGTTCTCCCGCCGCCCGGCCAGTTGCAACCAGCTACCCTCGGCGCCGACACCGATGCCGTCACCGCCGCTACCACCACCATCACGCCGTCGCCGCCCGTATCTCCCCCCGCCTACGTCCGCCCCTCCGCCTGGTAGCCGGCTGCCAGCCCCCCCCCCTGCGCCCTGTCCGGGGTCTGAACCCGGGGCGGGGCCAGAGCCGTGTGGACAGCGGGAGAGATGGCTGGTGGAGTGTGGGCCAAGCGGAAGTGGCTATGGTGGACCATGAGCGTGAAGCATCCACGGTGGTGAAAGGCATTTTCTTGATATCTGCATTTGAGACCCTCTGCTAGACAGCTGTGTAATTTGGAGGAGCTGTGGTGTTGTGAGAGTGGTCTGGGTTGGAAAATCCAGCCATGGGTGCCTCGTAACCTTTCAATACTTTCTGCAATGTTACATTAATTTGGTTTTTCTTGCTGTGTTAGTCAGGTAGCATCGCTTGGTCAGTGTGTGCCTTTAATTTTGTATTTTTGCAACAGTGCAAGAGTTTTGTGAAATTGTTAAAGTTTTTTTTTGTATTCTTTGACAACAATATTAAACACATTTTTCGCCTGAATGAAATCTGTTCTTCCAAATCAGATCTTTAATTACCTTCATGTACAATTCTTGAAAATATGAATAGTTGTTCGTAATTTTTGCGTTCAAAATATTGGCATTTTAAATTCACATTTGTTTGCATCTTCAGTATTGAGGCTAGAATTTTTATTCTTAATGCATTCCAGTTATGAATATGATATCTCTACAAATATATCATTTAATATATATTCTTTTCAAAATATTAAGTCGTTTTCGACTAATTTTAAATTGTATTGATGAAAATTCGTTTTTTTCGAACCTTTCCTACAAATTCAATATTCAAGCTAGAGCTAATATTTGAATGCAATCCATTTGAAAATAAATCATTCCATATACCTTATTCCTTAAATTATTCCATATACATTATTTCAAAATATGTAGTTCTCACGATGTTTCAGAGAATTTTCTTGAGTGTGAAATTGAAAGGGGCTGAGCTTTCCTTCCTCTTCCTTGTCCTATCCTCATCCCTACACACACAAACACACACACACGCACACACACTTACAATACACTACCACACATGTCAGGAGATCGGTCAGGAGCTTGGAGCTTGTTTTAGGTGGGACTATGCACCGATGGTTAGAGATACCTGTTTGAAGAAAACCCGCTAGACAAAGTGTAGGTCTGCGTCGGATCTCGCCATCAAGAGAGGGAAGATCAACACTTCCCGATAAAACATACACTACTGTGATAATCCAAAAGATCTCACGGTATTTTTCATTAAGAGAATTTGCATCAAGAGTGTAGTTACGATGGGATTGTACGCATACAGAACGTTAAAAATCCAAATAGAAGTTGTTAAGGAAACTAATCAACAAATATGAAGGTTCTATATTTGTTGTCAGAGCGTCATGCTGTCACGCGACATCACGGCCCCGTAGTCATCACATGCGATGGGTTTGAAGAATGCATTGGAAGCCGTGATACAGCGGGCGAAATAATCACTCTCGAAATCTACTGACCTGAACACATGTAAGCAATCAGTGCGGTACGAATGTTCGTTTCAGTACAGACTGATGATGTTAGTAATCAGTAAATGAGGCGGGTAAATGATAAGTTTTGATAGATTGACACTGTGCAGAGGAAGAGTTCGGAGATGTTAATCATATTAAGTTATAATGGTGATTTTTGTTAAAGTAACTTTGCAGTGGCGTGTGGGAAAGAGCTTAGTTTGGGTAAGCAATAAAATATATATGGCCTGTAAGCCAAACATTAGTTTCAGAAAGTTGGCTATTAAATTTCCTTCCAGCCTTTCCTACAGCTTTTCGAAGTAGTAATTAGAGTAATGTCCGGCGTTGGCTTTCCTGCCATAATAATGTTTTTCTTGTCTTTAAAGTTCCGCGAAACAAAACTCTTCATTAATAAATTTCAAATCACGCACGTGTGTCCGTCTACGCCGCTTCCTGCAGTAGAAACATCCATGTTCGTCATCTTCCTGCCGAAACACTAGCGGATGTAATCATTCTGACTGAGTAGGGTATAACTCACATGGTAGTTTCACTTAAAGCGATAAACTAAAATCGGAATTAGCATATATAAGCATAAACATATATTACACTTACAATTACGCACTTCAGTGTACATACATCTACACGCATTTATCATCAAAAGCCAAGGTTTTCATTTGAAACACTGCTTTCATTCAAGCGAGGTCCCGCAACTCAGTCGATTGCAGGCCCCCACGAAACGCACCGACCACACCCGATCGCACCCGAGCCTCCTGACACCGCGCGCGCTTCACACACACCAATGGTTGGCAAGCGCGGGCATTCCGTAACTGCTAGTGTAAAACGACACCACACTTTCGATAAATTAGAGGATTTATGCTGTAAATAAAGTAAGATTTATTTTCTTAGAATATAGAATTTTGTAAAAATGCTATATTAAATGTTAAATTTGATTTTTTTAGAAGGGAAAAGGCTAGTTATTTTTTAGTAGTTGCCATCAATTAAATAGTTTAAATCCACATAACTTCCAGGAATCGTAATTCTGAATAGAATTACACGTCCATATGCAGCAGATAAGGTGAGAAATGTTGAATATCGAAACCCATGATTGTATTTGAAAATGAAGTTAATATAATAATAATTTTAACATCGAGGGAAGTTTTTGAGAAAGCAGAGCAGAGCATTGAAATAAATAATAATATTATTAATATCAGTAGGAAAAGTAGGAATGTCAAATGGCCGCCCATTGCAACGCATAATTGAAAGTTATTAAGCAGAAGAAGAATATGATATTGAATAAATCAGATATACTTCACTACACTTATGGGACGCATGACCATTGCAGTTGGAACGCACGGAAACACCAATCATTTGAAATTAATTCTGTGTAAAGTGTATATTTTTGACACGTGATTTGAATTACACAAATTTGTTGCGGACATTATTTCGTTTTAGTGGCCCTTGTAGTCATTGTCTTGGGTATGTCGACTTCGATATGCTGCGATCTTATGACTGTTTATGAGAGAAGAGACAGAGGGAAGAGGCGTAACTACAGCAAACCAAGTCTTGTTAAGAAGACAAACAAGATAAACACACAATATTATTGACAACACATAAATTATTGACTGAACGGTGTTTCCGGGCGCGTCAACTGCAATGATCATTTCAATACTGTAGTTATTGCACTTTAGTAACTCGCATTTCCATATTCAGTGCATGAATCCTTATTTTCATCAAGTTATTACACAAATTAATTCACCCAAGTAATAAAGGAACAAAAAAGTATCATTTACTAAAACATTTTATGTCAATTGGGCCAAAAGGAGAGTTGGCTGCAGTGAGTACAGCAAGTTACGCATTAGATAAGATTTTCATTATCAACAGTTGAAGTCATAAAACGTAATTTTGGCCTACCGATCAATGTTTCAAATTAGGTGTAATGAATTAATATAGATTGATTGATTGATTGTTAGTGATTCCGGGCGGGTCAACTAATGAAGTCATTAGTCTCGTAAGTGTAGGTGCATGTTTTTTCATCGAAAGTTTGAGATCTTCCCCCGTTAGATGGCGAGATCCGGCGCCGACCTACCGCCTTCGACTAGCGAGGTATCTCCCACCAGCGGGGCACAGCGCCAGTCGGGACAAGCTCGAAGCCTTCGACCAGTAGTGTAGTGTATGTCAGTGTGTGTATGTAAGGAGTGAGAATAAGACAAGGAAAAGAAAGGACAGATTGCGCGCGGTCCGTGGGTCCGTTTGTTAGAGTATTGTTCCGGCATTCGTGCTGGTGTTGATCGGAGAAAACACGAAAAACTACCTTTCAGAGCAGCCGGCCGCTGGAATTCTCCTCCAGACAGCGACTGAATTCGGCCTAACCGACAAGCTAGTGTCGGAAACCGCCGCCGCCATCGGGACTCGAACCTAGGACCTCCCGGTTAGAGGCACAGCAGTGACATCAGTTGATGCACTGAGACACCTCTCCTGGCCTAACAAATTAATATTTCGTGTAAGTGTAACTTTTAAAACGTCGGATTGTCTCGTATAAATAGGGTTTACTTAAATTGGTCGTATCCACAGACTTAAAACAGAATTTGTATTTATATGATTTATTGATTTATTTCAGTTCCATGTGACTGATCAGTATATAATTATAAATGCATCATGTATTTCTTGACATTACACTCCGCTTTTTTCTATTTATACAAATGTCTCCATAAGAATTCCACAAGAAAACCAGTGGAATATGTATACTAACACATGACAACGGGTAATAGTTTTTGCAAGTTTATTTAGCTTTACTTCAAGTCAAATTCAAGAATAAAGAAGCAGCAAAATGTTCAACTGAAAAACACAAAATATTATTTGTCTTGTATAGTGTATTAAAAACAATGAGTGAACTCTTAGCAGTACTCGGTCTGGAGAAATCGAACAAATTTGGGTGAACACATGTATGACACAAAACAGCAAATTATAAATTATTACACATGTGCACAAATATTTTACTTAAATACTGTTTTAACAATGCATTCACATTCAGTATTGCATTACAACTATGTTTTTATTAACTTAATGAAAAGTTAGTCAATTCTGGTAATAAATTAAATGTATTTAAAATTAATTAATTATTAATATATTATTAAATTATATTAAACGTATTAAATTAAATAAATTTTATTTGTTTAGTAAATTATTTTATTGAAAAGTGAATTAATTTCCACAACATGCCTTTTATCTTGTACAACTCTTGATTCACAGATACACAAATATTCTTTAAAATGAAAAACTTCATTGTCACAAAATGGCATTAGGAACATGTACTCAACTCGAAAAAACAAGAATGACACACTATGATAATCCTTCCGTATTTTATATATCATTACATATGTCTATGTTTATTTTACCAATCTCATTTAAGGAAAACATTGCATTACAATACTTAACCTACAAACAAATGTGTTTTACATTTTATGTTCAATTTGTTTTACAAACAATACTAATCGGTTTTTTGCAAAAATAGAGAAATTGAGTTATAACTCTGCAATAAGAATATTGTCTGTATACACTGGTCTATATTATTGAATGAATATGGTCACAGATTTTTCAACAAACAAAAATGTTTATTACAATTTTCAGGAAGCGACGTTTCGGGATATATTTTTCCCCATCTTCAGGTTACTGAACACTTACTTATTCATTCATATTCTTTACAAATTTTGGATTATATCTCCTTTTCTGTACTGTTTTTAGCCTGACGTTGGGGAGCAATAACTCCGAAACTTTGCTACCTGAAAATTGTAATAAACATTTTTGTCTTTTGAAAAATCTGTGGCTATATTCATTTAATAATATTGAGAAACTGAGTGTACGGCTTTCTCCCCTGCATCATCCCGTGCTGCTGCGGTGCGGGCGTCCTCTGCTGAGTAGCGTCATGTCCGCTGGCAGTAGCGAATCCGCGAGTGGAGGCACGGACCGTCGTGGACGTACTTCAGACCTGCGGCAGCAGAACAATGCGTCGTCAGCACCGACACCGAAGCGCCGTGAAAAAGCAGGATGTGGACTTCAGTTTTTGTTCAGAGTGTGCGTTTTAAGAAGCTCTTTTTTTGTTTTGTAATAGTGGGTGATGTAAGAACAAGCGCATAAAGCCACGCGAAGGAGCCCAAAAATATTTTTCTTGGAGGAAGGAAGGAAGGAAGGAAGGAAGGAAGGAAGGAAGGAAGGAAGGAAGAAGTAAAGTCTGCGTTCATAAATTAAACGATAAAAAAAGCAGCCTCTCGAATCGAAAAGTGCTTTCTAAAATGGCAAAATTAAACTCGTCTGTTGTGTTCATTCCATACGCGAGCACGCATATTACATAAACTTGCTGGCATAACTTTCAATTTTTTTAAACCTCTATTGCACTACTGTAAAAATTAGATTTGTAACTGTTACTAGAAAGCAATGCGTCTCTATAGGCAAGAAACAACACAAGGTTATTGTATTAATGAAATGATATCAAATGCCAACATTCAATTGTTCGCTTTTATTTGGCTAATGATGAACTTGTAATGGTTTTATAAGAAGAGCTTTTTATTACCAATCACTTCAAATGAATTAGTTTTAAATGCAACAAACAGATAGAAACCAGAACACGTCTGTTTCTGACATTGCTGGAAGAAGTGAGGTTATTTATGGATGGTCCCAAGTGAGTATGGATTGCGTAGCGGATACAAAGTGAAAGCTGACGATGAAAAAAGACGATGTCCTGACATTTAACACACAAGGTTGCGTACAGGTCAGAGATTTTGAGTCTTCATAGCTCTCTATTAATCATCTTGTCACGCCCATTCCTGCAATTGTGATTCGATGTCTAATTCACGCACAGAAATAACACGAGTACTGTATCCAGAGTGACAACGAGTGCAGGACGTAAGTAGTAGGGTTGCGACATCGAAAGGTTTGAAAACGTGGAGGTTTCTATAAAAATATTGATGTTTTAAACATCGATCTATTGAAGTCGATGTTTTTGAACATCAATATTTTGCGCCCGATGTTTTTTTCGTGGATGAAATATTCCCAAAATCACAATTTTATAATGGTAGGAAATGGTGCGGTGTTTACAATGTTTCCATCATGGAAATGCATATGAGGTGTTGGTTCTCCATCGTAAATATTTATTTTTGCATAAAGCTTTTTCGGCCGCATTGCGGCCATCTTCAGTGCTACAAAAATAATAATAGTAATAATATAATAATATATCTAAATTACAAAAAATTAAAAACTTTTACAGAAATAGTATTATGAATTGGATTTTAAAGAAAAATATAAAACGTGAATATGGACATATAATTTTTAAAAATGACAAATGAAAATTAAATAAATGGAATCTATTACAAATAATATTATGAATGTAATAGATTCCATTTAATTTAATTTAATTTTCATTTGTCATTTTTAAAAATTATATGTTCATATTCACGTTTTATATTTTTCTTTAAAATCCAATTCATAATAATATTCTGTAAAAAGTTTTTAATTTTTTAATTTTTTTAATTTTTTGTAATTTAGATATATTATTATTATTACTCTTATTATTTTTGTAGCACTGAAGATAGCCTCAATGCGGCCGAAAAAGCTTTATGCAAAAATAAATATTTACGATGGAGAACCAACACCTCATATGCATTTCGACAATTTTTATAAACGTTAAAATACGAAATAATAATCGATGGTAACCATTTCTGTTTATGTGTTAGGACTACGCATACGTAGTTTGCACTATCTTCCTCGACCAAAACCTCCACGCCCGAGATGACCCCGATATCCTGGCATTTCCTTTGCCTGTCCTCGTATTTCGCATTTCGAGAGACGTTTTGTAACTTTGTTTTCAGTTAAATTTTAATCACAAATTGATACACAGGACTACTGTGAAATTAAATTTTGTTGCGCACGAATTTAATGTTAGAAGTTACTAACTAGCTTGAAAACATTGATGTTTAAAGCATCGCTGAATTTTGGTCGGTGTATTATTAACATCGATGTTTCAATTTAGAACATCGATGTTTGGGAACAATGTTTAGTTGTCGATGTTTCATCACTAGATAGTAGAGAATGGAGGGGCCCTGGGCAATCGACGATTACGGGCCATCCGTTTTGTTGTTCCTCCCAAAATAACGCTTTTCTCATTAAAGCTGATCATTTTTTCATATTTAAAATTGCTCGTGCACTTGATGAACAAATCCAATCAATTTTGTTTCATAAATGTTTCGTTAGTGTTGTCATATCGTTTGATATTTTTTCTTCTTGTGTGATTTTATTAAAGAAGCAAAAGAGAAAGTGAAAATATAAGTATGGTTATTAAAGGTTAATTATTGAACTTTGAAAAACAAAATTTCAGAAATAAAAAGAAATACATTGCTTCTCTTCACTCGGGAGCCCTCTTAGCTACGAGACTGCTGGATGGTAGTTGCAGCCCTGCTCCAGTGTACAATGACGGCGGGAGTGTCTAGCCGACTTGTCATGTACGAGAACAAAAGTACATTTATGTATGTACGAGTCGTGTCAGGTCCGACTTGTCACGTAAAGAAAAGTACATTTATGTATGTTCGTATTTTGCGTTTTGGGCTGATTGCCCGACTTTGCCGGCTAGATAACGGTGTCTTCCATACCTAGTTAATTCCCACGCTTGTGGGCGTAAGAGAAACATATGGCGAACATGACGTATTCCCTTCACCGTAACAGCAAACTCTGCCCGCCTGAGAGGTTATTCGTTACACAGCTGCGAAAACTGAGACGATTTTAAAGGAAAGGTGCAACTATTTTTGCCAGGAATCGAAGCCGGGATCGCGCTACGGGAAGCTAGTACGCTACTCACAATCCATCCTAGAAGCTCAGAAAAATACTTTTGTGTCGAATTTAAAATTGGTTTTCTTGTTGATATATACCTAATTGTTATAAAACATTCAATTGAGATTCTGAATGACTTTCGTTACTTTAGAAAATTAGTAAAAAATCTGTGCTAATAAGCATAATTCATCGGCTTCGGGGGAAAGCTCTCTTAGTTGCGCAATCGAAGATGAGAAAGACAAGGTACAGCCTGAAATGTCTGCTTGGTAATTAGCGCGAGATCTACCGATGTTTGATACACCTGTGTACATATTAGACCTTAACAGCGTGAATGCTGCTACGAATATTAGTAGTGCTATAATAGTAAAGCTGTGTTCTGTAGACAGTTATCCTACATTCCCAGCACTCTCTTAATGCGTATTCTGTTTGCAAAGTGTTACATAAGGAGTCATTTCTCATTGTCTTGAGAATTGTTTCTAAGTTTCATTCAATGAACATTTAATAACCTAAAATGAACAAATCTCATTCTCATTAGCATGCATTACATAAAAAACGTCTATGAATGGGTTCGATGCTATATAAAATTTCTGTGAGAAATTTAACTTCGATAAATGTCTTGTGTTTGTTTTAAGAAACTGTTTTATTTCTGAAACACTGAGCGCGATATCATCTTTTGTGCATTATTAGCTGTTGCAGAAAAGCGTACAATTTCGCATTTTAGAAAACATAATTCAGTGGTCAGCTTAGTGATCTAAGTTATGAGTAATCTATAAACTCACTTCAGTACACAGAATGTACTACACATTTATCTTAAACTCAAAGTTCTAAATTTGGAAGACCAGTGGGAGATAGCCGATGTTCTAATTTCAGATTTATTTGACCGCTTGCAATTTTAATTGATGGTTATTAGACAATAATAAAGTACAATTAAATCTCTTGAAACAAACTGAAGTTATTTGAAGAAGATATTAACAAATATTTTCTCTTGAATGTTTTTTCTTGTTTAGTCAAAGATCATGAGTTGGTAACAGTTTACATCATATAATTCTTATACATCTTGCTCAGATAATAGTTAGCAGTATAGTACTTAACCCTTATCAAATTATCCACGAAATTACTGTATATGGTAGAGCAAATTGTAGCTAATTTCCCGAAGATACATTTCCTCCCATGAAAATACTCATTAATTATCATACCAAGATTTTAAAATACTCTCAACAAACAAATAATCAAATAATAATGACTTTAAAATGTATAACTCATCAGTCATGTCAAAGAAAGATCAGTTTCAAGCATCAATCAACAAACCTGCTACAAGAATGAATGAGCCGCATATTTCGAATGATGTATTGGACGATATCTTCAAAGTTCCTAATCAGATAAGGGACAACGCATTGCTTTGATATCCAGATACAAACAGTGTTGTCACGAAGTGCTTTCAATTCAGTAATATCATCTTCGCTAAGGATAAGTCCTCCATACACCATTCTAATTGTTTTGACCTGGTCCCTTTTGTAGGCGACCCTTCCCTTACGTAGGCGACATCTTTATCTATTTATTTAAGTTCGCTATATAAGTAGATGGTCATTAGCGACCTCAATTACATCCACAAAAAATTTAATTCATACATATTTCATCATCATATTAATAAGCATTGATTTAAACATATTTACAAAAATTTGATTTAAACAAATAAACAAACATTAGGTTTAGATGGATTTTTCCGAAACTTCAACAAAAGTTTGATTTAAACTTTCTTTCTTCTATGGCTCAGTATGCATTTAGTTTGGGAATCTGCTGTCAACCATTCTTTCCACATGAAAGAGCCTAGTTCATGATTTCCTCCAATTTGCTTTTCTTGTCAAATATGCGCCTTACTTCATCACGCCGAATATAATCATTGCCAGCTAAAACCACAATCCTGTTTGTATTCCGTAGTTATGTTAGGCTGCCATGGTTCAGCGTACTACTTTACACTGAGGTGAGGGTTAGCAATATGCAAATGTACAGATTGCAGAAGTATCGCAAACAAAAGGTATAAAAGGACAGTGCATTTGAAGAGCTTTCGTTTGTACTCAAGTGCCTCGTGTGAAATGGTTTCTGTTTGGAGCTAGACGCATGGGACATTCCATTTAGAAAGTCGTTGAGGAATTCATTTCAATATTCCGAGATCCACAGTGTCAAAAGTGTGCCGAGAACAACTGATTTCAAGCATAACCTCTCACCATGGACAACGTAGTGGCCAACGGCCTTCACTTCATGAACGAGAGCAGCGCCCTGTGCGTAGAGTTGTCAGTACTACATGAAATAACAAAATGACAAAAGACGCTACATGAAATAACCTCAAAAATCAATGTAGGACTTGTGACGAGCGCAGCTGAAAGGGCAATGCGGTGAAATTTGGCTTTAATGGGCTACGGCAGCAGAAGACCGACTCGAGTGCTTTTGGTAATAGCGCCTGCAGAGCCTCTCCTGTGCTCGTGACCACAACGATTAGACATTAGACAAATGGAAAACCGTGGCTTGATCAGATGAGTCCCGACTTCAGTTGGTAATAGCTGATGGTAGGGTTCGAGTATGATGTAGACCCCACGAAGCCATGGACCCAAGTTGTCTACAAAGTAGCGTGCAAGCTGGTGGGCTCCATAATAATGTGGACTGTTTTTACATGGAATGAACTAGATAATCTGGTCTGACTGAACCGATCGTTGCCTGGAAATTGTTATGTTCAGCTACTTGGAGACCATTGGCAGTTTTTCTTGAACTTCATGTTCCCAAACAACAATGGATTTTTCATGGATGACAATGCGCCATGTCACCGGGCTTCAATTGTTCGCGATGGGTTTGACGCACATACTGGACACTTTGAGCGAATGATTTGGCCACCCAGATCGCTTGAAACGAATCACATCAAACATTTATGGAATATAATCGTCCGTTCGTGCACAAAATTCTGCACCAGCAATACTTTGCAGTTATGAACAGTTATATAGTGAAATGTACCAACAACGTCTCGTCGAAAACTATTACGAGATCGTTGGCATCATTCATCTAAGATGGTTCCGAATTTATATTAAAATTTTGGGCGCCAGGAACAGGTTACGTTAATTAAAACCAATACTTCCACAGCTAATTTCAACAAATGTATAAATGTCCGGCTAGCTGGGTCGATGGGTCCCGTTATGGATAATCGCTATCGCCTAGATAGCCGATTACTTGATCCGCCAACTATACAGTATGGCGAGGAATCTGAAAGGGAATAATTATCTATTTCTAACTATTTAACAATTTTGATTAACTAAATGAAAATCTTTTCATTTCCAAAAGAAAAAAATTCAACAATTTATTTAACACTATTAACAATTGTTTTTGTCCTTAGGTCATGACCTCGTTTTAAAATATATCTTTTGTACTGCAGTACTTATCTAATATCTTGGTCGCCAACGCCCCGCAGTCTCTTCTCACTTGAATGCAGGTGATCCCATGTCCCGCTTCTCTCTTCTAATCTTGCGACGCTGCCGACGGATCCAGCCCTCACTGCCTAGAATATCTATCGGTTCTAACTTGATATTCAGAGTTCCTAGTCTTCCCCAACTAGTGGCAAAATACTAAAGTCCAAAACCGCAATATGAAAAAAACTTTCAAAGTCCTAATCGAACTTCCCGTTGCACATCAACTTCCAGAATCCAAAACCATTGAGTCTCACGTCAAACTTACAAGACCTACTTCACTAATGTTAATCTCTCGCGAGCGATCTTTACTACTCGACGACCTCTATCAGAATGTCCAGTTCTGCTCCGTTCTTCCGCCCTCAACGCTCCGGTATCCGTCCTTCGTTCCTCTTTTTTAAAACAAAACTACAAAATTTGACAGTCTATTCTCCCTTAGCCAATCCATCCCCCTCTTATCAAACCAAGTAGCCACGCCCTCGACAGTCATTCCTTTCCAGACCAATCACACATTATTTTATCTGTCTATCTAGCCAGCGCCCCCACCTATTCAAGGCCTGAATGAAGCTTGTTGACCTTGCCAACGCGCCGGCGTTGCTAAGGCTGTATATCGCCATTTGCATACCCTTTTGTCCAACCCATTTACAGCCAATATTATTAACAAAATATTATATATTTTGGTATATCACAATAGACAGCAAGGCTCAATCTATTTGCAGGGGACTTCCAACGATTTGTTGAGTCTATGTCACGTCGATTTGCTGCTCTTCGCCGGGCAAAAGTAGGTCTAACACAATGATAGGAGGTATCCCATAAATTTTGTCACCTCAGTGTATACAAAAATAGAAATTGCTGTAATTTATAAGTTGTATAGGTAATTGATTCAATGCTGGATATGTTTAAACTTACATTAATTGTAACGCATACACTTTGGAAGTACCCAATTTTAAAATACGGAGATTTTAATAGTTCAAATATAACCTAGATATTTTGATTATTAACCTGTTCAACTAGTTTGTCATTTATTAAAACTGTTGCTATGGTCAGATGTTTTTCTTGGAATGCTTGTATTTTATCTACTGATTGTACAGTTTAGGAGTTATATATACAACTTCATATATTGCTCATTATAAAACATCCTCCATATCTGTCATTATCACCTAGTATTTAGTCAAAAGAAGGTTTATTTTTAAAACTAATATTTTTCAAGAGCATTTTGACTTTCAAATTAGGCAGAGATGATGTGAAGGATGACCCCCGTATAGAACGACCCCACGGGGAGAACTCTTGCGCCACTGGCAATGGGAGATTCTGGAACATCCACCTTACTCACCCGATATGCGTCCCTGTGATTATGATCTCTCCAACAAAATGAAAGAACCACTGCCAATAACCCGGTACAGTACCAGAGAAGAAGTTATGCATGCTATAGGGCGGTGAATATGGGACATCAACAGAAATTGAAGCGCAGATGGTGTACGACCCCTTCCTAATATTTGGCAAAAGGTCATTAATAACGGAGGCGATAGTATTGAAGGTGTATAGATGTAAATACCTCTATCAATTAAGTCATTTCAGAGAATAAAAACATTTCTCACTTTTTATCCAACCCTTGTAAATATAATAATATAAAATTACGTTAAAAATGATAGAACTTTTCTCTTTCCTAACATTCTTATAGATTAAACAAACATCAGGAGAGTGTCGTGTAGTAGATTCAACGCTTGCACAGGTGACATTTGAATAAGTCAGAAACAAGAGGCCATTGCACATTTCCCTGCGAGACACTCAATGTTACATTGATTTCGATGAGAGTTTCACCATTAATTTTTACTCTCAGAAACAGCCCTTTAAGACACTCCTTTTCCAAGAAATTTTTGTGATCCACGTGTGTAACAACAAGTTTCGAGATAAATCAACTATGCGGAATTATATAGAAGCTTTGGAAAAATCTATTATTATAGCGTATATTTGTTCACCAGCAACTAAACCATTTGCAACGTCTTGACATAGTCGTGACTTAACTTTCACCAGCATAACCAGGACGAAAACAATGTTGTCCTTCAAAAGCCCATGCCGACTTATTCCAGGGATTCCCTAAATACTCCGCTATTAAGTGCTCCATTTCTCCATTTCTTTACATACGACGAATGTTAAGTTCACAGACTTGTAGTTTGCTACTTTTGCACCGACTTCTGTCTTGTAAATTGGTACTACCAACTCTTCTTTCCAATCAGACAGTAAAGTTTTGTTGTTTAATGTAACATTCATTAAACTCGGTACTCATGAAGCCATTGCTTCTCCTTTGAGGTTGAGAATATCCGTGGAAATCCTGTTCAGACCAATATAAATTAATACATTCATTTAGAAAAATCTCTTTCTTCAGTAATATTTTGTAAGAAGGGATTCTAAAACATTTTCAATTTCTGAAAATTCAAAAGTTTTAATGAAAATCGAACTATTACGTCATTTTTTTCTTATATTTTGCCTAATATTTTCTGTATTGAAGTAAAACACATGAACTAGTCACGTGCCCATTCTTTAACCAATGTTTCCTCTCTCTGAAACTGGACACTACACTTCCAAAAAAATGCTGGCAGTCAAAAACATTCCAGCATGGTGCATACAAACAGTAATAGAAAAACAGTCAAAATAAATAAACGTCTCGCTGTAGCATCGTGAAAGTTTATTAAATAAAACGAACACTCAATCACTTAAACGCGAATCGGTTCAATGTAATTTCTTTGTTTCATCAAACACGTTCATTCCAAATACGTATCATAAAGTCGTTGGGAGTTCTAGATTTTTCTCAGTATTAGCGGACTGTGTAGATTTAGCTTTTCCGTAATTCTGTGTAGATTTAGTTTCCGTAAGTGTAGTGCATGCTTTATCCCAGCGGTGGCGGTAGTCTTCCCCAATTGGATATCGATATCTGACGCCGACCTATAATTCGGCTAGTATTGGATTTTGTGCTCCAGGTATCTCTCCCGGCAACAATACAGGAATATTTATAAGAAACAGTTACAAATATTGCTCTCATGAGCGAATCACATGGACAGCATTTTCTTCGTGCAGTGACACGAGGCGATATTGCGGAAGAGGGCGCAAGGCAAGTAGAAGATAGGTTATTTTTATCTCCTTATTTTTATTTCTTATTGATTTTGTGTTCATTTTTAAAATTGTAATAAATAATTTTATCGTACATTTGGTTATTGTTTTAATAATTTCTAGTTTATAATTTTTAATAAAAAACGTAAATTAGGAGCAGATAATACGTAAAAATATTTTGATATTTCATATAGAATTAACTGTCATGGATTATAGTGTGTTATATTTTTTTTCTAAAGGGGTGGTAGTCCAGAACATTTTGGAAACCTCTGGATTAGAGAAACCAAGAAATACTACCGGTAAGAGCAGCCAGCCATTAGGATTCTCCTTCAGTTAGCGGTTGAATTCTATCGTGCTGTTCAGCTGCTGTCTGGAGGAGAATTCTAGCGACCGCCAGTTCTGATCCGTAGTTTTCTGTGGTTTCTCCGATTATCACCAGGCGAGTGACGGAGCAGTACCCTAACAAATGGGCCACGGACCACGCGCGATTTTTCTTTTCTCTTCCTTGTCCTATCCTCACCACTTGCTTGCACACAGGTACACTGCACTACCGCAATTTTGGGTAATCCACTCGGAAGCTTAGAGCTTGTCCCGGCAGGGGCGGTGCTTTTATTCATTTCTACCTTCTATTAAGGCTGTAAATTTATTGCTTCTTTGAGAAATTATTCTCTGAAAATTGGTTCATTCGCTTTCCTTAGATTTGTTTGCAAATACTTCCCTAATAAAAACATAAAATGTAAGTAAATAATATTTTGATGTATAGGCCTGAGTATTCTGAATCCAATGCCTTTTATTCTAATATGTTAGAACAACGAAGCACTGAGTAATTTAGAAAAGAGTAAATGTCTACAAACGCGAAAAATTGAACACGTAAAACAAAAATGGCCACCATTTGTAAACCAGATCAACAAACACATTAAAATGATTTTTAAATGACATAAGGGAATTTGTATACAGAGTATGCATTTTTTGGAGCTGGTCCGGCGACCAGTACTGGACGACATCATAAAGATTGATGCGGAGGGAGTTACCTGGTTGGGGAAACCCCGCAAGCCGACGAGTAGGTCGGCGCCGGATCTCTTCATCCAGTGGGGGAAGATCTCACCAACTTCCCCCGATAAAAATGCACTGCACTTACGGGACTAATGACAAAAGCAGTTGACGCTCCAGGAAACACGAAAAAATCCATCAAAATGGCTAAAACGTCTGAATTAGACCTAGCTGTCCAGCTGGTGTGGGGTAGTGAGGTGCCTGGATGGCTCATCTGCAGCATGCGTAGCGGCATGCAAAAATAAGAAAATGGCCTGGATAAACTGGAAAAGTCCAGGAAATACGTTCTAGAAAAAGGGCGGTCGCCGTGTTATTCTTGAAATTGTGCATTGTAACTTATCTTGACCTATTATTTAATTGTTGACTTGATGTACTATTTCCTTCCTACAAGACTTTCTCGGCATACCATTTAGTTACATAAAAATAAATAATTTGCTCTGAAACATTTCCGATGTCCTGAATTCCATTTTTATCTTTACGGCTAGGGCCAGGATATTTATGACCCAAAAATGTTAAAAATATGCAAGCATTTATTACCTAAAAAATATTACCATAAATATGACTTAAAAAATTTTTGGTTGCATTTTCTAAACCTTCAAAATCTTTCCGCTGTTTAAATAAACATTATATTGAAAATATACTTCTAAAATCTAGCACATTCACAATTCACACCTTGTCCTTTGGCGCCCCGTGAAGACAATTCTACTTGCTAAAGTTATTAAATAAATTTTATGGAAGCGATTGACCTCGGCACAAAACCTGACAAAACTAAACTAACACTTCCTTGGCATCTGATGCTTTCTACGCTTTATTTTTCTCCGTCTATTTAACTTACCCTCCTAATTCACATACATATACATTTATAGGAAAGACAAACAATCATATACAACAAAAAATTATAAGAAAATAGATAACAATTAGAAGATGTGAAAAATCTATTTGAGACGACTACAAGCAAGTATGCGAAAATGGAATCAAAAACATAAAAATATGACAAAAAAATGAAAATTCATGAAAAAATACGACCATAATATGAAAAGGTAACGAGAAATGACCAAAGGCTAAAATAGCCAAAATATGACCATATATGATACATGAAAATTGCTTAGTTTTAGTCATTGTAGATAAAATCATGTTTATCTTACATTTTCCACGGAAATAACCCAATGTTGACATATCATAAACATCCGGGCCCTACTTAGGACAATGCTTATTTTTATTTTATTTATTTTCCCTGAAGGTAGATGCATAGGTAGTTATTTAAAATTTACATATGTATTTTTGATACTTACTCATTAACTTATTACTTACTCATTAAGCTTACATACTATACAATGAGGAGGTGTCCCATGAAGGGTGCTCTAATCTGGTTCTATGTTTGCGAATTTGATTTGGAAAACATGGAATGGATATTTATTTTGGATTTTCGTTCTATGGATTGGATTTTTTGTGAGTCTGAATTCGGAGAGTGCAGGAATTTGATGGATGTTATAATAGAAATTTGTGGCAAGGTGTGTGATGTGATGATCTAATGATTTCATATTGAATTGCTTGTGAAGTTTATTATTAGAAATGAACTGCCAGCGAAACTACCCATTTCGACTGAAGATATCAGTGACTTCGGCTCTCACTGATTGAATCAGCGACAATTTCACTGATTCAGATTCAGAGAGTAATTGAGTGCCGTAAGGCTGCTGGGGCGCGCGGCGCGGGCGGCTCACCTGCGGCGTGCGTGGCGGCGGCGCAGAGCAGGGCTGCGGCCGTGACGTAGCTGCGGCCGTCGGAGCCGCAGACGGGCGCGCCGGTGCCGGCGAGCAGCGGGCGCGTGGCGCACGGGTCGTCCTCGGGCCCGCACGCGCCGCCGTGGCGCGCGAACAGGTCTGTGACGCGTACACATAAGCTTCCGCGGCTCGCGTCCATAACTTCTTGGCTGTCCGGGAGACGCCGCGTCGTTGGCTGAGAGGCCAACGACGCGGCGTCTCCCGGACAGCCAAGAAGTCGGGTGTGCGCCACACCGCATTCAGGGGCGGGTCCCTCATTAATTATAAATCACTTAGCAACTTTCACTTAGCAACATGAATGTATACCACAGTTATTCGTCCCAACCTTACTTATGCTTTCCCCAATCTGGTCCTATGCTGCCAAAACCCGTATTAACAAATTACAAATTCTCCAAAATAAATTCATCCAAAAAATATTTCACTCCACGGAACAAGACGCCTACCATTAACTATTTGCCATTCAAACATTGCGTGCAACAACTTTTTTTCATATTCTTACACAAAGAACTGTTAATTGTACTATTTATCCCTATAAGCTTCACTACGATTATAGGAGTACTTGTGAAGATTGTATTATTTTAAATATTTAATTTATTGCAGTCTTATACGATAGTATTTTATTTGTGGACCTTGACTACTCCGCAGAAAAAAAATGTTTTGGTTGCGTAGGCATCCGCGGCCGGGGTCTGTATTATCTAGGCTATCCGGGACAAGCCGCGTCTCGTCTTCCTGGAGCAGTACGTTCTGAGGAATGCCGGCCGAAACGTCAGCCACCACGAACGAAACGTGGCTTGCCCCGGATAACCTAGACCGACGTTTTTTTTCTTCAGCATATTCCTGCTGCTGCCATGGATTCCCCTTACGTGGTGGTTTTTGTAACTTTCCAATTCCGTCACAGTCTGTCACCGAAAATTTATGCGCCTTTCCAAGACTCGGAGAAATGTTCAAGGCTCGGGAGCTCATTCGAGTCATTTATGAACAGCTAGTGCATTGCAATTCTGAAAGCAGACTAGCGGGTTAAGGCTCAAGCGGCCAAAAATCATGCGCAATCCAGGGTCGCGTGTGGAACAGCCTTATCTTAATTTGCGCCCCGATTCCTCAATTCACAAATTTACGTTTTGCTTCAATTGTATCCGAAGAGAGTTTTTTTGTTTGGAAAACTAAAAACTTTACCAAGATCTTCGATTCACTGTAAGCACAAACTTCTAGAGATTTTGAAGAAATCGTCAAGAAACTGGCTGAGCAGAAACGAAGCGTTTGCCAGAAAAACGTCATTGGAAACATTTCTTTAGCTATACTTGGATTTTTATTTCATGGCGCGTGAGGGCATGTCTTCACGATGAAGTATCTCTGGGCATTTCGCGGCTTTCTCAGTCATGCCGCTAGGAGTTGCAAGATCGCAATTGTATCAAGCAGTGCTGACGACCGAGAAAGACGCGAAATGCCATGAGAGTTCCATCGTGAAGACAGGCCCTCCCATGCCAAGAAATAAAAACCCAAGTATACCTGAGGCCAATATGATTGCATATATTTTACTATTTGAAACTATTCATCCTATGTTAGGGTTTTTTTCCTGGGCCATCGCAAGCTCGTCATTTCTTCCAAGTATGCCGAAATGCTGGATCTTTAAAGGGGCAGTTACAGATCTTTAAAAGGGCAGTTACACTCAATTTTGGATTTTTTCGTGTTGAGCTTAACACTGAGTGGTCAGATTTCTTCGGATTCCATATTTAATAATGAATGTTCTTGCCTAATGACAATAAAACGCGTATCGGTTTTTGTTGGCCTTGAACTTGTTTTGTTGCTTAGTAATATGTGCAGCGAAACACGAGTGTCTATTGTTTTGAGGCCTTTTAAATTGTGGAGCGTTAAATTCCTTTTCCTCAGATGTAATCGTAAGTCACGTAAGTCACGACTTTCTCTGAAAAATGCAGCTTTCGAAAACAATACTTCAAAGTACATTAAGTTTTCAACGATTAATAAGGCTATCCACATATTAGAGATCAACAAATCATATGATTTACCCAGGGTAATTCGTTTCCCTTGGGAATCTTTCATCATTGTTCTCTTTTGTAAGGTGCTCATGCCCACATCCTGTTTTTGTTTAGCTGACCATCGCGTGATCTGTCAAACGATTGAAATCCTTTATTTCCGAGATAATACTTCACGCGTAATTTGCTCTTCAGTTAAATATGATTCAACAGTAAATTATCCAAGTTCTGTTTTCTTTTGACAATCACACGACTTCCCAATTTCGTTATCAGAAATTACATTAATGTTTCAGTCTGTGGTCACAGACGTTTTAAGAAAGTGTTTTCTCAAGATTATTGTCAAGGGCTTACAGTAAAAAGTAGATAATACGATGTAAACATAGGAACTAATGTTATTTTCTAGGATATGGACTTAACAAATTTTAATAGGGTCTTTTAACAGATATTCTCTTCTAGACAATCAATTCTTTTGCTAGTTCTGGCAGTCCTCATTGTGAGCCTTTACCGGCAATGTTGAGATCGTTAAGGTGATAAATGTACAATTCCCAGCAATTTCAGCTCATGACGAGACTGAACCAATGGATAAATCCTCTTGTTCCTGGGCATTACAATCTGTAAGCAAGGTTTCATTTCTTATGAGAATGAATTACAGTAATTCAAAATAATTCTCAGAATGAAATACATAAATTCAAACTAAAATAAATCTTTTTAAAAAATGTTCCTTCTCATTGAAATGCCCAGTAATGTTTTATACCACAACCTTCTAGCTATATCCTCAAGTTTGATTCACTTCAAGACACATTTCTTAATTTCGATACATAATGAACTTCCCTTAGAATAAAATTTGACATTTCAGCGCACGTAATAGGTAAATATTTTATTCATTATTAACCAATGCAATTAAATAATTAATTTACAATAATTATTTTCAAGCATGATGAAGTGAATAGAGGGTGCCGCCACGAGATACAGTGCGGGAGACGGCTTATCTCCCGTTTTAGCCTAAATGCCAAACATTGCCGATTTTCAGGGTGCTCTAACACCAGAACTATTATCAAAAAATCAAAGCTAAAATGTTCTCTTTCTAAGTGATGTTATCTACGTTACTTTCGAGTATAATGATGTTTTCGATTAAGGACATATTTTTCGAGACATAAGTGAGAAATTAAAAGACCAACTCTCTAATTTTTACATTGATCTCTGTAACATTTCTTGAGGAGACAAACCTCAAAATCGAATTTACCATCCCCCCAAAAAATCATAGAATCAGAGAGAAAAACTTCCATGTTTTACGCCTAAACAGGATAGCATTTGACTAGGCTAGTCAAAATTAATACATAGCTAAACCAGAAGTGCTACAACAGCATGCAATTTCCCACATTATTTGTAACGGATCCGCAATATTATATTGCTACAGGAACTTGCATAAGTGTTTTCAACCAGCAATTTTTTCCCCCCAAAGACATTCAAACTGAGGGCCATCGCGTTGACCTTTACAGCTACACCATGCTGTCGCTCTGCTATAGTCACCCAGACCGATGCTTAATAATTTAATTCTCTCTCCCATTATTGAATTGAAATCATGTAATTGAGGGTTTATGTAAAGTATTCTCAATAATTAAAATATCCGTTTCAAACTCGCAGTTCACTGAGTTCTTCAAATTGATGGGGAATGTAAGTTTGGAGAAACCTTGTAGGCATTAGTGTTGATTACTCAAGACGGGTAGAGAGATTTTTCGGTATCAAGGACCCACAAAACCTGAATTCTGTTATGTTTTGTTAGGTCCAACGTGTTAGGAAATAATTTACTATTCATAGGAACACGTTTTATCTACTTTTTCATTTAACATGTATTTCATTAAAAAAGCAGCAGCAAAAATGGCGACTTTTTCGGTGAAAAATTGATAATGTAGGTCTCTGATACTAAAACTAGTGTTGTTAAAAAAGGTCACATTTTCTCGCATTATTTTCAACTCTTGCCATTTTCAAGAATCCAAAAGTTCAAAGAAACGAGACCTGCGAAATGTCAAGTGTTGTGTACTCTATCCGAGGAACGAATTTAAAACAAAGTTCAAAATATTTTATAAAATCATCACATATTCAAAACCGTAACAAGCTTATTCTATTTTTACTTCACTGAGCTTTTCTTTCCACTTTTTATTTATTTAACGTCAAAAACAGCAGTCAACTTTTATAAATTTATAAAAGAACCAACGTTAATTTTGGAATCAAATTTCAAAAACAGGTTTGCAGTAAGCAAAAAAGACGTTTGTTTTATGGCGTCACGCACGTTTCCGCATGAAGTTGCAGTCAGACGATGCAAGAGGGTTTGTTGAATACATTTACAAGTGAGCCAACTGCAAATGAACGTGTTGACGAATTGAGCACTTTGCCATAACTTACAGTTTTATCGCTGCCAGCTGTAACCAATGAGTTGCTATGCAAGCGGACCCTTCTTAAGGCCGTTCCACAATAGCCCGCGAAGAGGAACGGCAACACAAGGTGAGAATGGGAACACGAGATACATAACACTTCAGAATAAACGCGAATGGGAAGAGAAATAGCGCTATGAAAGTGTAGTGGCGAAAAAGAGAACTTCAAGAAACAGTTGCCAAAACCAATGCACTTCTAGGTATACTGCTCTTTGATCTGCCATGTCTGTTGTGTTTCCGTGTGCTGTTATGAATAATAAATATTTGAACGAATGAATATTAATTAGAAAAATCAAAATAATAAGAATGAAAAATGAAAAAACTATTACAAACTTATGGAAAATTCGACAAATTAAAATTTTAACAAAAAATAAAAATAAAAAACTCCAATGTACTTTAACGAAATATATAAAAATTATTTCAGTGATAATTTTAATTTTACATATTGATATGATTAGAAAAATAATTAAACAATAATTATTAAAAAGGTATAAACAACTGAACAATGACTAGCAAAACCTACCTCAAATCGTAACATCGCAAATCCACTCTCTAACCGCAATATCGCACTACACTGTCATCTCCGCTCCAAACCAGTGTTGTGTACTAT
Source organism: Acheta domesticus (assembly GCA_031308135.1). Classification (NCBI taxonomy): domain Eukaryota; kingdom Metazoa; phylum Arthropoda; class Insecta; order Orthoptera; family Gryllidae; genus Acheta; species Acheta domesticus. The sequence goes on from JAHLJT010009419.1 coordinate 160,693,324, forward strand.
AGATCGCTCCAGACCGGTATTGCACGCTCGATGAACTCGAAAACTTCACCGAGATTTTCTGCACTTTGATTGGTTGGTAGGGTTCCCGTCCCCGGCCACGGTAAATGTTAACCATCCTTCGTGTTCCCGTTCCCGTCAAGATTCGCGTCCCCGTCGTGTTGTGAATGCCTGTTTGTCAACTTTCTGTACGTTCCCTTTTGCGTTTCCATCCCCGTTCGCATTGCCGTTCCTGTTCGCGTTCCCGTTCGCATTCACGTCTTGTTCAAGTTCCCGCCCTGTTCGTGTTCCCGTCCCGTTCGCGTTCCCGTCCCCATTCGCGTTCCCGTCTCCGTTCGCGTTCCCTTCCCCGTTCGCGTTCCCGGGCGGTCCGTAGGGCGTGGCTTACGCTTGTTGGTGCGCGCAGCGCAGGCCAGGTGGTCGGTGCTGGCATAGGTGCGGCCATCGGCGCCGCACATGGGCAGCTGCGAGGGGGTGCGCACGCCTGAGGGTCGGCCTCCACCGCCGCGCAGCGCAGCGCCGCCTCCGCGCCGCACCGCCCCGCGTGCGCCACGCGCACATCTGCAACACACACACACACACTTGCACTCCACTCATCGATTATTTCGTTAAAGATGACATATTACAGAGTGTACTTTTCCCTCATATGCCACACACAGTTTTTTACTGTTCAAATCGAATGAAGCATAATGAATGTTGCGCGTCCGCGTGCGTGTTCTCACCGGGGCGGTAGCACTGCATGACGAAGAGGTTGGGGTAGGTGACGTTGTCGTGGCCGCACAGGGGCCGCCACTCGTGGCGCGTGCGGGCCAGCGTGCACGCCACGTGGCGCGACGTCGCCGCACGCCGCGCCTCCGCCTCTGCGCACGCGCCGTCGTGCAGCACGTCCAGCTCTGCGCACGCGCACGACCCACCATCATATGGCGCGCCAGGCACACACGACACTGGCGCAGGGCGTCAACTGATGTCACTGCAGTGCCTCTGACCGGGAGGGCCTACGGTTCCTGTCCCGACGGTGGCCGGGCTTTCGACACTAATTGAACAGCTGGATCGAAGCCAGTCGCTATCTAGAGGAGAATTCTAGCGGCTGGCTGCTCTGATCGGGGGTTTCTAGAAGGGGGACAACTGGGACAACTTGTCCCAGGCCCCGACTTAATTGGGGACCCAAAATTGTTTTAATTAAAAAGGAATGAAAAAATATATTTATCTTTGATCGAAAGTAAACGCCGTATGTTATTGTTAATGCGTGCAGAAATGAATTCTGTTAATGAATTGAGGGAGGAGGGAATTGTTTACTTGAAGTAAGGGGTTCCCCTTGGATCATCTGGCCTTCGTCAGCCGTTCCCTGGTTTCCTCTAAGCGCCTCTGGCTCTGATCGGTAGCTGTTCGTGATTTCTTCCATCAATACCAGGCGAATGCCGGAACTGTACCTTACCAAACGGGCCACAGACCGCGCGCGATCTTTCCTTCCTATACCCTGTCATGTCCTCATTCTTTACTTACAATCTTTCACTTACAAGAACAATACTATCACCCATGACTGGAGTCCAGTCGGGAAATCAGAGCTTGTTCTGGCTGTGGAGGTCCTCCGCTATCTGGATGAGGAAAACCCCGCAAGGCAAGGTCGTCGCCGCAACTCACTGTCCAGCAAGGAAAGGACACCTCCATAAAGCATGCACTGCACGTACGGGACTAATTATCTTAGCAGTTGAGGTGCCCGAAAATACTAATAAATCAATCTGTAGTAATGATCTAAATGGAACAAAGTATAATTTAAAATTTGACAAAAATGCGAACCCAATGGTCCTACAAAATGGCATAGACTTTTCCAATGCTACTCAATGGATGTTTGAGGAGAGCCGAAGGAGATTTAGACATCAAAAATTCGATTTTTGGCTTTTTACATTAAAAAATCTGTGTAATTTTATCTTTGAAACAAAGCCAATTTTATTGATTTACGTTTATTCTAAGTCGATTTTTTACGATATGGTGGAAACTCTAATTGGAGGGGAGGCGTGACTGTCAGCAGAATGTCAGTTCGCGGCTCGCATTCTGCGTTAGTGCGATTTGGTCACAATATCACTATTTAGTAATTGTATTTTCAAGAAGAGGAGTAAGAGTAGAGTAGAGTTAATAGTAAGAGTAAACAAAGCGAGTATGTTAACAATGCATCAGTAATGAATGATGCAAATGATTCTGATAATTCCTCTTACAGTGTAGTACATGTTAGTGTGTATGTAAGGGGTGAGGATGGGCAAGGAAGAGGAAGGAAAGATCGCGCGCGGGTCCGTGGTCCGTTTGTTAGTGTACTGCTCTGACATTCGCCTGGTGTTGATCGGAGAAACCACGGAAAACTACCGATCAGAGCAGCCGCTAGAATTCTCCTTCAGACAGTGACTGAATTCGACCTAGCTGACAAGGTAGTGTCGAAAATCCTACCACCGTCGGGACTCGAACCTACAACCTCCCGGTCAAAGGGGCTGCAGTGACGACAGTTGATGCACTTAGACATCTCTCCCGGTCCGTACAGAGGCAAGGCGCGTTACCTTTGTGGTACTTCTTGAGGCAGAGCACCTGGTCGACGTTGGCGTAGGTGAGACCGTTGCTGGCGCACACCACTTCCTGCACGCCGCTGCGCTCCTGCGCCTGGACGCACGGGTCGGGGCACTGGCACGCCCCCGCGTGCCGCACGCTCAGGTCTGTGCAAACAAACGCAGCCTCTAAAAGGATCTACCTCCACAACGACACTTCTTATGATCTAGATCGCTAATATTCAATGCGTGCCGAAAATGGATGGTAATTACATATCCTCCGGCCGTTGGAGAGGAGTCTATGGTTTTGTTAGATACCCAGGAACTCGGGAAAATGCATACAAAAACATCTAAATTACTACATTCCAATGAACGTAGAAGTTGAAAGAAAACTAGGCAACCTCTGGTCTTGTGACAGGTGCCTCTGATTTTGTTAGATTCCAGTAACTCAAGAAAAATTCAAAAACATTTAAATTACTAAATTTCAATGCACGCAGAAATTAAAAGAAAATTTGGCAGCCATTGGTCATGTGACAGGTGTTGACAGGGTGACAAACGTTAGATACCTAGGAATTTAGGAAAAATCCAGAAACAAAGAGTTTCCATTTTGACTGAAAAATGCAAATATTTTCTTAGTGTGATTTCGCCTGTTCTCATAAGGCACGTACCGACTGAATAATCATACTCAGTGCTTACGACACAGCTTACGTCAAGTGGCAGTGAGGATTTAAGATAGAAGCAGCCGCCATTAAACTTTTGCTATTGACGTGTTTCTTTAAAGAAAATCAATTCTTTTTATATTCTTTGTATGTAAAGTTCTAAGCGTTTCCTACGTAACTCGTTATTGCAGTATTCGTGAAGGCTGATTTTAATAAAATATTTAATTTATCGCGTTGTTGTACGAGAATATCTTTTTTCTTTTTTTTTTTCAACAGTGTGTGTGTGGGTATGTGTGTGTGTGTGTTAGTGTTTGGAAAACCATTTTGTGGTGTTCTCTTCAGCGGCATTTTTCTGCACCACTTGCAGACCACTAGTAAATAGAAAATGCAGAAGAGCTGAGAATTAGTTACAAATTTTCAAGTGAGTGAGTGAGTGAGTAAGGTTTTAATAAAATAGGACCTGTGCCGTATTACTAACAGAAATTTTCTCTCTTTGAAGAATTTAAAAAAAATTGAAGCCATTTTCTGAAAAAAAAAAATCATAAATGTTGAAGTTTCTTAAAAAGCATACCAGGGATCTCTTACGGCTGTCACCGCTTCTCCCACAGTTTCCTATGCAGCCAGTCGCCTGCCCAGAGGACTTTTGCATTGTTCATTGTTGCAGAGGTCATTACATTGTTCACTCCGACCCTCCAACCTCTCTGTCTTCTCCGTTTTCCTCTCTTCGGAAGCACCCATTGCCACAGGCATTTAGTCCAACATGTCTTTCCAGGATGAGTTGCTTAGTTTCTATTCTGTCCAATGTATTTCTCTCCGGTTCCATAATTTTGAATTTTCTTCATTGTAAATAAACTCAAATTCTGATATATCACAACTTCTACAAAAGTACATTGCTAACGCTAGGATTTTGTTCTTACCAGATATACTAAGTACCCAGATTTCTGAACCATATGTAGTAATAGTCTCCACTATAGTATTACACTCGTAAATAGTTCATTTGCTCTATCTTATTATTTTATTACATCAAAATAACGGACCAATAGCTCTTCTCCTATGCCATATTTAGTAACTTCTTCCACACTATTACCAGCAGTTATCAACGTTAAACCAAGGCATTTAAAAGATTTACATATTTTTATTCTAGAGTTATTCATCTCTGTTCCTCGACATTGACACGTTCGTTACCTACTTCAAGTAGTTTGTATTTGATACATTAATTTTCAACCCCATTTCGCATACTCTTCTTTCAGTTTCCGAAACATGTAGCTAACACCTTCTTTCCCTGCTGCTACAGTTACTTGGTAGTCGGTAATTAAGAGTGTAAACAATATTCTGTCGTCTTTCTACATTCCCAATCCAGTACACTTGCTTTTCCAAGAGTTAAGAGCTTCCTCCAAATATATTTTAATGAGTGTTACATCCAAAGTACAAGCCTACCGCAGGTCTTTACTCACTGTGAACTCCGTGGAAATTATTTTTCTGCGTTTACAGCATTACCATATTCACTGTAACATGCTTTAGCTGCTTGATTTAGGTGTTACTGACACCATAATATTTTAAGCATTTCCACATTTTCAGCAGTGGAATGAAGTCGTATGCCTAAAGGAGATCCAGAACAATCATGTGTACTACTTTTCTACAAGCAATTTTTTTCAGTCAAATTCCTTAATTGAAAATTCCATCAACATAATCGTCTCGGCTTAAATACATTTCGTTCCTTCGCTTTTCATCTTTCTTTTTAAGATCCTTCCATACAGACGTCCTACTGGACACACTTATTGTATGACAATTTTTACACCCCCGTTGACACCTTTCCTTACAGACTGATGTGATTGTTGCCGTTTCCCAATCGTGAGGCGCTTTCATTCTCCCTAGGCACTGTCCATAAATATCTGCTTGTGTCTCGTAGATTAGTACATGGAGTATTGGTAGATTTTCTTTTGTTTCTTGTAGATAACCACTTTTAAACTTTTATTACGACTTCTTGTAGACCACCAAACAGTAGCGTAACGAAATGAACGCGGTCCCACCCGCAAAACTTTCATCCGGGCCCCCTTTATAAAAGTAGCAACAGTCTAATGAACAAGACAGTACAAGTAAAGACGATGCTAATTCTAACTGCTATTTATTGAAAAGCGCTGTCGGCGACGCTCTCGTCTGAGCACGTAAGATTGTCACAAGAGATGGCAAGCTTCAAACCTACACAACATTTGAAAGACATTTTGTGTGTCGTGATTATGGTTTAATGTAGTAAAGACTTCTAACCAATAGTAGAAAAATATGCCTTTATCATTTAATTTTATGAAATTAAGATTATTTACTATTAAAACCTAAATGAATTGCTTACCATTATTGATTTAAAAACAGTGTTACATAAGCTATCGAGGCGGAAAAATTGTTCTTCTGCAAGATACTGTTTTTATTCTTGTATTGTACCAACTACCGCAATGTATCAGAGAAAGTATCAAGTAATTAATATTTCTTAAAATCGCAAATCCTTCCGCCTAAATATTGGCCCTCTTTTACCTGGGGCTGAACCACTTCTCCGGAAAATCCTCCCACAAGATTTTCAAATTTGTTACCAATCTAAGCTGATAAGTAAACTTCCTTACTTCTTGCATATTCTCGTAATTATGTTTAGCTTCGGTCTTTCCCAGAAGTCTTTCTTTTCTATGAAATTCCTGGCGTCTTGTATGGAGATCGTGTCAAGCCACCGCAAGGCTTGCTTGGTCAGTGCCGCGCTCTGTGAGCGGAATGCTGAAGTATGTAGCGTGTAAATGCATTTGCCTCAGGCGCATTTTTCTTTTGATCTGTGCTGTTTTGGGGGAATTTTATTATATATTGGACGCGCTTAAATAAAAAATACATCAGATTAGGCCAAAATGCATTTGAATTTTCTGAAAATCAGGAATTTCAACGAAAACGAGACAAAATTCAATTAAAAATATTGTTTATGTCGCATGTTTGAAAATGTCCCAGGGGCTTCTTGTAAAATACCCCCCAAAATTAAAATAGCGATTTCAAATTCAAGGGGCCGCGACATAAGTCAGATCGGTTAGGGAAAATCAATTTTGGTGAAAATACTACCTATGGTTTAGCCGCTAGCGTTGTTCACAGACGGATGGACGGGCGAACAGGCAGACAGATGCTTTGTCGTCAATCGATTTTTCGGTATTAAGGACCGAAAAAACATGGATTCTGAGTACACAACGTATTAGGGTAAGGCATTTACTAAATAGTATAGGGACAAGATTTATCCATTTTTTCGTTACCAGGGTCCGGCAATAACGGATTTTTTGTCGATAATTTGCCTTTTGTTCCCGCAGCATTACAATTCTTTATCTACACTGTGTAAACAATATCGAGAAAGTAAAAGGGGTACAAAGTTTTGTCTTCACGCGTAGATTATGACAATGGGTCACTCCCAGTCCCTTGTGTCATCATATCAATAATCTTATCCTTCCAAAGCTACCTGCTGATGTGGTCGGAGGCCTGATTCGAGGAACTGAATTCCAACACCCAGAAACACAAGCTACAGATGAGGCTGCTGGTTACCACGTGTTTGGACGCAAAGCTCCAGGTCCGAGTTGTGCCTGCAGGCTGTGATGACGAGATTTGTGAGTAGGGCGAGGGACTTCTTCGCTGTGAAGTTTCACCTGGAGAGCGGTAGGTACTGCTAGAAGCTCTGGGAGATCTTTTATTCTTCGATAGATTACTGTTGGGAAGAGGGTGGGTCACAATTGTGCCCGTTGGGCCCTACCGGTAATTTTGCTCTACCGAAAGGTGCTGCGAGAGGCTCTAGAAGATTTCATGTCGTCGACAGATGGTTGTTGGGAAGATGGTGGGGGAAAACTTTAGACCTGCCAAGAGGAAAGAAAACTAATTTATACGAGAAAGTAAATGCCATTTTGTACCACCATTAATTCCTGCGTCGTTACAATACTTTTCCTGCACACTGTAGAAGTATGAAAGAAAGTAAAAATAAGGGGGATTTGAAATTTGCAGATATCGAAAAGGTTCCGAATTTTGGATCAAGATACTAGATACTGAATACCCTGGAGATCTATCATTAAATCTTCGATTTCGTAGGGTTAGTACAAACTCATAGAGTACTTATACACGGTGGGCAGCACCAGGCGCGGATCCAGACTTCTCTTTTGGGAGGGGTCACGTTAAGACTCAAGTACATTTATTTCGGAAAGGGGGGAGGGTACAGAAAGTAATAACATATTTTGACGTATGTTATACATATATCAGATTGACTTTATAATTCAATAAATATATTTAGAATTACTATTAAAATGTTTAGAAATTCAATATACCAATAATCACATATCAGCTTACTATTGTTACGCTCCTCACCCTTATCCCCTGGAGGAGTGGCGGGTGTAACTTTGGAATTTTAAAATCAATTTTTGTTGCAGATTCGAATTCTGCCTACAAAAATATGTCAATTTTATTCGGTACATTTGTTTTAAAAAAATTAAAATTTATAAAGTTATCAAGAATAACTTTCAAATTAGCAAATATAACTTTCATTTGATGCAATATGAAACACTTAGTGAAGAAACTTATATGAGAGAAACGTGTAAATGTGTGTAATGAAAAAAACTATTTTTAATAAATTATTACAATTAAAAAATACATGCTTATAATAAATAAATAAACCAAATTATACTTTATTTTATCTTACAATTATTTTCTCAATTTCATTTTTCCTTTTTAAATTTTTTCGTTTATAGTGCTCATTCACATAATTATAAATTTGCGCCACATTTGAATCTCCTTCAATGGCGATTCTTCGATAACAATGTTGTAAACTTCGTTATAATTTTGGGGACAACTACACCAAGACATGCAAACATTTTATAAATTTGATTTAATGCAACATTTAATTTATTGCAAATAACTCATCTGCTTCCATATGTATTGCCAAGGTACTTAGTATAATTAAAATCCAAATAAAGTAACATCATTGCAATACTGTTCATCAAAAATGAGAGCTGTCAAAAGATACTTTTGATACCGGATTCGAACTCAGCGACAGCAAAACATTCAAGATATTTTAGGCGTCAGACTCTATCCTCGCTCATTAGCCGAACTAAATTATCTAACCGGATTTGGGCTCATCGACAGCAAAATATTAGTCAATAAGGTCTTTTAGCAGTGGCGAAGCTGAAGCGTAATCTGGCAGACTTATACTACTCAAATGATTTTTCAATAAAATCTGTCGTTGTGTGCCACTTTTCAATATTTTTGTTACCGAATCGTCGAAAATTAAATGTGTTCGACTCCTTTTCCCCTTTTACGCGCGAGGGAATTAGCAGGGCTGCAGAAATATACTCTTTGGGGCCGGTAGCTGAGCGAGGAGTCTGCCAGTGGATAGACACCGGCTGGCTCTGCCGCGCATGCACACAAGAGAACGTGCGTTATCTCCCTTTCTTTTGCATTGACTGGGCAGCGAGCCCAGCAGGAGCCTAGGCAGGCACGGATTTGTACAGCGACGCACGCCCACGTCTCGATCAGGCAAATTCACCTCATCACCTGATGTTGTGGGAAAGTAGAGTTGTTTGTTTGCCGTTTGTGTGATTTTTGTTCGTTTTTTCTTTACGAAACAATTAATGAAGCTAAAGATATAGTGTTGCAGTCAATGTCCCACTGACTATGCCTCAAAAGCTAAAGATATAGTGTTGCAGACAACGTCCCACTGACTATGTCTCATAACATCTAAACGGTTCACGATATCGAAATGCAGTTTTCCATACTTCAAATGTGGAATCACGAGTCAAGTAATACGCCGTAGAGATAGAAATAGTAGCAATACGTCGTAATATATCGTGTTAGATAGGAAGAGACTATTGAAATCTTTATCAAAGTAGCCATGACGAATGAACTTTCAGGGTGAGAATTATTTGAAAGAAACAAAATTGTACCCTTTAAAATTATTGATACAATAGTGACTCAGATGGACTGCAGGTTTCAAGATTTCGAAAACTGTCATTTTATTGAATTTCTTGACGAAAGGCATTTTTCCATCTACAAAGCGTCCTTTCGTTCAGGAAAGTTTTCTTTTCTAATAAAACAATATCCATTCCTTGACAGTGAGCAGCCTCAAAATGAAATGACAAATGTATATATTAAAATCAAAATATATGCCTGCAGTTTTTTTTCTGAAGTATTAGTTAGACAAAGTGGTCTAGAAAAAAATATCAAGAGACTGTTTGGTTGATACAACTCAGTCTAATTTTCCCTCAATAGAAAGCAATATGCGAAAGGAATATTATTACATTAAAAGAGTTAAGACAATCCTGAGAGATTCCGTGGGAAATTAACTGTGCAAAAACGAAAGCTTTAAAGAACAAATTATCGACGTTTTTGTTGAATAAAAAAACGATGAATGGAGCTAATTTACAAAATATGTAAGATAAGATTTTCAGAATACCCAATTGCATGACTCTAGCTTTGCCACTGTATTTTAGGTGTCAGACACTATCCTCGCTCATCAGCTAAACTAAAATTCTCTAATTCTTTTCGACAAATCTTTACCACTAACCCCTCTTGATAGCCTTAACTTGTGCTAAAAGCGGCTTCTTACGCTCTTACAAACCAGAACTGGCATCAGACTTCAATGATCAAATTAGGTTCGCCGTTACTGATTACGTTAAGCATTTTTAGGTTAAATATACATTGAGTTAGATAGAAGTTCCGATACTGAATTCTAACAAACCCCTGAAAGCAAGATTGATGCCAATTTTATATACATACCATTATTATTACGTTTAGCTAGTTCTATTCCCTTTGAACAACAGTTGTGACTTTTAAGCTGAGTCCATGCGTTGACGTCTATTTTTCCCGCAGATCTCTCGTTCAATTAGAGAGAAAAATTCACATTAAGTTGGCAACACTAGTAACGCGCAGTGTATTTGATTCCGACTTTAGATATGCTACTTGTTTAGACTAATTTCTTTGTACTAAAAATATTTTTAGAATCATCTAGAAAACACTTACGTTTTTACGAAGTATTCAAAGTAAATTACAATTTCTATATAAATTCAATAGTTTCAGCACTGATAATTTTTTAGAAATTTCTAGAATTGTCTGAAAATATCTGAAAATGTCTCGGGCAGTCCCGATTCTGAAGGGACACTGGAAATGTTATTAGTTTCTCAGAGTTTTTTTAGATATGGTAGAGTTTCTCACAAAATTGTGATGGTTCATCATTTGGGGGGGGGTCATGACCCCCGTGACCCCCCCCTTGGATCCGCGCCTGCGCAGCACGTAGTAGAAACAAGAGATATTCTCTTTATCAGGGTATAGTTCAAGAAGATTCACTATCCTCTCTGCTGTTGTACTTTAGTTAGATTTTACTACCAGAATTGTCGCAAGACGTGCAGAAGAAAGTGCGGCAGACCAGAGGCAAGACTGCGAAGCTTGATTCACAAGCGGAGCAAACTGCCAACGGCAAACTGCCCCACGTTTTATAAAACAATTAGGCCGCAAATGGACTACGCATGCGCCAGTTGGGCATTTTCAGCAAATTGTCATTTAAACAAAATGCAAGCAGTTCAAAATGAATGCCTCAGGGCCGCATTCTGCGCCCCCAGGCTCATTACAATTGCAAATTTACATCGCGATACATCAATACCACTGCTGATTAATCATTTTAAAAAAATGCTACTAAATTTTTTGAAAAGGCAGCTGACTCAGAAAACATTCGCATTTCCCAGGTAGCTTCATACGAACCCGATAAACGGGGGAAGTACAAGCGACCTAAGCAATTGCTGCAGTAAGAGAAATCTGAAACGGCGAAATGAGACTTGAAACAAACTTTGAATCACTACACATGCAATGCGCGCGCCAGTTGACTAGTAATTCTAACCCTCTGTTTTTCTTCATGTTGCAGGATTGGCCGTAGATCTCCGTAGGGGTAGGAATGGTCGCACCGCAGGGGCGTGAACGTGCAATGCACTTTCGTGCGTTCACAAAATTGAACAAATGAAGTACGAAAGACGGCAGTTCAAGTTATTCCGGCAATTGCGAGACAAAGTGCAAGAAGTTGTAAGTGATTCTTGTGACGACCACGCAATTGCGCTAAGGACTCTTCTCCAAGACATTTTGACTATGGCGTTTGCGATTTGGGACTTCTTCTTGGCTTCTGATAACATCGCACTAGTACATTTCCTGGCTACTTTGGAAATTGTTGCTTGTCTACGATACAATCTCTGTAATATACGGTTAGTAGTCTCTAGTACATCTCCTGGCAGCTTTGAAAATTGTTGCTTGTCTACCGTACAATCTCTGTAATATACGGTTGTGAATAAAACAACCTCTTATGAACTTTGAATTTTTTGTTACAACAGAAATAAATGCAGATATGAGCCGCAGACTTTTTTCTGGACTTTTTCAAGTGATGGCAGAAAATGCAACATTATAATATAGAAACCGTTCCGAATAAGTAAGAAAGTATGTGATGATGTAGCACCTGTAGAAATCGCGCTCATTTTCTAAAAATTTTCATAAACATTCGAACATAATAGGCACTTTCCCAAACATCCAATAATAAGAGAATTTTTGTAAACAACAAAAGAAAACTTCTCTAATAAGCAACCACCCGTCTAATATACCACTTTTTCACGGAACCAACAATGGTCGCTTAATAAAGGTTTCATTGTGTTAGAGATAAGTAATTCTTGCCCCATCTCCCGCTCTGAGGTATAAAATGTAGTGTGCATTAAATAGTTGAGTGATGCCTGTTGCTGAATAGTTTTGGACTAGTGCACCGAACTGAACTAGAAGATTGAACCACGGACCGACAAAATAGAATGTTGCTTACAATGCATCACTCGCAAGCGGGTACCACAGTACCCAAAGGAATACCAGGGCCACGTGCGTGTGATAACAATATCCAGTTAACGTGTCATTTTGATGAGTAAATACAAAACTCAATATCTGAGCAGGTGAAAATCTCTTATCTTCAATGTCATTATGTTGCTCCTTTCCATAATTATACTTCACTTATCCATTTTGTCAATAGATAGTGACAGAGTAGTCTTTCAGATACTCCAGAAGTCAATATCAGCAAATCTATGAAAATTCTCAGCTACTTGAGAAGTGTTGGGGCAGGGGAAGATCGCCAAACGTTATCTCATCCAAATGGCGATGATTAGAACAAGAACTGAATTTGAAGGTTTATTATTAGCTTTAATTAATTATTAATTTTGACGGTTTATTATTAATAGAAAATAGAAAAAAGAAAATAATTCAATCAACAGACACACATAGCTTTCATAGATTTTGTAAAAGTAATGTAAATAAAGTGAATGTAAACAGAGTGGCACTCTGATCTATAATGGAAAATAATGGCTATCCTCAAAAGATAGTAGAAGCAATAAGAAGTAATGAGCTTGTATAGAAACTATATTGTCGTAATAAAAGGAATAATTGAAACTGATAAAATATTAATAAACAGAGGAGTGCGAAAATGATGCCCAGTCTCACCGACACTTTTTACTTTCCCCTATACGTACGTATACACGGAGTGATATATGTAGTATAGGGAAAGATATGTAATGCTGCGCGAAAAAATGGCCAATTTTCGGCGGAAAAAAATTAATTGCCGGGCCGTGAAAACGAATAAGTGGATAAAACCAGTTGCTAAATTAAGAAAAAATCCCCTAACACGTGGTGTGGCCAGAAACCCTGTTTTCTAGGTCTTTGATACCGAAAACCCAATTGAAAGGAAAACGTCCGTCTGTCTGTCTGTCCGTCCGTCTGTGAACACTGCTACCGCCTAAACCATACGTACGATTTCTTCCAAAATGGATATTCCCCGGTCGATCTGCTTCTAGTCAAAGCCTTGAGATTTTGGAAAAGATTCTTCAAACTTTGGAGGTACTTTATATTAAGCCCCCCGGGGATTTTCAAAATTTTCTCAAAATCGGCTCCAAATTTTTTCTTTAAATTTCTTGTTTGAATAGAGTAAAATACACTTATTAACATAGCATAGGTCCTATTTTCACAAATAACTCTGAATTTTTGAAAATTGTACAAGTTTGAATTTTTTTCGGCATCTTTCTCCAACTACAAAATTGAAGATAGAGATTTTTTCTTCAAATAATATTTGTTCTGCATATTAAGTTCTTTCATAAAGGTCAAGTAAATGTTTTTCAAATTTTTAGTAGTTTTCGTGCAATATTGCGTGCAATATGTGCAATTTAAAAAAAATACACAAACTAGATTTTCTCAAAAACGGCTCCAATTTTTTTCTTTAAACTTTTGGTAGGGATAGTGGTAAATGTACTCTATCAGATGACATAAAAGCCATATTGCTCAGTAGGTTGATTTTTTCAAAAATTACAAAAATGTAAATTTTTTCACATGTTTCTCACGTCGATAATATTTACATTAGCGGCGATTTTTTCACATTCTTATATTTACGAGTACAAGTGCTTTAAATAATGTCAAGTAAAATTTCTCGAAAACACAACCGTTTTCTGTGAAAACTAGCTCAAAATTTCGCATTTTCATTTTCAAACGCCATTTTCTCTCTCTTCTTTCTGCAGCCCTATAGGGCTGCAAATTGTTTCTTCAAACGTTTGTAACGTATAGGGCGAATTACACTCTTTAGAATAGCGTAAAGTTTATATTGAGTTATTTTTTGTTTTTTCAAAAATTACATAATTGTAATTTTTTGAAAGATCTCTCACATCTTTAATATGCACATTACAAGCAATTTATAAACATTATTATATTTGTGAGTTTAAGTGCTTCAAATAACTTCAAATAAAGTATTTTGAAATCTCAAAAATTTTCTGTGAAAACGAGCTTCAAACGCATTTTTAATAGTGCTAAAACGCCATTTTCTCTTAAACGGCACATAATTTTTAAAAGAAAATTGCCATTTACGGCTAGGTTATTGTGTTCTTTAATATTCTAAAAGTAATATTTTCGTTCTACTAATAGGAAACCGAAAAATTAAGAAAATGACAAAAAAATGTACTTTTGGCGGTGATAGATAGTAGCTGGCAAGAAAGAGTATGTGGCAATTCCGAATAGCTAGCGAAGACCCACGGAAATAGAAAACTAATACGGGAAAGAGTGCCATTCTGTAGCACCACTTGTTCCGGTTTATCCCCACTTCCAAGGCCTCTGTACAGACGAATGTAACGTGTTTCTCATAGATGGTCGTATGTCTAGAAGCGGGGGTGAAGATGGCGTGGCAAGCGTCACATACTCATTTGGAAAGAAGGCTGAGTGGCCCTTAGGATCGCCCTGAATAGGTCATCATCGGATAAAAATCCCCAGCCATGCTTGGATTTGAACCCGGGTCCCTCAGGTTAGCAAGCGTGTCCTAACCACTATGCTGCCACGACCCTTTTTATTCTAGAGTTATATATATTTCATGCCTACATAACATTTTGACTAGAAGGCAGTTTTCTTTTAATTATCACAAACAAAACTTTATGAAGACATTTGACAAATTACGATTCTGAAGTTTGACATGTTGTGATTTTGAAGGTTTGAAGAACGTTATTACATTTTTCAAGTCAGAAGATTTACAATAATGAATGAAGGATCGACACGAGATTTAACTTAGTTTTCACCAGTTGTGATAGCTACACAATCATGTATTCCCTTTTTTATTATTTCTCGCCCCAATGAAAGGCCAAGGTGGGTAAACTATTGGAATTTAATTTTACGACGATGCATGTTACAGGTGCTGAAATGAAGCGCGCTCATTTCTTTTCGGTTTGTGGAGAGGATCTGTATAATCTGATTTGCAATGTCCTTCTCCACAGCTGTTGATGAGGTAATTTACGACGATATAATTTCTAAGCAGAAATATTATTTTAGACCACAAGCCAATGATGTCACCGCGTATCACCGTTTCAATCACTGCGAACAAAAAGCTGGAAAATCACTGAGTGACTCTGTAGCCAAATTGAAACGATTAGCTTCGGATTATGGATTGGGAGCAGTGTTGGACAATATGATTTGCAATCAGCTGGAATGTGGAATCAGAAATGGAAATGCGCGAGCCCATTTGTTGCAACGAGCTGATCTTACGTTGAAAGAAGCCAAAGAGACAACATCCAGAGTCAAATCAGCTCTTCATTATGTCAAGGAGATGTCATCTGGAAAATAAACAATTCGTTGGAAGTCGGGAAAAACACAGGTCCTCATAAAAAATCGTTCTTCAGCAAATTCAGGGACCATCGATTAACACACCTGCTATTTTCATACTACCGAAGCAAGTGCAAGTAATGTTTCTCGAGAGGTCTCAATAGTTTGTTTCAGGTGTTCAAATCATCATCGTGTGGAACCAGCTTTGCTTATGTGCACAGTTTGTGGGAAAACGGGACTTGTTTCCAAAATTTGCCAAAGAGGTCATTATAAAGGAAAATTCTAGAAAGAAAATAATAAGAAACAAAATTTGCAAAAAGTTGGTAATTATTTGGGAAACTTCAAAATCAAATACACATCGTGTGACGTTATCGTCGAATTAAGATAAAGATGAAATTGATTGGCAGATTTCCTTACCAGTTTCAACACATTCGTAATTTTCATCAGTTGATCAAACTTCATGCTGTCAAGAGAACATGCAAGGTTATGAAATTTTCAACGTGACAGATGAGGTCAAATCAAAAACATTTTCAGTTCCAGGAGCTTTAATTAACTAATTGCTAGTGGATAATCAAAAAGTATCAATGGAGGTTGACTGTGGAGCAACTATTTCGTTAATGAATGTGAATACATTTAGAAGATTTTGGCCAAGTTGTGATCCTCAGTTGGTTCCTGCTTCTTAGGGTGAACTTCCCAAAGCTTATCAGCTGCACCAGCAAATGCCTTTGCAAATGCAAATGTGCTTGTTTTGTTATCGCATTGCTTCAAGTTGCTGTCATCGATTGTTCAAGTCGCTGTAACCTCCTTTCTTCCACACATTTTGCGGAGTTGCCAACTAATTATCGTGCAGTACGGATGATCTTTGAAACTCTAAAATGAACTTAAATGAGATATTTGGAATATTATGAAACACCACCAAACTTTCTGAAATAATCGTCACTACACAGATTTTTAAAAGGTTGTTAGCACATTTTGGTCGGCGCGGACAAGTTCCTGCGACTTCCGCCCACCTGGGCACTCTTTGTGGTACTTCCCGCTAAATTATGGGAGTTCCATGCTACACCAGGGTGTCATGGGGGCGCCAACTCCAAAGTTCGCGCGTCCCACTTAAAAAAAACAATCAATCAATTAATGATTGAATTAAGACGTTAATTGATCATTGTTTCCCCGCGCCTCGATGCGTGTGGCGGTTCTCCCGCCGCCCGGCCAGTTGCAACCTGCTACCCTCGGCGCCGACACCGATGACGTCACCGCCGCTACCACCACCATCGCGCCGTCGCCGCCCGTATCTCCCCCCGCCTACGTCCGCCCCTCCGCCTGCTAGCCGGCTGCCCGCCCCCCCTGCGCCCTGCCCGGGGTCTGAACCCGGGGCGAGGCCAGAGCTGGGTGGACAGCGGGAGAGATGGCTGGTGGAGTGTGGACCAAGCGGAAGGGGCTATGGTGGACCCTGAGCGTGAAGCATCCACGGTGGTGAAAGGCATTTTCTTGATATCTGCATTTGAGACCCTCTACTAGACAGCTGTGTAATTTGGAGGAGCTGTGGTGCTGTGAGAGTGATCTAGGTTGGAAAATCCAGTCATGTGTGCCTCGTAACCTTTCAATACATTCTGCAATGTTACATCTATTTGGTTTTTCTTGCTGTGTTAGTCAGGTAGCATCGCTTGGTCAGTGTGTGCCTTTAACTTTGTATTTTCGCAACATTGCAAGAGTTTTGTGAAATTGTTAAAGTTTTTTTTGAATTCTTTGACAAAGGTCTTTGGTAGAATGATAACACATTAATGTAAACTAGCGTACCCGTGCGAGAACTCTCGCATGTTAAATCCCACCCTTTCCCTATCCATTTGTCTATCCTTTCCATAAAGGAGAGGAACTACTAATGTACTTACAGAATATCAAACAAAATAACAATGCTATTGATGTTTGAAACAAAGTTTCTATTAAAGTTTATTCAACATTATAGACAGATGTTTTTGGAACAATTCATACTTCTTTAAAAACAACATTTGATGAAATGTTTCAATTTTCCTTGAGAGTTAGCTTTTCGCTTTTCTTGATAGTCAAATAATAGAAAAGGTTTTTACTCTTGATAAAGCCAAGTAAAGTAGTGCGAAAATATCGCATCGGGCAAGAACAGATCTACTCATTGCAATATTATTTACATTTCCTTGATTTGTTATGAAGAACCGGGTGGGTTTTGAAGAGTCAGGATGCCAGCTTGCTGGGGTGAGAAAATTGAAAAATTATTTGTATACTAAAAAGTATTGAATTATTTTCTGCGTCCTTAGGTACCTCAAGAAAAACAATTCCGAGCCAAAAAATAATCAAACTAAAGTTTTCACTTTGAGTACTAAATACCATTTGTTAGCATTAGAAACAATTTAGTAGGAATTAGTAAGCTCACTTCGGAACATGGGAATGTTGCTCAAACGATGTTTGCATTTTTAATATCTTAACGAACCGACACCTTGAGTTTAATATCAAACTGTGTTTTATTTACAATCTGAGTTTGCAGCTGGGCGTTGGTGTACATACTTCCAGATACCGCCAACATTTAAATCGTGCGTTTGGACTGCAATCGTTGGCAGTTGTCGGCTGACTTGCACTATTCTTTCTATAATTTTAAATTTAGTTTTTTTTAATTGATTCACGTAGTATTGTAGGCTAGCGCGTTTTGATTTTTGTTTTCCATTTATTTCAAGCTATTTTACTTTAGCTACTTTAAAAAGTTTGTTCTTTGTGTTGTGCCTTAGCACATGTTTTCCCCCACTACCTCTGCGTACCCGTGCGAGAACTCTTGCATGTTAGACACCACACTCATCCCTATCCTTCTATTTTCATTCTAAGAGGGAACGTAGCAAACGAAAACTGTTTATTTATTTAAAATCTATAAAGGTAACTTGCAATGTACTAACACAATTACAAATAAAAATAAAAAACAAAGCAATTAATGTGTAAAAGAAATTTTCAATAAATATTTATTCAATATCGTGGAGAATTTGCTTGGAACAATTCCCCAAACTTACTTAAATACATTTGAAGTAATTATTCAATATTCTTTGTCAGTTAGGTTTTAGTTTTTCCTGATAGTCACAAAAATATTAGCTTTTTACTTTTGAGAAAGCTACGTGTCTGTCTACCTGTTGATTTGAAAATTTCATCGAATGATAACGAAAATATTGGTACGGGTTAAACACAGACTTCACTCTTCACTGAACACCCACATCCATCCACAATTAAGTACACAGCACTTACACAGCATCAAAAAAACGTTAATTAAATAGTTTCACTACACGCATAAGAAACAATCTTCATAGGTGTAGGTATCAAGCAACTATAATAGTACGAGGGGTATTCAATAATTAAAGAGACAAATTTGTCTGGATAAATACACGTTTAATTTTACAAAACAGGACTTTTATTACTTTTTAATACATTCTTTACCAACATTTATGCACTTGTTCCAACGGCTTACTGGCTTTTTTATAAGAGAAAAACTCTTTTCTTGAGGTTTCTTTATAAAGAACTCTTTTTCTTGGGGTTTGAACCAATTTCCCACACATTTTTCGACAACCTCGTTATCCTGGAAATTCTTCCCACGTAATGCCTCCTTCAGTGGACCAAACAAATGGAAATTAGATGGTGCTTAATCGGGACTGTAAGGGGGATGAGGCAGTAACTCCCAACCCATTTTGTCGTTGGTTTCACAGCTTTGTTGAGCATTGTCAGGACGTTTGTTGTTTTGCTGGAGACTTCTCTGAGAATCATGACGTTTCTCTTTCATGACTGGCTTCATCTTGTTCAAAAGTATATCTAAGCAGTATTGGCTGTTTATTATAGGCCGTTCATCATGATAATCACAAAAAACGCACCTATACTGTCCCCAAACACAGTCAACATAACTTCTCCTGTTGATGCGGCCAGAACGATGTTTGTCAGTCACTGAGCCTCGACCACTTTTGAATTGTTCTACCCACTTGTAAAAATTCTCGCGGTGTTTACAACTGTCATCATACACTTTAGTCGTTCCATCATTCCAGAGTATTTATTAGCTGGTTTTTCACCTTCAGCAAGTTCAAAATGAATCGCAGAACGTTGTTCAACCAATGTTGGATTTTGAAGTGGACTCGCCGTAGTTCAACGTCATTTTCAGGTTATGAACACAACAATCCTAATCCTCCAAATGGTCAGGGCTCATCCCAGTAATGTCAACTTCAAGTCCTAAAATTACCAAACATGTCCTACCCACTGTTTTTTCTCCAGACCAATTTGTCTCTTTAGTTATTGAATGACCTACGTACTTATAGTTGTTGCTGGAGAGCAAAGCTTGAATTAAGGATTTGCAAATAAACCTCGTCAGACTGCACAAACTACTGTGTTAACAGAAAGCGTAAATAAAGATTGTAGAATCTAAGCCTTCTAAGCGTGTCGCCACATAAATTGCTACCAGCAGGAAGGGCTGAAATATTGAGGTGGCCTTGATAGTATTGAAGCGTGGAACCGAAAAGTTAATTGAATGGATCGGAGAATGTCTCATTTTGTAGATTATAGTGTGAAAAACGTTTCTTTGAGGCCTTTGGCCTCAAAAACTTACTTTTTAAGGCTCTAAAACGCTTTGTTTATGAGTTGTTTGCCGATATATGTTGACATGTGATGCGGGGTGCATTTTACATGAATATTTCGATGCGTTTTTTTAAAGAAATCATCCATATTTTTAAAGTCAAAGTGGAATTCGTCAAGTCTCCGTGAAATTATCTTTCTTTAAGGCCCTTATTTATAAAGATTGGTTGCGAGTGAGAGCCGGAACCCAAAGGTATACTACTGAAATAATACAGGAGACGATTACGGCAACGAAATAACTTATCGATTATAATTTTATAAAACAAACAAAAGTTCACCAGAAGATCGATTTAAATGTTAAAATCTGAAACTTTGAGCACAGTGAAACAAAAACGATGGTATATACGCTTCTTTAAAATCTTTATTTCAGAACAATAATCTGTTGTCCTTAGTTAAATAAATATAAGTTTAATGTATTGATTTAGATTACTATGTGGGTTCAATAAGTTTCTCACTAACTTCTATTTGTGATAAAAATAAAAAATTTGTACCTTTTAAACTAATCATCGTTTACTCCAACACACTTTTCACAACTGTGTATTAAGATTTCTACGCTTTTGAAGAATACTCCAAACTGTTGTTCGCAAAATAGCCAAATAGTGCTTCTTTCTCCTCATTCGTCTGAAAAATGTCTTCTCCGAGTTTTTCTTGAGATTTAGTAAATGGTAGTAGTCGCCGACCGAGGGAGGTGGCTCAAGGCGTTGCGTACTGATTTCGCATCAATCCCCGTGCTTGCCATCCTCACCGGGGTTTTTTGTAGTTTTCCTTGACCAGGAATGGAGGTCAACCAGGCGAATGGAGGGATAGTTCTACTGAAAAGCCACGACCGCAAAACCGGCGTCGCTAGCCGAATTCATTAACTACGTGAAGTCACGAAAAGCGAATTCGAGACATCGCGGGTTCCTGTTTGAGTGGCCAACTAGGAACTTCAGGATCTAACGCCGCCAAAACCAATTGCCCTTTACGGAACATATAATGTGTAATACAAATACAAAAAGAAGTCGCTGGGTGCCCAAAACTGGTCTGAAGGCTGATCGGTCCAATTTGTTGAAGCAAGTCCTTCACAGCATTATTTGCAATATGGACAGTAAGCACAAAAGGACTGTCATTAAGAAGCTAAATACCATGAAATTTCTTAATTTTCAAACTTACACCATCACAAGACTACCTACTGCTCACAAGGTTTTTCCATTGATGAGCGTTATCTTGTTCAGACCGAAAAACGATGTAAGATATATAGGTGTGTTCACTCCCAGTCTAAAACTGAAGCTTATGAGAGGCTAGTTCTCACAGTTCTCGCATATACGCGATGCGATCTTTGGGTCTCATTTGGGCAAGGTCGTGATTGGTCGTGATCCATTTGACAGCTCTGTGACCAGCTGATTTCAAATTTCAAATCAGTAGTTTGTCGTCTCGCGGTGGCGAATTAGAGCGAATAGTTACGAAAATGGGTAGGAAATGTTTTGTAAAACTGTGTAATAACCACAGTTTAAGATGTCATCTTAAGATGTGTATCTTACACCGTGACCCAAACCGATCGTGCGCACCGTACGGACAAGCGAGGAACTGGCTTTAGACTTAGGCTTTCAAACTGGCTTTAGAAAATTTGCCCCAAAGGCGGCTAGTTAACACACTTATATATCACACACCGTGCCGAAAACTAATGGAACAGGCTCCATAGAATGACGCGCGCCACTCACCCGTGTCGAGCAGCGCGGCGCGGCAGGCGAGGGCGTCGGCGTTGGCGTAGGTGACGTTGTCGGAGGCGCAGACGGGCTCGTACAGCGGGTGGTAGGGGCAGCGCGGGCCACGCAGGGCGCCATCCTCCCCGTCGGCCCCGCCCCCCTCGTCCCCGCCGCCCCCGGTTCCGGCCACGTCCCTTTCCCCGACGCAGCGGCCGACGTGGCGCGGCCGCACTCCTGCAACACAAAAATCAGTAGTTTTACTTCCTACCATTTACTTTGTAAGAAGAGAAAGTTAGGTAATCGTGCGTCGGAATGCGGCGAATATTGCGCAGAAAAACTCTTATTACCAGGCCCTCGAAACGAAAAAGTCGATAAATTGTCTTGTTACAAACAAGTAGAGTAAATTACTACCTCCAACACGTGGTGTAGCCAGAATCCTTATTTAGTGGGTCCTTGATACCGAAAATCGTTTCATGGCGTATGTTTATCCGTCTGTAGTCGACGCTTGCGCCTAAACCGTTCAGCCGATTTTCTTCAACATTGGTATTCCCAGATCAATCTAAATGAACTCCTGGCTTTAGAATTTTCAAACGGATATTTTGATTTTTGAGGGTACTTAACACGAAGCCTCAAAAATATTTTCAACATTTTCTCAAAAAAATTTGCAATTTTTTTTTATTAAACTTAGGAGATGCTTACTTATCTAGGAAGACTCCGAAAAAATGTTGAACTTTTGCAATTTTTTAACACTTAAGAGTTTTCAAGGAAAATGAAGCCTGTACCATTCTAATAATCGTCCTTCACACTATCTAACAACAAAATTTAATCACAATCCATGGAGTTATTGTTTGGAAAAATGTTCCAGGGGCTGCCTGTAAAGTATCCCCAAAATTACAAGATCGGTTTCAAAAAGACTGCGACATCAGTCAGATCGATTGGGGAATTTTAATTATGGAGAATATCGGTCTGAACGGTTTAGCGGTTAGCGTAGTTCACAGACGGACAGACGTTTTGCCGTCAATCGATTTTTCGGAATGAAGGACCAACAAAAGTCACTATTATTATTATTATTATTATTATTATTATTATTATTATTATTATTATTATTATTATTATTATAGCAACGGGATTTATCCACCTTTTCCTTACCAGGGCAATGTAATAAGAGTTTTCTGACGAAAATTCTCCGTTTTTTCCCCCAGCACTTTTTCTCTACTGCATAGCAAGGAAGTAAAAGCGGTAGTTGAATCTCATTATTTATACTTTTTTAACTTTTAAACCTTTTAATTAATTGGTTTGTTTCATAATTGTCTTATAAGTAATTATAATTGACTGTAATTGTTTGATAAGGAGATGCCAGTTCTACATCTTTGCTAGTGACTACTTCAACTTTTGTGTAGAACATAACTGTCCCAGATGCCGACTGTGGATGTAATGAATGTTTGTTTGTTGTTTCGAAGCTATGGAACAAAGATTTGTTTCCCTTTCCAAATCTCCGATTCAATGCACCCCGCCCTGTGGCACGTACTTACGTTCGTGGCGCGGCCTGCGCGCGTTCATGCAGCGCAGGAGGCGGCCGCTGGCGTAGGTGAGGCCGTCCGAGCCGCACACGGGCCCGCCGCCGCCCGCCGACGCGTTGAGCTGCTCGCAGTCGTCGATGAACAGGGCGAGCTGTTGGGGCGAGACCGCTACGAGCCCCCGCACCGCTGCAGGGCAGGCACATTTCAGTGATTGATTCCGGGCGCATCAAACTTCGGGTTTTCTTTCTTGGCGTGTGTGTGTGTGGGGGGGGGGTGTCTGCTGTATACACAGCATTTTATGCCCGCCAAGGCGGCCCTAGGGGACCCACTGTAGCCGAGGGAGTGGGTTGCGGCCCACTGTGTGCCTTCCGGGAAGCGGCGCCCCGAACGCGCCGCCTACCAAGGGAAGAATGGCTGCTTCCCGACAGCGCCACCAGGGGCAGGTCGGGCGGCGACAGGCAGCACAGGAGCGTCACGGGCCAGCGGCCAGGGGTGGCGGTCCCGCCGTCCCGCCAGAATGAGCGGGAAAACGGAGACTCACCTCGCCGGCTCCAGTACTATAAAAGGGGGGGGGGCGGACCGGAGCAGACAGATTGTGTCGGAGTGTGAGCCTGCGCAGAAGTGACTTGTGGTGTTGTGACGACGGTGTCTTGGTGGACGACTATTGGTGGCGTGGTGTTATTCTACTGGCATTTGGTTGAACTGGCTACGTGTTTGGACATTTACTGAAAATTGGTACCCTGGCTTGTATTTGGTTTATTCTTTTGGACTGCGGCAATAAATTGGTTTATCAGAACTGTTATTTTTCTACCCTGCATTTCCCAGTACATACAGTGTCATCTAAATGGAATATCTCACGGTACTTCAAGCCGTTCTCGGTTGTGCCGCTAGGAGTCGCATGATCCCCAGCACTGCTCGATACTAGTCGCGATCATGCGACTCCTAGCGGCACAACCCAGAACGACTCGAAGTACCGTGAGATATTCCATTTTAGATGACACCCCCCCCACTGCGCAAAGAAAGAAACACCGAAGTATAAGGCCGTTACTCCCGAAACTGCAATGCATGTTTAATCGGTGGAGGTCGCGATGATCTTCCCCCCGCTGGATGGCGAGATCCGGCGCCCACCTCCAGCTCGGTTCGCAGGGATTTTCCACCAGTAGAGCCCACCAACGTGGACTGCCCAGCTGGGCCAAGCTCTAACCTCCCGACTGGTCTCCAGAATTCTGTGGTAATATAGTGTATGTGAATGTTTGTAAGGGGTGAAGACCGGTGAAGGAAGGGGAAGGAATGATCGCGCGCGGTCCGTGGTCCGTTTTGTTAAGATACTGCTCCGGTGTTGATCGGAGAAACCAAGGAAAGCTACCGATCAGAGCAGACAGCAAATTCTCCTGCACCTAGCGGCTACCTAGCTAGTATCAAAAATTCTGCCATTATCGGATTCAAAACCTAGGACCGGCAGGTCAGGGGCACTGCAGTGACATCAACTGACCCAGTCATCACTTGCCTGCTTGGTGCTGCCCTCTAGGAGCGGAATAACGAAACACGTATTAATTTTAAAACATTTGCGCCAGACCTTTGCCTTTAATTCCCGCGGTTTTCCCGGAAATTAACGATCAGATCAGCCGGTAGCTAGAATGATCTAGACAGCGAGCGGCTGCATTCACCCTATCATTAAAGCCTAGTCGAAAATCCTGCCACCATCGGGACACGAACCCTAGGACCTAGCAATCACAGGCACTATCAATTAGGAAACACTGTGGCACTGACCACGAACAGACGGACCCCCCATCCACTTCAAGAGTGGGCGATTTGCCTCGAATATCTATCCTCGAATAACAGTTACAAATAACTATCTCCTTAATAGCTTTTCTAAATGAAAACAAAACAGCAAATAACTTAACGGTGAGGCGATTTCCACCTCTAATTTCCACCTCATCCTCAATAATTTCATTCCCAATCATTCACAATCAAGCACGAGATTGTATTGTCTTTCCCTGGCTAGATCTGAGTACTAGTGGACAAATATATTCTTCCTAGATCGTCAGAACGATGTACCATTGAATCGGAAACTTCCCTAAATAGCACGCGTCACAAAATGCGATGGCGGCAGCTCGAATCCGGAGCCGCAGATTTTGAGGGAAAACGTCTGCGATGAAATCGTAACAAATGTTTTGTTTAAATAAGTGATATAGTTTCATGTTCTTTAATTGAACTATTACGTAGAGGAGTAGAATGGATATTACGGTAACAATTGTTTTAAATATTAGATATAACATAATTCTCTCACATTCAAAAAGTATTAGCTGAAGAACCACACATGCTCCCTACCCTGTTTCGAATTATGTGTTTAAGAAAACTTTATTTGTTACCCCGTTCTAATTTTTAATCCCTTTCGAGACGGGTTTGAAAGTTATTAAAACAATTAAGATAACTTTTAGAAGTAATGGTAAAATAAGCACTATATTATCTAAAATTATTATTCCTGAAAATTAAGTTTTTGTAAGTTACGCTCTCTGGATACTATCTATGGTTATGAGATATTGCAAAAAACTTTCTTACAAAATGTCACGCAATGATATTTTTACAGGAAGACACGTAATTTTCTTTCCAACCTCCCCTTGAAACAAATAATTTCTATGTTAACATGTGCTAGACAGAACTGGTTTGTTCGCTCCTCATTCCTTCAGTTTTGATAACTTAAATCTTGTAAAAAAAGGAAATATAACAACCGTTATCAAAATATTTCATTAACGAATTTATTAACAAAATAATAAATGTATTACATACTTATGTTTCCAATTCTTTGCCAATTGAGCATGGGGTCCCGCAAGGTTTGATCTTAGGTCATGTTCACTTTCTGTTTTATGAAAACGATATGCCCTCGTCTATTCAAAGTGGAAGAACTGTTCTGATTGCCAATGACACGAATATTCTTTGCAAAAAAGAAGCAGTAAATAGTACGATTTCAGAAGTTTCAAATTGGTTTAATAATAACAAATTAATTATTAACGAAAGAAAAACTGTTTCAATGAATTTTTGCATTTCAAATCGGAAATTCGCATGTTCCATTGAAAATGAACAATATGCAGTTAGCTGATGTTGAGGTAACAAAACTTTTATGTCTCTGAATTCAATCAAACCTCAAATGGAATGTACATATAACAGAATTAAACACTAAATTAAGTTCATTATGTTACGCATTCAGAATTCTTTCAAATTCTGTCAGCCTTCATGCAGCTCATTGCGTTTATTTTGCAAACGTACATTCCGCCTGAGATATGGCATAATATTCTGGGGAAGCTCATCCTGTAGTACTCAGACCTTCAGATTGCAAAAGAAAATTATTCGAATAATGAAAAAATGCCTTCCACGTGATCCCTGCAAGTCTCTTTTCATTGAACTGGGAATCTTACCATTGCCTTGTCTACTTATTTACGAATCTGTAATATTTGTCAAAAATGACCTACATAACGGAAGGTAACTTTTTTCATGCAATATTGATATTTATAATTACAACACACGCCGTAGAAATCACGTGCATCAAGTGTCAGTATCAACAGCTCAGTACAAGAAATCAACATACAATACATGTACGTTACTTTACAACGCTTTGCCAGATGACATTAAACAATTAAAGTCGGTACACAAATTTAAGTTAAAAGTAAAATCTTTTCTGCTGCAAAACTGTTTGTATACAATTAGAGCCTATACTGATCGTCATAAAGAAAAATAATGCTTATTGTAACAAAACAAAGATATATAATGAATTAGTTTACGTTTGTATTGTATACATTTAAAAAAATATTTAATACGCCTGTAACAAGTAATTGTACTTCAGCTTCCGGGTCAATGACCCCCATCTCGATCAGGTTTTTGTCCAGTTTCCCTGATCCATTGAGCAAATGCTGAGATGGCCCCTTGTTTTGCTTCTGGACGTAAATGTAGCTTCACTGTGCGCATGTTTTGTTGAGCACTCCTTTTGCTTGTAGTTCATTTACAGTTGAAATTGATTTTCTTTAACTCTGGAACAAACATTTTTCAAATATTTTTATTTTTCTAAAATAATAATTATTTTCTAAATTCTTGTTTCTAGTTTTTCAATTTTTTTTTCTGGGCCTCAAGAAAATGTGCGCAGATAAATCTCTTTCCCCACACGTCATATACAGTTTTTACTGTTTTTGACAAAATAAATAAATGTACTGAAAATAATACCCATGCCTTCTCATTCTTTTCAATCTGTTGAGCTATATTCCAATTTTAATTTGATCGCACTCTAGTTCCATCACGTTTTATTTTAAGGAAGAATTTAAAACTTTTGCCTTCCAAATATAATATGGAAGTTTATACAATATTATTCAGAATGATTGGGATCAAAATATCACAGGTACTTTGCTGGATTTGTTGGCGAATGGCATATTTCTTTTTGCCACGAAAATGCTGCTTTTCCGAAAAGAAACAATTGGACTTTTAATTTGCTTCCGGGCCCCTCAATTCGAACTCCGTACCGCGTCACTTCATCGCAAAACGGCACACCGGGTCAACCCTATTTTTCTGCAGATTTGTTGAACGGGCAATTAAATCTTGTTGACATCATTTACAGTACATCATTTAATTTATGAAAAAGTATCCAAAACACTCATGTTGTTGCTCTCAACTGTTGTTCTTGTTGAAATGCCGGGTCCCGTTTCAAAATTCCTTGTGTACTATGTATTCCACAGTATTGATTAATTTACTATTTAGGGTACTATTAAATAAAATTAAGAAAATCAAGTCTATATTTTTATTAAAATGTATCATTGTTCATGTCGTATTTGTTAATAAACAATTTACAATTAAGAAACATAAGATATATGCATATCAGCACGTTAAACGTTTTTGCCAGTTCATAAAATACCGGGAGAGGTTGCTCAGGCCATCAAGTGATGTCACTGCAGTGCCTCTGGTTAGTATGTTCGAGTCCCGTCGATGGCAGGATTTTTGACACAAACTTGTCAGCAAGATCAAATTCAGTTCGCTGTCCAGAGAAGAAATCTAGCGGTCGGCTGCTCTCATCGGTAGTTTTCCGTGGTTTCTCCGATCAACACCAGGCGAATGCTAGAGCAGCACGCTAACAAACGGTACTACATGCACTACCAGAGGCGGGATTCGGGGGGGCAAGGGGGGGCAACTGCCCCCCCAATGTTGGGACATATTTTAAAAAATATATTTAGACATTGCATTCAAGTTTATGTAAAATAGATTTACTTTTTTCTGTATTTTCAGAAGAATTTTAATAATAATTAAGGGAATAATAATTTTATTAAGCTAAGATAATACCATACTGCTTAAATAAATTGGCAAACTTTAGTTCAGTATTATAAAACGCGCGGGATAATGTTCAGCGTTACTGTGAATATCCCGTATTAAAAAAAAATCCTTCAATTATATTTTACTTTTAAATGATATTTACTTAGAAATTAAACAGTTTCATGCGTAAAATCATGGTAGGTTTGACATCTTGTACTTCCTACTCAGTTTCGAACTTACGCGAAAGAGAGAACGAAGTCTCTTCTTTCGGAGCCCTCAACGCATCCACAGTACGTGTCCTTACGGCACTGTAGATCAGTGGGGTCAGTGGCGGGCTTTCTCACACCACGACACTCACTCACACACACACACACCCCACATAAATCAGCCCAGCTTATCGGAATGACCAACCTCACAGGCGCTGAAAGAGGTGTGAGGAAACAGTGGGCGGCTTGCGGTACGATTTATTATAATCGGTACTATTCACACGTAATTCGTTTAATTCACACTTGTGATGAGAAATGTCTTGTAAATGGCGTGGAAAGTTGATTCTTAGGATTTTTCTTATAGACCAAAATAAATACTCTATTATTAATAAGAAAATTAAAAATGTCTTAACGACAGCCGTGAGTGACAGGGACAAAAGAGAGCAAAATAAATCAGTCGTTAATTATAATAAGCCTGTTGTCCACCCATTTGGTTCTCTCATTTTTAAATTGTTTTTGCGGGCTGTGAAATAAATGTTTGTCCAACATGAATGCGGACCACTGTCCTAGTCCTCAGTCAGAGGGCTTTCGGTATAGGTGGCGATGACATCTCTGCGACGTCATAAGAATAAGAGCTCAGTTGAGTTCTTGCAGTACTGGCGAACGCACGAACTTTTATTATAGTGAAACGATCCAGATCAAGAAAGTAAGAAGATTTCATCTCTTGTATCTGACAGGTGAGAAATTAATGTCAGTTCATCGCGTTTAGTTCAAATTAGAATTTAATCAATAGCTGATGAATAATACAAGTGTTATTGTTTACTGAAGGAAATATGACTTTACCACACGACAATCTCATAGATACTTTGTTCTCCTAGAAGTTATAGCAAAATAGCAAACTTCGGTGGCCATTGACTCACGTTATTCTAGTATCCCCTGGGTAATCGAGAGAATAACATCTCTTCGTTAATGACAACAGAGGAGTGTCAAATAATACGTTAATCTGCTTTGCAGCCTACCCAGGAAAAATGATCACGCTAAGCCACTGATAATAACTTCCCTTTTCTGTTATTATAAATGGGAATCTGTTGTTTTTAATCTAATGTCGGTTGTATTCTTATAACAAAAAGGTTTTTATAACAAAAAGTTCTTTGGTTCTTTTTTGGACAACAGCAACTTTTACTACGATAATTTTAAAAAGGTTTGTTATTGCTATGAATCGTTAAAGTTCGTGCATGGTAAAGTTCGGCAAACTGACATTTTTGTCCACTTTCCAGAATGTCGAATGTTTTTATCTCGTCGATTTAACCATTGCGTAGCTAATATTTATGTACTTCAATGCACGCAATTTGTATGTCATTAAAACTGTAAATTTTAATACAATTCAAATACTTCAATCGTTTAATTCTAATACTTAACACTGATCATTATTTGTAAAGAAATTATTTGATCGTCACTTTCCTCAAATAATTTAATTTCAATATTCAATTTTACACTTAACATGTGAAAAATTGCTACATACATGTAATTATTTTATTCAGAAACAAGAACAAAATAGTGAAAGCAAAATTTTTACATATGTTTTGTCAAAAAATATATTAATGTGTAAAGTTTAAGTGTACCGTCACACAAAATTTGACATTAATAATTATGTTTCTTTATTCGATTCTAATAACTAGACCGCGGGATTTCATGGAATTGCATGTCTGTTTTTTGTTATTTGTTAACTGTGACGTTTTGGTAACAGTGAAGATGAAATGATATGGTGATGACAGGGGGTGAAAGGACGAATAGAAATGCAACCATGCCCAAGGCGGGAGTCGAACCCGCGATCCTTCGGTGCGAGATCGCTAAGAACTACCGGCGTATATTACAGGTTACGTATTACAATTAAAAATTTACAACTAAAACAATTACAATTAAAAATTTACAATTAAAGATTTTGTACTCACCTATAACCAATTAAAAAAACGGTTGCAAAAGATACACTTTTTGCACATATTGACGAATTTTTTAAATCCCCTTGGAGTCACACTTCGAAGTTGAAATGTATACAGCGGTTTGCTACTATAGTGACCTTTCAGGAGTATTTGTTTCAAAAATTTATCTGGTCCCCCAACGGAGATAATGCAATCGAAAAACAGAAAAAAATTGCGTGTGGCATGAAACAAAAGTGCCTGCCAAGCCACCCACACTAGTCACAAATTCAAATCCAACTAGCCAATTATTATCTTCTATTTGTCTACTAATTTTGTACCACAATAAATAATTTTGTACTTCGTCCGTCTGTCCGTCTGTGAACACTGCTAGCGCCTAAACCATACGTACGATTTCTTTCAAAATGGATATTCCCCGGTCGATCTGATTCTAGTCGAAGCTTTGAGATTTTGAAAACGATTCTTCAAAATTTGGAGGTACTTTATATGAAGCCCCCCGGAGATTTTCAAAATTTTCTCAAAAACGGCTCCAATTTTTTTCTTTAAATTTCTTGTATGAATAGAGTAAAATACACTTATTAACATGGCATAGGTCCGATTCTCACGAATAACTCTGAATTTTCGAAAATTGTGAAAGTTTGAATTGTTTTCGGCGTCTTTCTCCAAGTACAAAATTGGAGATAGAGATTTTTCTTCAAATAAAATTTGTTCTGCATATTGAGTTCTTTCATAAAGGTCATGTAAATGTTTTTTAAAATTTTAGTAGTTTTCGTGCAATTAATTTCGTGCCTGCAATATGTGCACTTTTAAAAAATTACAAAAACAAGATTTTCTCAAAAACGGCTCCAATTTTTTTCTTTTAACTTTTAGTAGGGATAGTGGTAAATATATTCTATCAAATGACATAAAAGCCATATTGCTCTATGGGTTGATTTTTCCAAAAATTACAAAAATGTAAATTTTTTCACATGTTTCTCACGTCGATATTTACATTATCGGCGATTTTTTCACATTATTATATTTACGAGTACATGTGCTTTAAATAATGTCAAGTAAAGTTTCTCGAAAACACAACCGTTTTCTATGAAAGTAGCTCAAAATTTCGCATTTTCAGAAACGCTCAAACACCATTTTCTCATAAATGGCTGCAAATTTTTTCTTGAAACTTTTGTCACGGATAGTGCTAATTACACTCTTTAGTATGGCGTAAAGTTTATTTTGAGTTTTTTGTTGTTTTTTCAAAAATTACATCATTGTATTTTTTTGAAAAATCTCTCACATCTTGAATATGCACATTACCAGCAATTTGTAAACATTATTATATTTGTGAGTGTAAGAGCTTCAAATAACTTCAAATAAAGTATTTTGAAAACTCAAAATTGTCTGCGAAAATGAGCTTCAAATCTCGCAATTTTAGTAGCGCTAAAACGCCATTTTCTCTTAAACGGCACATAATTTTTAAAAGAAAATTGCTATTTATGACTAGGTTTTTGTGTTCTTTAATATTCTAAAATTAATATTTTCGTTCTACCAATAGGAAACCGAAAAAATTAAGAAAATCCAAAAAAATGCACTTTTGGCGGTGATAGAAGGTAGCTGGCAAGAAAGAGTATGTGGCAAATCCGCATAGCTAGCGACGATCCAAGGAAATAGAAAACTAATACGGGAAAGTCTGTGCCATTCTGTAGCACCACTAGTTCCTTTTCACGGCCCGGCAATTAATTTTTTTCCGCCGAAATTGGCCATTTTTCGCGCAGCATTACATAACTTTCCCTATACTACGTATATCACTCCGTGTATACGTACGTATACGGGAAAGTAAAAATGTATCGTTGAATTAAGAGTTCGGACCGTTCAAGTAACAACGCGGAATCTCACCGCTGTGTGCAACTAATATAATTAATAACATTCAATAATAATTAACAAAATTGAAAGCAATGTGTATAATTGCAGCACAATTAATTAACTTAAAGCATAGAAACGAATATTTTGATATTTATAATAGCGCCCAAATTTGCCCCCCCAATAAAAGATCCGAAATCCCGCCCCTGTGCACTACACTATCACACACGCTGGGAGACCGGTCGGGAGCTTAGAGCTTGTCCCAGCTGAGGTATATCATAGACATTTATTAAATGTTACCAACTTTTAATGGAAATTGACATGTAAACAGAAACTGCATTATATAAGCATTGATCATTACAGCAAGGAAATATTAACGCACATCTCTCCTTAGTGTTAGAGAATGCAATGTATGAGAACTATTTATACTAATTACACGAACAACTCATATGAATATTTGAAGAAAATATATATAATTCAAAATACATACTAAATCAATATAAGTATTGTATAACTATAATTTCAGAAAAACACTATTATTGAAAGTAAACATTGAAAGAAATTCTATGTTCATATCTTTCGTATGAAAATACACGTAATAAACCACTTCAAAAATTACAGAGTAATGATGAACATTCCTTGAACAAAGTGCATCACCTCCACACACACTGCACACGAAATCAAGAGTCCATTCACACTGAAACTTGTTATACGTCTTCTTGCGTCCCGCCATGACTGCCTTCTGTGCATTCCTGACTGAGAAATCGGTGCTCGGGCTTCCCTTCGCCACGGACACTGCGTAGCCTTGCAGAGCGCAAGCGCGCTCTGAGCACGTACGTGCTCCGTTTGACAGCCCTGATCTACAGGATATTCTCGCTCTGGCTTGTCCTGTCCTGCGTCAAACTTCTCAAACACACACTTCGCTCCGTCTGCTTCATCTAGCTTCGCTCCTAGCAGGAGCCTCCTGTCCACCTCACTCTTGTTGCGACCAACTGCATTGTTGTCATTGTTGAACACTTTCGGTGAACTTCCAGTAACAAGTTTGACCTACAATTACGCAAAGTTAAATGATGATATTGGAATACAAATTTTATGCCTTTTAAGAAACATTTTCGTGTTCTTTACGGAGTTCAAGGAACACCGGAAAATCGTTATCTTTAATATTGTAGTTGTAGGAACACTCCGAAAAAACATGAACTTTTGCAATTTTCGAAAAATAATGGACATCCACTATCCAAATTGAGAGCAGCACCATTCTTCTAACTGTTATTTAGGCTATTCGAATTCACGTTTTCGTTGCCAAGGCCCGGCTATAAGAGTTTTTCGGTCGAAAATTCGCTGTTTTCCCCGCAGCATTACATAACTTTCTCTTCTTAAGAAGTGTCTTCGTAAAGGCGAGAAAGTGAAAATTAAACTGACATTCTGTCCCAGATTAATAGTGTCAAGTTAATAATGTGTGCACATTGTTTCTCATATAGACGTGTTGAGTTATGAAAAGTAATTCTAAGCTAGATATATAAAATGTTCATACATTACTTCATATATGAAATGCAATAACCTAATAAAACGTAATTTAATTGTTGACCAAAGATTTGAACTTTGATTACCTAATATATTTGAACTATGAAATAAAATAATGTGCATACAACATATTAACGCGCACCCGTGGTTATAAACCGTTCGAAGAATCCCGTCAACAAAGTGTTAATATATTGTAGTGTACAATATAAAATTATTATACATTTTAGCTGCTACGAGGAGTCCAGTGGCCCTACCTAGGCTTAATTGAGGAGACGCCCTTGTCTGGTACTGCGTTCCTGCGTACCCGGATGCCAGCCCAATGGTGTACTTGTACCCCCGGGAGGGGGGATAAAGACTAGTACTTAGTACCCACCCTTGGAGAGTAAAATCCTCATAGTATAACAAGGAGGATTTTGGAGGCCACACTGTGTATATTCGAGGGTTCGACCTTCCATTTACCATCACAATTTTGCTCACAGACAGACTATTGACATCACTACATTGTATTTTGTCTCATATTTCGTTAGGCATATTAATAATTCATCCGATTTCAAACAGATTTCTTCGCCTTTATCATTGTTAGCGGAGAATCCTCTTGCTCGGTTCTTGCGAGAAATTTGCGAGCGAGTCACACGATTTCCCTTCGCACCTTGCGCCAGCAGCGTTCCAGCAGCGTCTATCGCTTTGGATCGGGCTTGCGTGGCCGGACGGACGTTGCACCACTCGCACACGCCGCCGCCTGCTCACTCTTTGGAACCGGGCGCGCCACGAGGAGATGCGTTCGACTTCAATTGTTGTCTGCGGATGAGAAAAATGATATTGTTAGATATTCCATTGCATCACGTCCTCTTTCGATCTCTTGAATGCAACAAATGCTAGGAGCCGTAAACGCGATAGAAGCAGCAGGCATTATCCCTTTAAATACGCAGGCAAAGATTGAGATACACCAAATATTCCAAAGGAAACTGCACAATATAATCGAGATGATGGGAGAAAGCCATATACAATAGAGTTAGCCAACCCTTTGAAATCATTAAAACTCGAAATTGGAAATAAACCCAAACATAACGTATTTACAAATAATATGGTAGCCATGTTTATGCTTGTGGAAATCAAACGTAAATATCATCCAAATTTCAGGACTCACATGTGTTCGAGACTGAAAGGAGCAATAAGTCTTGAACATTGAGCTGTAAGGTTAATGATTAGAAATAGTGGTTTAAACTGGACGAATTGTAGTTAAATATATATTTTTTCTTATATTTCGTCAAAAGCTGTAAACAATGGAAGTGGATGACCAATAGTGGCACGCTTTAATACCAGTTTAGATATGATGAATATCTGTCAATAAACGGGAAAGATTATAACAAAAATTATTACAAAAGTTTGAAAACAAATGAAATAGGAATGTGAAATTTTGTCTGAGAGCGTTTTTTAATCAGAACGAAGCCAGAGACGAAAGGTGACGCACGTGAAATTGAATTTAGATTCCTTGTAGGTGATGTAAGGAAGAGAAATAATTTAGGTTCCAAATACAGAGATATTTATTGATTAGTGATATTACTTTGTTGATAATATACAGTTAAATTTCATTTTTTAACCCTCGTACCACATCGGTCCATCTTTAACCATCGGCCCACCTTTAACCATCGTACCAAGTCGTTTGGGCAACACGATTATTAATTTGTTGATATTTTCCTGAATGTTTGCTGTATAATTTCAGTTTTCTAGATATGCCTTCGTGCACTTTAATGCAGGTACCAAACCATTTTCAAAACTTAATAGAGAGTTGTTAACTTTTTTGTTTCATGGCACCGGTCTGACCTGAGGTGTAGTCTTTAATTTTCCTATTCTAATTTCAAACATATGGTCATGAACTTTAAAAAATGTGTCAGATACCGTCAATTTTTGTCAAACATTTCATTTATCTCGAAATAACTTTCACAAACTAATTTCTCAAGCATTATGAATCAACAATGTAGGCTACGTATGGTGGGTGTTATTTTTTTATGAAACATTTAATATGAATACATTATATTTACTGTGTTTTTGAAAATAACTTAGAAAAGGTATCCTTACATAAAGTCAATTATTTACTCCCAGTGAGTTGCCGTACCCATTAATGTTTACTACTTCCAATTGTCAGTAAACTTGGGGTCCAAAAAGACCCCAGATATAGTACTTGATACGAACAAATGTAGTACGAGGGTTAAATTGTTTTATTTTTATCAAGGCACGGGCTTTATTGAATGTTATAACTTGAAAAAAGGGCGCGTAGCTAACGCGAGTACAATTCGTTTACTGTGTATATCATATTCTGCTCTATTAATGTTCGGCCCTAAGCCGTCATCCTGATTGAGATTTTTCTGGGTTTACTCAATCGCTTAAGGCGTATGCTGGGATGGTCCCTTTGTCTTGCACTCCCAGTCATAAATGTACAGTTGTCCCCCCTCTTAGTCCCTCTCCTTTCTTCTTTCTCTTTCGGATTTTCTTCTTCATTTCCATCTATGTTTCCCCTCTCTTCCACTTCTCTCTGTGCTTTTTAAAATGTTCGGCCTTAAGCCGCCATCCTGATTGAGGTTTTCTGGGTTTACTCCATCGCTTAAGGCGTATGCTGGGATGGTCCCTAATTTTGCTCTCCCAAACGTAAATGTACAGCTGGCCTTCCCCCTCTTAAAAGATTATTACTCTGTATTAATGTAGATTGAATGGTTAGGCGGAAGAGCAGGCCCTATGGTCTGAGCCTTGCCATTAATAAAAACATTGTTATTATTATATATTATTATTATTATTCGCAATAGAAATGTCCGCTCGAGACATTCGATGTTTTATGTAAACACTTTGATAGTTGTTAGTATCATTAGGTTTTGGAAATTTCTATTTTTAATATTGCAATTTCTACACGACTCCACATTGCAAATTTCGGGTCATGGCAATGTAAGGTCTGTGAAAATTAAGAACTTGCAATCAAGCATAGTAACACTGATTTGTTTTTAAAAAGAACCTAACACGTTAATCTATTTTATTTTGAATATAGTGCTAAAACAAAACGTACATTCTCGCCCGTATATTCATGCACAATTACGCGAAAAGCACTGAAATTTTCGAAAATTGTTAAAGATCTTATTTCAAAATCTATCTTTAAGGAGAACAAATTTAATTAAGGGAAAAATCTTTACCTTCATAATTGTATTTTTGTAGGAAGGCGCCGAAAAAAATTAGAACATTTGCAATTTCCGAAAAATCAATGTTTTCAACTAACATGAGACCTGCACCATTCTATAAAACCTTCTTCTCACTATCCAATAACAAAACTTAATCAAGAAAGATGGAGCCACTTTTTTGAAAATTTGCCCCAATTTTTTTGAAAATTCCCCAGGGGCTTCATGCAAAGAACCCCCAAAATTAAAATATCAGTTTCAAGTTCAAGGGGCCGCAACATCAGCCAGACCGACTGAGGAATAACAATTTTGGAGATAATCGGCTGAACGGTTTAGCCGCTAGTGTTGTTCACAGACGGACAGACAGACAGACATACGTACAGTCGGACGGGCGGACGGACAGATAGATGTTGTGGCATCATTCGAATTTTCGGTATCAAGGACCCACAAAACATGGATTCTGCCTTCACCATGGGTAAGAGGGATTTTTTTTCTAAATTTATTGGGAACTGTCTTTATCCACTTTTTCGTTACCAGGAGAGATTTTCTGCCGAAAATTCGCAGATTTTTCGCGCAATATTACATTATTTTCTCTCTATTCCGTAGCGAGAAAGTAACAAGGCTAATATCATTTAAACGAGTTCTTCAGAAATCGAACTGAAGGAACCGAAGCTGGTATCGAATGTAATTTAAACATGTTAACGTGAAACTGAAGAGCATAACATTGAAGGTTACTTTTTTGGTGAAAAATGTCCAACAATAAGAAAAAAAGTAATGAAATCATTTCTGTATTAAAAGTTAGTGACATGTCACTAGTAGTAATAAAATATTAATAAATACATTTAAAAATAAAAAGTATAAATAAAGAAGAAAGAAAAAATTAATAAAAAAGAATAAATAAATAAATATTATTTATTTATTAAGATACAAGAAAGAAAATATTTTAAAAATTACGCTAGACGCCCGGCTGTCAACCTCCAGACACGCGGTGCGCTCCGCAGCCCCGCTTACAAGGGATAACCGTTCCCACAGTTCTGCCTTATTCTAACTTAGCCTAATTTACATCTAGATCGTCATATATGTAGCATACAGCCTTCAATGTACCCTCGATCGTACTCCGCGTGGCCTCAGCCTCCTCCTGTTCGTCTTCTGGTGCCGTTCTAGCTTCCCCTCAACTTAAATGCACCTTTGCTGTGCATCTGCATCTGTGTATTTCTATACTACCCTTTGCATTGCAGCTATCGGCAACGAGCATGCCCGAGGCTTGGGGACGCGCGATCGCTATCAATTCCGAAGAGCTCTTGGCTCCCCCCTGCGCTTTGAACACTTCGGTCCAAGGACCGCCGGACTCGTTCCCACCCTTTGAGCAAACACACTCTGCGACACGGGTACTCAAGAATACTGAGGTCGGGTGCTTGTATTCATTTGCACCGGAGTCATGCCCCCGGGGGCCCCCCTTGGGGTCGCCTTGACTAGCCATGGGGCCCCCGAGGGCCCTGACAACGCGGCTACCTCAAGGATCAGATTAGAGTGGGAGGTCTCCTCTGCCAGAGGTGCACAAGCGCCCCATTTGAGCTCCTTCTTGGGGCGCTGGCAAGCCCGCGCCCCACGAGAACCAGGAAAGTTGATATAATTGCCGACGGCCGAGCTATTCCTTCACTTTACAGATCAGAATCGTCGGTTCAATGCTAAGTGCGAGCAAGAATTTTTATTCACGGAGAGAAATGGAGCAACAATGCGTTTCGTATGTCAGAAAATGGTGTCGGAGAAAAAGTAACAGCAAAAAGTAAAATAAATATTTAAAAAAGTATGGTCAAGTATATTATAACCAGACATTTCTGAACTAAATTTATGAAGTGTGTATTATTATTATTAACAATGAGAAATGGTTAAATGTTCTGTTCTTGTAATTTATATTACAAACATTTTCAAAATCAGTTGCAACAGTAAAGATTGACAGTGAAATATGTGGAAGTTGTCGAGCAATTTATTCTCAAATAATGGTTTACAAAACCTCTCCTCTCCAGAAACTACAGCCGTTATTTCAAGTTTTAGTACAACATAATTCAATGCATTTCCGTCTTAAGAGCAGCAGGGCTTTCCTCCCACCCGAGGGCTCGGTCAGCCGTCATTTGCCCACAAAAAAGTATTTCACTAGAAGCCGGTGGAGCGCGGAAGAGCTGCCATGGCCGTCGTGGGGCGCGTTGCTGGGGCCCTTTTGCAAGTTTGTTCTACGCCACCGAGTTTATCAACATCTCGGACACTGAGCAGCGGACCAACGTGCCATCCGCCTAACCGTGCCTTACCACTTTTACGGCGCGCATGCCGATTGCTAGTCTATTAGAAGCCGTTAACACGTTCGCCTATTGCTAGACTACTAGTTGCTCCTCGTCTCACCTTAATGGTTGGCGGGCGCATTCAGCGTCGCTCCTGCCAGCCTACTCATCTTTCGGTTACGTGACTAACCTACTAAACCAATGGTGTCAAGGTCTCCTACGGGTGGCAGTGGCACGCCTCGCGGCACCGTGTCATGCCACGAGCTTCTCTGCACCACTAGCGTCTGGAGAGGAAGCTATTAGTAACCCCGCCGTTTTACAATAGTGATGGCGTTCTCTTGCGGTGGGGTTATAAACTGCGTGGAGAGGCGATTTCGTCGTGGCACTCGTGCCACGGACTCCCGCTCGTGGCATCGACCTCGACAACACTGTACTAAACTTTCCCAGCCTGCCGGTGGTTTGCTTACCTGTCGCCCGACGTGTCATCTCGGGTCGAGACAGGGAAACTAGGGTATTCCCGGCGCGGCGGTTGCTTCCAGTCATGCTGGCCTGAGAGCGCTGACGAGTGAGGGTTCTCTGGCTCCCGCCCTAAGGACAGCAGGTGACCCTCAACCTCCCAGGACTTATGTCCCCAAATGGCCGGCCCTGCGGCGGGGATACGCCGTAAACTGGGGTCTTTCCATCAAGGGCTGGCCGGGCCCCTCCTTGCCTTCGGTTGGCACACCTACTTAACCTTGCCCGTTAGGGCTTTCGACGTGACTGTGCCACGAAGTTTAGTACAGTGTTGCCAAGGTCGATGCCACGAGCGGGAGTCCGTGGCACGAGTGCCACGACGAAATCGCCTCTCAGGGTCCGGGTGATAGTCCACAACTCTTCACCAAAGACCGTGTCCACCTACGCAGCCGCGGTCTCTCCTGCAGGATCCCCCCCTCCCTGGCGTCCGTCTACAATAACTAGATTGATTTACAGAAATCAACTCAATTCTTTACCACGGCTTTTATTATGCGAACTACTTCACTTAATACGCCGGTTACTTAATATGCTCGAACACAGTTCCAATTCGCGATGTTCAATTCACTCAGCTAACAATTTCTGTGCAATTGAAATTCTCTTTCACAAAATGGCTGCTCTCATGCGAAGCTCCTATGCTAACAGCATAATTCTCATTACTACGCCTACGCAGACCAACTTTCTATATGGCGTCTCTTTACAGCAAACTTGTTTCTGGGATTGCATAACTAATGTCACTGCAATCCCTCTGACAGGGAGGTCCTAGGCTCGAGTCCCAATGGTGGCAGGATTTTCGACTAGATCAGGGCCGCTCAACCATTTGCTCCGAGGAGGAGCAGTCGGTTGCTCTCTCCTCTTCCGCCGCAGAAAGAGCAAATGACGTCATCAAATATCGATCGGTGGCGTGTGACACAGTGGGTCGCGTCGTATTTCTACTGGGGGAATTTTACGTTGTTCGGAATGAAAAAGTCTCACTGCTCTGGGAAAGGATATTACGACAGAAAAAAACAGTAAAATAATTTTGTAACATTTATTGGAACAGTTACTAGATATAAACATATTAGTGTGATTTGGAAATTAAAAACACGACAATTTGCAATGCAGCATGGGAAGAAAAGTATCTTTTTGTAGATTGCGCCGGCAATGCCAAATGTTTAGTTGCAAAACAAGTGCTCAATAACATAAAGAAATTTAATAGCGGTGACATTACACAGTTTATCATGCTGCTGAATATGAAAAGTATTATAAAGGTTGCACAAAAAATTATTAAATAAACTAGTAATAAAAATACTAAAAGTAAAGGAAATTAACATAAAAAATGAAGTTGATTGCAAAATCAAATACTCTAATTCAACCTTTTAAATGTTTTTTTCGCAATATACTTTCTATATTTGGAAGAGATGGCATGGTGCTATTGAGCCGTAACATGCATTTCCGATTGTGATCTGTAATTGTACTTCTCATTCGAGATTTACAGATTTTCAAAGAAGCAAAAAATTGCTCACAGTTGTATGTTGATCCAAACGTACTTAACAATCGAGGAGTATTCCGATGCAGTTTTGGAAAACGGTTTTGTAGGAAGTTATTTTCCTAAATGCTCACATTGTAGTATCGGTATGCAATGAAATTAAATTCTTTTGTATTGTGTTATTTTACTGCCAAAACAACATAAGAACATCAAAATACATCAAAAACTTACTTCTAGTGAGGCATTGTTTTTCAGAACACTGAAAACTTCCTTTTGTTCTTCTTCAGTGTACTTGTCATTTTCATCAGCATGATTTAATGTGTAATTTCGTTGCAAATTAAACTTCTTCAC
This sequence comes from Acheta domesticus, assembly GCA_031308135.1. Lineage (NCBI taxonomy): Eukaryota > Metazoa > Arthropoda > Insecta > Orthoptera > Gryllidae > Acheta > Acheta domesticus. The sequence goes on from JAHLJT010009419.1 coordinate 160,735,017, forward strand.
GTGAAACCCTTTATGTAAACTAAACATTTGGCATAGCTGCCGTAGTCGGCGAAAAGATACTTTTCTTCCCATACTACATTGAAAATTGTCGGTGTAGGTGCTCTTGTCTGTGAAGTGCTCGCGTGGACTTCCATGATTCCGCGACTGGAGTTACCGGGACACTGTATCAGAGGTTATCGCCAGGCGCGCAACGCTCGGGCTCCGGTGTCCCGCTCTCGGCTGACAACACGGCTCTGCGCTGCGGATTTGCTCTGCTTGAGCGGCCCTGGACTAGATTGTCAGCTAGGTCGAATTCAGTCGGTGTCTGGAGAAGAATTCTAGTGGCTGGCTGCTCTGATCGATAGTTTTCCGTGGTTTCTCCGATCAACACCAGCCGAATACCGGAGCAGTACCCTAACAAAACGGTCCAGGGACCGCGCGATCTTTCCTGTCTCTTCCATGTCTTATCCTCACCCCTTACATACACACTAACATGCACTGCACTACACACTACCACACATGCCGGGAGACCGGTCGGGGGTTGGTATCTCCCACCAGCACCTGGTTTGGGGGACAAATCCCGCTAGTCGACGGTAGGTCAGCGCCGGATCTCGCCATCCAGCGGGTTAAGATTCTCGCCAACCCCCGATGAAAAAAACTTACGGGACTAATGACCTCTGTAGTTGACGCACCCGGAATAATGACTGACAAGTCAGATACAAGAAAAGAGTTCCGCTTTGTTCTCCGCACTTTTTACGCAACGGCGTTCTCTGGTTAGGGGAAGTGTGACGTCATGGCCCTCCCAGGACTGACGCGGCAAGCGTGCCTACCTCCGAAAGCTGATCGCGACGTAATGGTCCGCTGATACCAGATTGCGCTTTCACTTGCCACTGCGGCATGCGCATTGCGAACTCTGCACTTCTCGTGATGTTAAACATGCGTGGGGGGCGGCTGAGCGTTAGGGAGATATTGCTGAACGTCACTATATTAAGCGTTCTGCAACAGATGACACGGAATATTTCTCAGCATTTCTAAGCATGGCTGTTACGTAACCTCATGTTACGTACTGCATTTCATCCGATTTATTACAATTAATGATATTTTGCTCGCGTTTGTATATAAAAGTTTAGAAAAAATTTTATTTAAAATTTCTGAATTCATTCAATCATTAAACAGTTCCATGATCAAAATAAGTTCATGTAACAACGGGGGTGAAGATATGAAAACTGTTGAGTCGTCATGTGGTAAAAAGTGTTGAGTCGACCTGACCGAACTCAAGGCCCTGCGAATTTGAAACGTATTTTGTTTTGTTTTAGCAGTACTTGAAATGAAACGTCAAAAATATTTTTAAAATTTTCAAAAATGTCTTTTCAAAAACGTTTACTCGGATAAAGCGAAGAACACTTATCTACATGACTCCGTTAAAACAGCTCTAAATGTGTCTTAATTTTTTATACTCGAATAGTGCAATGTTCGCGTAATAAAATGTCCGATGTTCAATGTAACTTCCCAAATTTCGAAAATTGCAGCGTCGGCTACGTTCAGGTAGAGACGAGTGTTTGGTGACGTCACGGATGACACAACTGCTCGCGGAGCCTGAGGTCTGAATTCCAATCATGGCCTGTGCAGTATTTTTTTGTTAGTTAAAAACACGTATTCGACTGTAATATAATATTACGTAACTATTACAAATATACGAAAGTATGTGGTGTTGCAGTGCCACTATTTAAACACGCGGTCCACGATTTCCGAGTCGTTCGCGTCGCACTCACCTCTGATCTCCGTTGCGTGTCCAATCGATGCAACCGCTTCCGTGCGTAGTCTTCCCTCTCCCCCCTCCCCTTCCGGCTTTCGTCTTGTGCCACGGCCTCCTTCCTGGGCCAACCACTTTCATCCAATGAAATTATATTTCTTTTCTTTGACACCGAGCTTCAATCACAACCCTGTCTCGAGGTTCGAGGCTTCGCTGCCCTCAACTATCCCTCAAGAGGTTACAGCACGCCCTTCACCAGCGCCACTACGGTGTATCAGTAGGGCCCGGGTGTTTATGATCTAAAAATTTTAGAAATATGCCAGCTTTTATGACTTGAAAATACGAAAATATGATCATGAATATGACTGTAAAAATTTTGGTTACATTTTCGAAACCTTCAAACTCTTCTCGATGTTTAAATAACCATTATATTGAAAATATACTTTTAATATCTAACACATTCAAATTCCCAAATCCTTCTCCCCGTGAAGACGATTCCACTTGCTAAAGTTATTAAATAAATTTTAGAGAAGCGGTTGACCTTGGCACAAAACCTGACAAAATTAAAATAACACTTCCTTCGCATCTGGTGCTTTCTACGCTTTCTTTTTCTCCGTTCATTGAGATTACCCGCCTAATTCGCATACGTATGTACTCGTATTTATAGGAAAGTCAGACAATTATATACAACAAAAAAATTGTAAGGAATTAAATAACAGGAATTTTGAAAAATCTCTTTGAAACGACTGCAAAAAGGTATGCGAAAATGGAATTAAAAAGATAAAAATATGGCAAAAGATATAAAAATTTGTTGAAGAAGGCACCATATGAAAAATTAACGGAAAATGACCATAAGGTTAAAAAAGCAAAATATGACTTTACATGATACGTGAAAATTGCACAATTTTAGTAATTGTAGATAAAATCAGGTTAGGTTGGCGTGGTTGCTGTAAAAATGATTCGCATTCATTTCAAAATCATGCTAGTTTGATTTGTGACTGTGATACTCTGTATTAGTTTTGTGATTCCCTACTGGAGAATGTTCCCATGAAACCATGAATTTACATCGCCATAAGACCAGAAAAGTACACTCACAACTTTCTATTTACAGAAATATTTGGATTATTCATTGAATAAGTGTCGGTATATTGCGAATTTAGTTGAAAACGTGTTGAAAATAAATAATGCAGCTTTGATATTTGACGATTGTGGGCTTTTTTTATGGCTGAGGCTGAGGTTTTTCTATCAAAGAATTCATATTAATATTGTCACATGCTTTTAGTCATAATTCTTAATTAAATCAATTCTTGTAATAGTAACAATTTTATCAATTCATTTACTTAGTGGTGATATCGGAATAGGCGACATCACTTGTAAAAATCATCCCTAATCATCGACTGCGCTCATTCAACTGACACTTGCAAGGCATAATCCAGCTGGCCCGGTTTATCTGTCTGTCAGAAGAACATACGTCCCTGAGCAATGAGCCTTCCACGATACTAACTATTTTCTAACCTGTCAAAATAATGGTCCACTGAAATGAACGAAGTATATTCTTACCGGAGAGTGGTGCACACTTTAGAATTTTTTTCCGATCAAGGAGATAGTTCCATACCGGTTTAACCGTTGTTACAATTCAGTGATGATCACAGGTGGTTGACACTGATAATCGTCAGGTGTCTTCTGACCACGCATATTGTTCACTTCTTTCACTTCCACTGTAAACGTTTAAGTTGATCTTATGTAAATCCGTTCCACTTATAACACAATAAATTCATTGATTTTTACCACTAAAACGGTGTTTCAGTCTCTGCCACTGTCGCCACAAGTAGAATAACGCCCGGATCAAATACCAACTTATTTACACAAACAAAACGCGTACGTACAACTCAGCGATACCTTTTCTAACAAAGCATCAATACTTTTGCATCACCCATTTCATGGTGAGTGCTCGTATTGTGTAATAAAATATAAGTAACACGCACATCCTTTTTGATATAAGAATTGTACTTATTCTGAAACACATTTCAGGCACTGAGAGCACAAGAGGACTAACCCACATTCTTTGTGAATGTGAGTTATTGACATTAACTAATAATAAAATAAGATGTTAATATCGTATTATGAACAGCATTATGACATGTATTATGACATTAACTGATAACGTAATACGATATTAAATATCGTATTATGTTATCAGTTAATGTCAATAACTATCACTCACAAAGAATGTAGGTTTGTCCGCTTGTGCTCTCGGTGCCTAATTTCAAAATTATCTGAAAACGATAGAAAGTTTTAAAGATAAAAACTGCACATGTAAATATTAAAATTGCACAAAGGCCTAATAAATTAAAGTGCTTTTCTCAAAACGAATATTTGCATGTAGTATTTATTTACCTGTTGTAAGAGCCACGATAACCGGCAAGTTTCGCAGCATCTTCTCAGCACACTTGCATACAACTGAATGGCCGAGAGACCGGCTTGCAAAAAGGAAAGCCAAGGAAGGAAGCCCTGAGACGGTCAAGGTGGTACATCAAGAAGCCTTCTTTCCGCCTGGCTTTTCTTGTTTCCGCTTTAGCTGCTTTAAAAACAAAAGGGTCGAGAATACTTTTTTCAGTACAGACGATAGATACATTTAGTACAATAAAATAGGATACTCTCTCTTTCTCTCTCCCTCTCTCTCTTTTACTCTTTTTCTCCCTCTCTCTCTAATATGTGAAAAGTGTCAGAGATTATCAGTTACATATATCTAGAAAAGGTTTTCTTAACACTCATTGCACATAGATTTTTAGTTACAGATTTGAATTGAGTTCATATTTGCGTCAGAGGGATTCTCGCTGTGAATCTTAAAATTATGTACCCCTATTGTCGTGTGATTTATCGTTTTGAAATAGTAGAATTTTTTGTAAGATGTTAACTGACAAGTAAAAACTGTCTCATTTTTACTTTCCCGTATACATACATACACAAGGAGTAATATACGTAGTATAGGGAAAGTTATGTAATGCTGCGCGAAAAAAACGGCGAATTTTCGGCAGAAAAAAATTCATTGCCAAGCTGTGATAACGATAAATTCAGTTGTTAAATTAAGAAAAAAATCCTCTAACATGTGGTGTAATCAGAATCCCTGATTTGTGCGTCCTTCATATCGAAAAATCAAGTGAAAGCAAAACGTCCGTCTGTCCGGTGTTTGTGAACAACCCTAGCACCTAAACCATATGTATGATTTTTTCCAAAATTCTCGAAAATTGAAAAAGTTTGAATTTTCTTCGCTCCCTTCCTACAACTACAAAATTGCAGGTAGAGATTTTTCCTTCAAGGAAAATTTGTTCTCCAAAGTGAGTTCTTTCATTAAGGCCACGTACATTTTTTTAAAAATTTTAGTAGTTTTTAGGCAATATTGCATGCAATATGTGCAATTTTAAAAAATTACAAAAACAAGATTTTCTCAAAAAAAGTTCCATTTTTTTTTTAAACTTTTGGTAAGGACAATGCACTCTATGAGATGACATAAAAGCCATATTGCTATATTCTTTTGTTTTTGAAAAATTACAAAAATGTATTTTTTTGACTTCTCTCACGTCAGTAATATTTACATTAGCGGCGATTTGTTCACATTGTAATATTTATGAGCACAAGTTCTTTAATAATGTTAAGTGAAGTTTCTCGTAAACTCAATCGTTTTCTGTGAAAAGTAGCTCAAAATTCCGCATTTTCAGAAACGCTCAAACGCCATTTTCTCTAAAATTGCTCCAATTTTTTTCAAACGGATAGTACAAATTGCACTCTTTAATACAACGTAAAGTTCAATTTGGGGTATTTTTTTCTTCAAAAATTACACTAATGTAATTTTTTTAAAAGATCTCACACCTTTAATATGTACATTGCCAGCAATTTGTAACATCTATTGTGTTTGTAAATTAGTGTGATTCATATGACTTCTAATAAAGTGTTTCGAAAACTCAAAAAATTTCTGTCGGAAAGAGCTTCAAATTTTGCATTTTTAGTAGTGCTTAAACGCCATTTTCTTAAAAACGGCTCCAAATTTTTCAGAGAAAATTGCTATTAATGATGATGTTTTACTGTTCTTTCACATTCTTAAAATAATATTTCCGTTCTACTATTAGGAAACCGAAATTTTAAGAAAATGACAAAAAAAATGTACTTTGGGCGACGGTAGATGGCAACTGGAAAGAGTATGTGTCAAGTAGCCGAATAGCTAGCCGAGATCAAAGAAATAGAAAACTAATACAGGAAAGTCTGTGCCATTTTGTAGAACCACTAGTTTTAGGCTGTAAAAACGTAATTTTTATCGTCTAAAACTGTTTGGAAAATTGAAAAATAAGCAGGGGAAAGGCAATAAAATTGAAAATTGGAAAGAAAAAGGTACTCCTAATTCAATGCAACCGTATCTAAAATTAATAGAACATTCATATTTAAAATAATATAACGTTACCGAAAATGTAGTAACTTATATTCTCTACGATACTGCAAAGGAACCGGCCATCTTCTTCTAGTGTTGATTCAAAATCAACTACTCGTTTTTCCAAAAAAATTGAAAATGGCCGTTTTTAAAGAGCGTTTTAGTGGACTTTCTGCTTTACTGCTTTCAGGGACATCTTGTTTAATTTCTTTTCGAAGACATTAATATTATGAAGAGACTAATTATTGATTTGTTTGGTTGTAAGTCTTCATATAAAATAAAATTAAAAATTTAAGAATAAACTTTGAATACACTTGGAGAAATGGCGAAGGATAATTTTATAAATTCGAAACAGAAGCAATGTTCTCTAAAGAATGCCTTATAATAATTTTCATTAAATCACAACAATGAAAACTGAAAAACAGTTCCATTTATGGCAAAATTGGTGTTTTTAGCAAGAATTGATATGAAAATATGTGCCCATTGTTGCCAGCGCCCATTGAGTTGCAGTTGTGTCACGGCATCCTAGAGAGTAGGTAGCCATGGTTGTTGGACAGAAATTGGTGTATAATACTCGTATTACGTAACCGTTATTAAGGGCGAGAAAGTATGTGTTGTTATAACACCATTAGTTTACAACGGGTTTTGTTTAAGGCAAAAATCTCTACCATCAATTTTTTAGTTTTGAAATGTTCAATTTTTGCAAATTTCGAAAATACAGAGTTCACCAGAAATAAGACTAGCGTAAATTATTTACCGTCTTTTGATAGAAGGAGAAAATTTGAAGAAGAATTTTGAAGCCGTTTTTGAGAAAAAAATGTTTAAAGAATTGTCTATATTCACACAAAATTGCGCGAAAACTACTCATATTTTAGAAAAATTGTCTATAAAAAATTGTACTTATTTCAAGATCAGTTTTTAAGGAACAGACTTCTTTCAGAAAAAATCTCTATCTTCAATACGGTAGTTGCAGAAAGAGACCGGAAAATACTTGAACTTTTGCAATTTTCGAAAAATCAGGGATATCAACGAAAATGAGATCTGCCCCATTCTCTTAAGCATCCTTTACTCAATCCGCAGGACATATTTTAATCGAAAAATTTTAAGCATTTTTTGAGAAAATTTAGAAAATGAGGTTTCATGTTAAGTACTCCCAAAAATCTCTATCATCTCGAAAATCTCAATATCAATTCAAACTCAGAGGGTCTCAAGTTCGTTTAAATCGATAGGGGAGTATCAGTTGTGGGGAAAATCGGCAGAACAGTTTTGACCTTAGCTTTTTGATCACAAACGTACGGACGGACAGACGCACAGATGGATAGGCGTTTTGCCGCCAAACTATTTTTCTGTATCAAGGACACAAAACGTGGATTCTGACTACACAATGTTTTAAGAGGCAGTAATTTACTATATTTAGGAACATGATTTATCCACTTTCTCGTTACCAGGGACCAGCATTATGAGTATTTCTGTTGAAAAATCGCCCATTTCTGGCGCCTGATTACAGTACTTCCTTTTCTTACGAAGTAAGGCGAGAATGTAACTAGTGAGAAACTTTTGTAACTTTTGAGAAAATGTTTTTTAATAAATTGTATTAATTTCAAGCTCAAATACGGGCAAACTACAAAGTTTTTTTTAAAATATTGTACATCATTTTTAAAATCTGATATTTTAGATTTACAGATTAAATAATTATTTAAAAATTGTCCAATCTCATGCAAAATTGAGCGAAAACTCTATTTTTTAAAAATTGTACATGACCTTATTTATGTAAAAATCTGTCTTTAAACAATACATTTCATTTACAAAAAATCTATGTCTTCAATATTATAGTTATAGGAAGATACGGAAAAAAAATCGTAATATAGCGAAAATTTTCAGCAAATCAGGGATTTTAATCAGGCGTTTTAATCCAGAAATTTTGAGCTATTTTTGAGAGAATTTTGAAAATTTTAAGGCTTAATGTAGAGTACCTCCAAAAATCAAACCATCCGCTTCAACCTTGCAGGGCTTCGAGTTCCTTTAAATTGGTTGAGGAATATCAATTTTGGAAAAAAAATCGGCTGAATGGCTAGTGCTGACCAAAGTCACGTTTGCGTCAATCGATTTTTCGGTTGACCTACAAAACATGGATTCCGACCACATAACGTATTAGAGGAACTAATTAACTATGGTCCGATTAAAATAAGTTGGTAATTGACAATTGTGCTTCTGAAGCTGTAGCTTCGTACAATATGATTGTATGATTTGGTTACTTTAATAAGTATTTATTTCAAATGTTTATTTTCGTATCCTGGGAGCACGTACTCAGTGGTACCCAAACTGTCAACGTCGTCCCCTTCCATTCGCAACTGTCAATCACCAACTTATTTTAATAGGACCATATATATGCAAACAAGATTCATCCACTTTTTCGTTAGCGTGGTTCGGCAATTAGAGTTTGAATCCGGCAATAAGAATAATTATTATTTATCTTGTTAGGAAGTACAAAGGTCGAGAAAATAAAAATAAAATCAGTAGTTCGTTTACCCACCCAAATAAGTTTTCTATAACTCGGATGCGAAAATGTCTAGTTTTCAAACGCTGATAAATTTGCTAACTTTCATTAATTATTGAACTATTTATGGTTAAAAGGTCGAGACAAGATTCGAAAACTCAAGAAAACGTGTATACTGTGAGTTCTCTAACTTTGCCCCTCAAGGCCACTCAAATCCCATCTTCGGGATGGAATAAGTCACGGCATTTCGCGTCTTTCTCGGTCTTGCCGGTAGAAGTCGCATGATCGCAAGTACTGCTTGATATGGTTGCGATCATGCGAAATCTAGCGGAACGACTGAGAAAGATGCGAAATACCGTGACATATTCCATCGCGAAGATGGGATTTGAGGGGCAAAGTTATAAAAACCGCAGTATAAAGATTGTATTTCTCCTCCATACGTTTCATTGTGTCATTGCTGTTCGGTGGCGAAATAAATTACGTAAATCAAATCATAGCTCTTGACCTAACTGGCAACAGTGTGTGCAAAGAAAGTTTTGTAAATTTAGAAACTGATTCCTACACCGTGAACAATAGTGTGTACATGCACCGAGGTGGGGCTAAGGAATGTCATGCGTTCCAAGGGGAATCAAGTGAATACGTGACATACAGGACTTTCCTCCACTGGGAATGTCCCCATACGAGCGGTAGGGAAGTCTTCCGCGGGAGACGGTAATTGTTTTTTTTAGGCATCGACAGGCAGTAATATCTGTGAAGAAAAAAAGAGGGTCAAAACCGAAAACGGAATATTCATTCAATTGAAAAATACTCGTTTAATTAAATAATTAAAAGGGTTGTAAGCAAAATTTGAAGATTTTTGTTTGAATTAATAAAATGTTTCATTAATTAACGTTGTACTTGTTTCAAAATGTTTCCGTCCTTTTCATTGTATACAAATTGGTCACCCTATTAATATAGAGTACCTCCCAGACTATCCCAGACTCAAGAGAATAGGAAACTAACTAGTACGAGAAAATTTGTGATTTTCTGTACCTGTTCTTTCATTATTTTGTTTTATGTTCAGTCCCTTTCATTCAAGCATCGGTTGAGTGTGCGACACAAGTCGAGTGATTGCACTCGCTAACTCTGATGGCGTAACGTTTTCCGCGATCACTTGAGCGTAACTGAATTCGATCTTGCACAGAGGTTCAGAAGTGGGTTAACTATTGTTCTTTACAACACATAATAACTCTCTATCCTTTATCTTCATCTAACAGATTCTCGTGTGAAAAGGTTTCTCTTTAAAGAGAATTGTAAAGAAGAAGAAGTGCCATATTTGGCATCACTGTCACCACGCTAGACCGGGCTACAATCGAGCTAAGGCGTGTCCCCTACCCGAGCCAGTGTAGATAACTCAAATTGGGACAAAATGTAATAGGATTTATAACAGTATTTCATTGAGAAATTACTTCAAAACTTAGTTTCCTATCAGAGAAAATAATTTGGAGCATTTCTTTCTATGCTTGTTTCATATTAAGGGCTCATGATCTCGGAAATTCTGATGTTTGAAATTGAGAAAATTGTTGCTAAATTCATAATGATAAATTATTCATTAAGTTTATAGTGAGAAAACAGGTAAGATGAGAAACTAGTGGTGCTACAGAATTGCACAGACTTTCCCGTATTAGTTTTCTATTTTCCTGGGTCTTCGCTAGCTATTCGGAATTGCCACATACTCTTTCTTGCCAGCTACCATCTATCATCGCCAAAAGTACATTTTTTTGTCATTTTCTTAATTTTTCGGTTTCCTATTGGTAGAACAGAAACATTAATTTTAGAATACTAAAGAACACAAAAACCTAGCCGTAAATGGCAATTTTCTTTTAAAAATTATGTGCCGTTTAAGAGAAAATGGCGTTTTAGCACTACTAAAAATGCGAAATTTGAACCTCATTTTCGCAGAAAATTTTTGAGTTTTCAAAATACTTTATTTGAAGTTATTTGAAGCACTTACACTCACAAATATAATCATCTTTACAAATTGCGGATAATGTGCATATTAAAAATGTGAGAGATCTTTCAAAAAATTTACATTTATATAATTTTTGAAAAAACAAAAAAAACTCAAAATAAACTTCACGCTATACTAATGAGTGTAATTAGCACTATCCGTTACAAAAGTTTCAAGAAAAAAATTGCAGCCATATACGAGAAAATGACGTTTGAGCATTTCTGAAAATGCCGAAATTTGAGCTACTTTTCACAGAAAACGCTAGTGTTTTCGAGAAACTTTACTTGACATTATTTAAAGCATATATACTCGTAAATATAATAATGTAAAAAAATCGCCGATAATGTAAATATTAACGACGTGAGAGACAAGTAAAAAATTTACATTTTGGTAATTTTTGAAAAAACCAACCAATAGACCAAAATGGCTTTTATGTCATTGATAGAGTACATTTACCACTATCTCTACCAAAAGTTTAAAGAAAAAATTTGTAGCCGTTTTTGAGAAAATTTTGTTTTTTGTAATTTTTTAAAATTGCACATATTGCACGCAATATTGCACGAAAACTACCAAAATTGTGAAAAACATTTACATGACCTTTATTAAAGAACTCAATATGCAGAACAAATTTCAATTGAAGAAAAAATCTCTATCTTCAATTTTGTAGTTGGAGAAAGACGCCGAAAAAAATTCAAACTTTCACAATTTTGGAAAATTCAGAGCTGTACGTGAAAATCGGACCTATGCCATGTTAAAAAGTGTATTTTCCTCTATTCATACAAGAAATTTAAAGAAAAAAATTGGAGCCGTTTTTGAGAAAATGTTGAAAATCCCCGGGGGGCTTCATATAAAGTACCCCCAAATTTTAAAGAATCTTTTTCAAAATCACAAAGCTTCGACTAGAATCAGATTGACTGGGGAATATCAATATTGAAGAAAATCGACCGAACGGTTTAGGCGCTAGCGTTGACCACAGACGGACAGACGGACGGAATGCCGTCAATCGATTTTTAAGTATAAAGAAGCAACAAATCATGGATTTTGACCACACCACGAGATAGAGGATTTTTTTTCTTAATTTAGCAACTGGTTTTATCCACTTATTCGTTTTCACGGCCCGGCAATTAATTTTTTTCCGCCGAAAATTGGCCATTTTTTCGCGCAGCATTACATAACTTTCCCTATACTCCGTATATCACTCCGTGTATACGTACGTATACGGGAAAGTAAAAAATGGCTGAACATGTATATATATTCGAGGTAGAATTTCCCTGTAAACTTTTTAAAGAGAAACTGGCGAGTTTCGTAATAGTTCATAAATGCATATTGAGCAGAGAAATGTTTTTCATTTTTACTTTCTCGCTACTGCTTACGCAGTGGAGAGAAAGTTACGTAATGCTGCGCGAAAATACGGCGAATTTTCGACAGAAACACTCTTATTGCCAAGCCCTGGGAAGGTAAAAGTGGATAAATCCAATTGCTAAATTAAGAAAAAATACTTCCTCTAACACCTAGTGTAGGCAGAATCCATGTTTACTGGTTCTTGAAACCGTAAACTGTACGTGAACAACACGTGCGCCTAATCTAAGGTCCGATTAAATTAAGAAGGTGATTGACATTTGTGAGTGGAGGGGGCAACGTTGCCAGGTCGCAAACCACTGAGCACGTGTTACCGGGACACGAAAACAAACACTTCAAAAAATACGTGTAAAAGTGTAAAAAATACGACAAAAGCCTAACCTCAACGCAACTCATCACAACACAGTACACATTGCGCGCGCAGCACAGGCAGAAACGCGGGCGGCGGGGCGCGGCGGCAGGGAAGTCGCTGTGCGATGTTCAAATATTCCCCGTGTTCGGCAGTGGCAACTGAGCGACCTGACACGTCACGTTTTGTCTCTCTGGTTGGCAGCTGCCATGGAAACGGGAGAGGCGTCCTGACGTCACACAGAACTGTCAATCACCTTCTTAATTTAATCGGACCTTACACGTTTGATATTTTCCAAGCTGAATAAACCCCTGATGATCTGCCCTGAGTCGAAGCTCTGCGATTGTGAAAAACAGTCATTAATTTTTGAAGCATTTTACATGAAGCCCTTGGGACATTTTCGTTTTTTTTTTTCCAAAAATGGCTCCAAAATTTGAAAAATTTAAATTTTTTTTTGGCCGTCTTTCTACAACTAGAAAATTGAAGATAGAGATTTTTCCTTCAAATGAAATTTGTTGTACTTATTTAGTTATTTCATTAAGGTCACGTACATTCTTTCCAAAATTTTATTAGTTTTCGTGCAATACGTATGAAAAAAAATTCAAAAACAAGATTTTTCTCAAAAACGGCTTTTTTCTTTAAACTTGCGGCAAGAATAGTTCTTCATGTACCCTATAAGATGACATAAAAGCAATATTGCTCTATTCTTTGTTTTTTTCAAAAATTACAAAAATGTAATTTTTTGACTTGTTTATCACATCGTTAATATATTTACATTTGTGGCGAGTTGTTCACATTATTATATTTGTGAGAATATGTGCTTTAAAATAATGACATAAAGTTGAAGAGAAGGCGTTCTAGCACTTTTTAGCTTCTCAGGTGCTTATAAAGATTGGTACACACTGATATGTGATGGAGGGGAAATCGGCAGAGAAAGTCGTGTTCGCTGTTTTGGCTTGACTGCACCTCATGGACGATACCACACTCTCTCTATACTCTCTGGACGAAGCTAAGTGAAAACATTTCAGCCAAACATGGCGTATTTCATTCTACGTGTGTGCTTCAACTTGAAACGAGAACAATATGTAAGATTTTTTGAACACAACAGAAACGCTCTCACAGAAAAGGTTGATTGTGTTAGCAGGTGTAACGTACTGAGTGAACATTGAAGATACCGAAGCATTACATTGAAGCATTGGATTTGTGTTGTTTCAGAACGGCCTGCTTCGTGGAGTATATTATGATGAATCTGGTAAAGTAGTTTTCTCCAAAGTCGCTGTACGTTTTAATGAAGCAACTAACGGGAAATTGTACCAAGAGCTCGATATGTAAGTTTTGAACTTGAACTTTGCAAAAGCCACTTCTCGATTGGACAAAAGTGATTGTGAAAATGTCGACTGAGGAGGTTAAACGTGAACAATTTTTGTTATGCTGATTGTAATACTTGTCTCATTCTTTTCACAGTATTTGTATAAGTGCATCATAACTTCAAGGTGTATTAATATTTTTTATTTAAGTTTGTTTGGAATAATTTGCTGTAGTGCAGGGAGTAGTTCCAACATCAAAAATGTTATGCAAATGTTGGGAAATGGTTTAAAGTTCTTACATTTCAAATTGAGAGCAGGTTGATACTAAGGTTCAAGTGTGGAATAGGCAGGTTGTGTATAGTTTTGTCTTAACTAAATAGTAATTAAGGTTTTCAAAGTCACTATTTCAGTAGATTGTTACAAATTTTTGTTCAGTATTCTATTAACGTGTTTGAATGGTAACATTATTACACTCCAGTCTGAGCATTCCCTGTTCATTGATTGCCCCTTGGATGCATGTTATTATGCATGTTGTCTTTTGTAAACTTTCAATATTTATATTTATTGCTTAGTGGCATTGTTTTGTTTCAGGCCATGCTCCACCTCTAAAGCAGCTTAGCTGCTAGTGTTTGATCATCTATTCAACAGAAATGGCCTCTGGACGGAGCAGTGGAAGTGCATCGTCATCAACTACCACACCTCAACGCTCTCGACCATCAAAACGACAGCATTCAACTATTTTGAATGGAGGTGTGGAAGGGTCTTTCGAGGATAAAAATGATGATTTTCTGTGCCCAATTTGTTATGAATTAATTGAAGAGGCTCATATAACTCGTTGTGGACATACGTTTTGTTTCCAATGTATTTGTAAGGCATTAGAGGCAAATGGTCGTTGTCCAAAGTGCAGCTCTGCATTGAGTCGTCGAGAGCATATCTTTCCTAATTTTCTACTGAATCAACTTATATCAAAACATAAGGCTCGTGTGGTTGGAGCTCAAGAATTAGGTTTGACAAGAGAGAATTCGGGTGACAGTATACATGGTCCTGCAGATGGCCTGCGAGATTTTGTGGCATCTGAATCTCAAAACCTCTCCCTTCCAGATGTTAATGTGATGTTGGAGGTTCTTACACAAAGGAAACATTTATTAGAAGCAGAATCGTGTGCTGTGCAGAACAAACTTTTGCATGAATTCTTAAAACATTTGTTACAACAAAAAGAAGAACATTTAGAGCACCTTACTCGAGAAGTTACTTTAATAAAGAGAGACATTGATGAAGTGGAGGGTATCCTAAAAGATGTGCAAACAAAATGTCCCAAGTTGGATGCAGAAATTACTGTTAAGAAGAAAGAAAGTTCACAGGCGGAAAGCATGGAGACAGAAATATCTGAAAAAAAGGATGAAATAAGTGTATCTGGAGAAGTAAGTGGCAGTGATATCAACAGTAGTCAAAAACCAATTGATAATTCTGCAACAGCTTTAGCTACCCGTCGAAAGCGGATGCATGCCCATTTCGATGATTTTGTTGAGTGTTACTTTTCATCTCGTGCTAAAGAGCTTATGTTTGGTGGTCAAAGTGATAAAACAGCTACTGCATCAAGTTCATTACCTGATTCTTCTGGGTTAGACGTTTTTAGAGAAAATTTAGTGAAATTTTCTCGATACAGTACTCTGAGACCTTTAGCTACTCTTAATTATTCCAGTGATATGTTTAATAATTCTACTATTGTTTCAAGTATTGAATTTGACAAAGATAATGAATTTTTTGCAATTGCTGGTGTTACCAAAAGGATCAAAGTATTTGATTACAGATCTGTTATTAGAGACACTATTGATATATATTATCCATGCATAGAAATGGTGTCAAGTTCTAAAATCTCGTGTGTTAGTTGGAATTCCTACCATAAAGGGATACTAGCTAGCAGTGATTATGAAGGAACGGTTGCTGTTTGGGATGCAGTCACTGGCCAGTGTACTAAGACCTTTCAAGAGCATGAGAAAAGATGTTGGAGTGTAGATTTTAATGATGTTGATACACGACTTATTGCTTCTGGTTCTGATGATGCAAGAGTTAAATTGTGGTCTCTTAATTTCAACCATTCAGTAGCATCTTTAGAAGCAAAAGCAAATGTATGTTGTGTAAAATTTAATCCTAGAAGTTCTTGTCATTTGGCTTTTGGTTCTGCTGATCATTGTGTACATTATTATGATTTGCGCAATATGAAAGAACCTTTGTCGGTGTTTAAAGGTCATCGAAAAGCAGTGTCATATGTTAAGTTCCTGAACAAAGAGGAGATTGTTTCTGCTTCGACTGATAGCCAATTGAAGATGTGGAATATAAATAATCCTCATTGTCTTCGTTCTTTTGTTGGTCACATCAATGAAAAGAACTTTGTAGGGTTGGCTACAAACGGTGATTATGTGGCTTGTGGTTCTGAGAACAATTCTTTATACGTTTACTACAAGGGACTTACTAAAAGACTCTTCAGCTTCAAATTTGATGCAGTAAGAAGTGTATTGGAGAATGAAAGAAAGGAAGACGATGTGAATGAATTTGTTTCTGCAGTATGTTGGCGGCAACATTCCAATGTGGTAGTTGCAGCCAACAGTCAAGGCATAATACAAGTGCTAGAACTTGTATAACAAGGAATTAATAGGTTGAAGTAATTTTGTAATATTTTCAGAAAATGTGTTAGATTTATAGGGTATGGAGAGGCATCTAAGTCAAACCCTAAGTACACTCAATGTTTCCTATTTTATATTATTCAGAGTAAGTTGCCTATTTATAGCACATTTAGTTGATTGTTAATTAATTTTATTGTTTTGAATAAGATGTGAATACAATCAAGTGTGTAAGTTTGTGTATGTATTAACTGTAACACACCAGATGCCTTTTTAAAATTTTGCATTGAAATGTATTTTCTGAATAATAATACATAATATTAATAACATTGTGATTTATAATTCTTCCAGAAGTATAAGTGAATGAATTGGTATAATACTTGGTTTTAGAGAATATATAATCAGATATTACGTGGTCAAAAGTAATGTAAAGTAAACTGAAGCCATTGGTTTCATGATGTAATACATGTTTACTGGTCTTTTGGCCAGATTGACTGCAGGGACAATTAGTATGTATAATGTTTGGAAGTTCATTGTGTTTTGACACAAGTTGTATACATTTATTGCTTTGTTTATATTAAAGTTAAACCTTTATTTTCAAATCTATTTTGTTATTTATTTGTGGTCGTTTCCCACTTCTCCTGAGTGTGTCATTATTTTATAATTCATTTTTAGTTAGCGATATTTGAAACAATGTGATTAATTGCTGACAGTGTGTAAGAGTGTGTTTTTGTCAGTGCTAGCTGTTCTTTGGTAAACATTTCTAATTTTTATAGATCTTGCTTTATTTAGGGTGTGAATTGTAATTCATACATATTACAAAGTAGGAAATAGTTTACTTCATGATTAAAGATAGATTTTCATTCGTTTTAGAGTTTTCGAGGAAACCATAAAGCATGATTTGAAATAGTGATGGTTATTTTTTCCTGAACAGCATACTGGTGATATTTTCCATTCAGATTTCTTTGTAATGTTTTTAAGAAAATATTGAAAGTTGACCTGTTATTAATGTGTGCAAAATAGTTTTAGTTAATGTGGCAAGAAATGATAGAATAACAATTATTGCAGCTAGTGGAATATAGGGCCTCATACTGAAACTGCACTTAAAAAGTGATTTGGTTTTCTTAAAGCACCAAAGTACATTGTACAAATTCTAGAGTGATATTTACATTTTCTAGAAAGATTTTTCTGATGGTGAGTGCTGTTGTATGTAGAAAAATAAAATAATTTATGTTGATATACTCCATATTACAGTTTTAGCTAAAGTTAAATGTGTAAATAAACAGTGTATAAGAATATATTGTATTTATAGTGATGCAGATGACATACAATACAAAAGAGATTAATGTTATGTAAATAACTGATCAAACTGTTATCACTTTGTGATTATTTTCTTGCATGTATAGATATTGATGAGAAGAGGATGTAAATAAATGTGATGTTTATTAAATTATTAACTGTCGCACTTCCAATGTAATTATCATTCTAATACACAATTTAAATTTTGTTTTATTCAGTACTTAAACAATCAAAATGTGATAGTTAATATTTATGTACAAGTATTGTTTTATTCTTTTTCTCCGTGTTGTTGTTCCAAGAGCAATGTTTTGTATTTAATATTGATACTGATTATGTACCTTTTATTTCTGGAGTTTGCTGTATGACAAGAAATACTCTTATATTCAGAACTGGTTGATATACCAGCTGACTAATTACTAATGCGCACACATACAACAGCTATAATGTAATTACAATTTCTACCACTCAAATGATGTACATGTTATGATAAAAGTTAGAATCCTTTCTCTTTTACCCTCTAATGATGGTATTAGAGTAATGATGGCAAACTTGTTAAATTTGTCCCCAATGGAATTTACCAAATATGTCTTGATGTCATTTTCACATAAAAAGTCATGAAAAAGCAATAAAAATTGTCAACAAGTTAATGTTTATACAACTACAGCTTTAATGGTGAGAAATGTGACAGTAATGACTACAATTATGAGAATGCACTACCTCTGTTTCAAGGTTGCCCAACAATGCAATGACTTGGAGTCCTCAATTTTTTTATTCAAAACAAAAGATGTATTTACTTCTAATCACAATTAACCACTATAAATTATTTCTTTTGCATGATGAAATTAATACTGGGGCAGAACATTTGTATGAAACAAGGGGGCACATGAATCCACTGCCACAGGTCTGTTGTTTTCTCTGTGCACTTTTATTAATATTCTTTACAATTAGCTAGCTTCAGAGCGGGCATATTTGCCTTTAATTTTTGAAAATTATCGCAACTTTTTTGGAAGTTTTCTTGACAAGTATTACAAATGTTTTCTTTTGTCATAAACAAAATGAAGATCTATTACCAGTGGAATGGATGTACCATGTTGATGGATTATTTTGCACCTTGTACCTTAATAATGATTTTTCACTATTGAAAATCTCAGTAATTTTTGTAATTTTCTAGTTTTGAACTCTATGTTTTTGGTTATTTTATTCAAAATTATATCTATTTCTTTATGCTTGGCATTAAGGAATTGATAGAACTGGGGCATGGTGTCATATTAATGTTGAACATAGATCATGTTTCTGACAAGTAATGGTACGTTTTGTTCTTTAAAAGGAACTCTTATTTTATTTACAACCAATATTTTAATAGACTGTTAAACAGTATATATGAAATTATTGATTAATAAAATAACATTATTCTTGGAGATGTTCACATTCAATAAATTTAAGAGCAAATTGCGTCTTTGTTGAGCAAATGTAATTAAGCTGAAGAAATAAGGATGAAATAGTGGTTGATAAGTAAATGAGCATAATAGCATAATTTATTGCAATCTGTTAAATAGCAATGGGAAGTATACTCTCATTATTTGTTGACAATTAAAATTTGAAGATTTAACAATGATGGTTTATATAATTATGATCATATTTTTTTAATGATGTTTATCCAGCCTCAGTTACATAAAGTCAAACTTTACAAAATGGAGATCAATGTCAATGAGTTATTATGATACATGTGTCCTTGGCTCACTATTTACAACAAAAATGAGTTTTGTAATGTATGTAATATTATAACTAATCCATTTAATTACAGTTATCGTCAGTATGTCATTTTTTGCAGGATAAATAGTCAAATTTAAATGGAAATTATAATTCTATAAAATTTTTACAAAGTAGATGAAATGTATAATATTCATTTCATTAGAGAATTTTACAATTATTAATTGGTTGTCAATCTTGGCCCAACAACCTGGGTTGGTAATTCTCCAAACGTGAATTGTGAAAAGATATATTATGATATTTATGTCATAAATAACTATTATCAATTATTGTTAGTTCTAAAAAACACATATTGTGAGCCAATTGCATGTCATGGGTCTGCTGGTTTTATATTCCTGCCTAAAACTTCCTGTGGGTTTGCCATCAGTTTTAGAAAAAAAGGTATTATGCTCATGCATGTATTTAATATGCTTGAAAACCTCTGTAAAACTTACAGCATTAGTGTAATGCTATAACAAGACATGCTTCTAGGAAATAAATTTGTGATATTTTGTTTTACAATGTGATAAGTGTCATTCATTTAGTCCATATGGAATCAACTTAAAAATCAGTTAGCTCTAGTATCCATGAGTGTTCATCCTTTGTGTTCCTTTGTGTTGTATTAGGGAGAATTGAATAATGTCTTTAGAATGAAAACTTTATGTTCCTTTATCTTTTTATTTTTTAAACACTCATAAAAAAGGCCTTATGCTATTTGTGTTGTTATTTACAAGTCTACTATATCGTGCAACTTCCAGCTTATCAGGATAATGTAATTTTAGAAATACCCTGCTCTGTGCCTGTTGTAATGAGAGAAAATTGTATTACAGGCATTTTAGCTCCCTTCAAAGGAACTTTGAAAGAGTTAAAAATTCAAAACTGGAATGTATCATAGGAATGAAAGCATTCTTTCTTCTAGACAGATAAATATTGTAATATTTTATTAATGTCTTATTTATTCAGAAACCCTTTTAGTTAGCTGTAGAGGGGGGCTTCACTTTATTGGAAATCAAAAAGATCTCACTTCTGTCAATGTAACCTTTTCATTGATAAAAATTATTGAAAATTCTTACAAAAAATAAGGATTATGAAAAGTGGAAATGCATGTTGGTAGACATTTTTCTAATTATAGTATTTTAATATTAAGTTCGTGAAACGAAACTTGAAATTCTAATAGTACTCACTGAAAAATATTATGCTTTGATATCTTAAACTAGTGCAGATGGCTTTCTTGAAAAAAGGGCCATGTGTATTTATTCAATGTCATGGTTTCATGATGGCCACAAGCAGATTCTTCAAATTTATTCTTGTGCATGATTTGCTGCTCTATTTCATAAAAGTGACATTCATATCTAACAAAGCTGTCTCAAGAATTCGATAATCTGTGATTTTACTTTGGTAATGCATTAAAATAAAATTAAAAAAATAATTGAAAATCATGAATGATTTAACAACTGCTTAGTAAATTATGACTTTGTTAATATTCTTCAAAGAAACATTCATTAATTAGAAGAAAATAAGTTATTTCATAGTTTTGTATCATTGAAGGAGAGCAGCAATTTAAAAGTGATGAACCTCATTTGCTAATTTATGATATTAGAGCAAATTACATTAGATAAAGTAGAGACCATCCCTTGAACTATATCTTCCCTTCTTTGTGCCAAAATAAAATAATTCTCATGTATTGCTCAGTACTTGTTGTATCTCTATAATGTATGTGTGTTTGTTGTAGGTGTAAATATATGTGCTCATTAAACATAATTTAAGACTTATTACTGTTTAGAACCAAGCAGTTTTCCTCTCACCCCTGTATATTACCGTATTTGTTCAGTGCTAGCCCATTTCTTGAAAAAGGAAACTCTTAGTCTCAATAACTTAACCACTGGGTTCCCTGTGGTAATGTTGGTTAGTTGGGGAAAGAAAATGAACATTACATTGCCAAGGAACAACTGTATGAAGATAAGGTAGCAGATAGAGTTGCAGCTAGTGGTGAGAATTTGCATGTACCCAAACTTCTTCTATTATCTTGTAACATTGATACATTATGAATTTTTTTATTCTAATCTGTATCATATTTTTCTTCTTTTTTCATTAAGTAAGATTACTGAGACATTCAAAAATACATTGGCAAAATGCTTCTGCTTTCTACCCCATCCCCAACTTTGCAACAATGTATGAAATTTTAACTACCGCCTCTGAGATGAGTATATCACTTCAAATCCCCTTCACACTTCCTGAGTACAATTAACGTAACTTCATTAAAAATTATTCTACAGACATGCATTTTTTACTTTCTCATGATCTGCATCAACAGCATAAAGTAAAAGAGCTGTTTGGTAAAAATGGAGTGAAGATTTTTTTTTTTTAACTCACTATTTTTCGACACGTGAGTATGCTACATGAGGAACCAATTCGAATCACAATTGTGCAGTTTTGCCATTGTGACTGCTGCTGTGTGGTATGGTTCATTGTCTTGATATAACGGCACTTTCTTCTCCACTGTTTTAAACTTTTTGGGTTTCAGAATAGTGATGAGTCCTTGTTTCATCGCAGGTTGTTACGCTGCGTGGCAAAACGATGAATTTTCAACAAAAATCTATTGCTAGGCCCTGGTAACGAAAGAGTGGATTGATCTTATACATATGTATGGTAAATTACTTCCTCCAACAAATTGTGTAGCCATAATCCATGTTCATGCGTCCATGATACCGAAAATCGATTAATGGCTAATCGTTCATCTGATCTAGGTTGTCCGACGGGCAAACGTCTACCTGTCCGTCCGACTTTAGCCGTTCTGTGGCCATCCTTAGCCGTTCAGACGATTTTCTACTAAATTGATATTTCCCGATCGACCTGAACACACTCTGGAGCCCTGAAGTTCGAAACGAATATTTTGAGTTTGGGAGGTACTTTACATGAAGTCTCAGCAACATTTTCTAAAAAATCGCTCGGAATTTTTAGAAAAAACTTCGGATAGCAGGGAGAACGAATTGGCGCGTCTCATTTTCATTGAAATACCAAATTTTCACTTTCTCGCACTTACTAACGTAAGAAAGGAAAGTATTGTAATCGTAAAGCGTGCGGGGCCCTGGTGACGAAAAAGTGGATAAATCCAGTTGCTAAACTTCGAAAAAAAATTCCTCTGACACGGGGTGTGGCCAGAATCCATGTTTTGTGCGTTCTTCATAGGTCGATCGATAAAATCGATTGACGGCAAAACGGGTCTGCCCGTTCGCCCGTCTCTGCGCAACGCTAGCGCATAAACTGTTCAGCCGATTTTCTCCAAAATTGATATTCCCAAATCATTCTGACTGATGTCCCGGCCCCTGGAATTTGAAACCGATATTTTAATTTTGGGTGTTACTTTACACGAAGCCCCTCGGAAATTTTCAAAAAATTGGCTCCAATTTTTTTGATTAAATGTTGTTGTTGAATAGTCTACAGGACGTTTCAAAGAACGGTGAAGGTTTTATTTTCGTTAAAATCTCTGATTTTTCGAAAATTGCAAAAATTCAAAATTTCCACTATAATATTGAAGATAGAGATTTTTGTCCCAAATGAAATCTGTTCCTTAAAGACAAATCTTGAAATAAGGTCATGTTCAACTTTTCGAAAGAATGAGTAATTTTAGTGTAATTTTGCGCTAAATAAAGGCAAATTAATTTTTTTCTCAAAAATCGCTCCAAAAAGGGATGGTAAAAAATATGGTGCTAGTCCCTTTTTCAGGTACCGCTCGGTTTTCCGAAAATTACAAAAAAAAATTAAAACTACAAAATTGAAGATATAGATGTTTGATTCTTGGCTGTCCGGGAGACGCCGCGTCGTTGGCCTCTCAGCAGAGGCCAACGTCAGCCAATGAGACGCGGCGTCTTCGGACAGCCAAGAAGCAATGGCGTAGCTTCAGTTGGTGTCACGTGGGGCAAAGCTGATGGTGTCACTCCTCATAGATTAAGTATAAAACCATCTATTATATATTTGAATAATTATAAATTATTTTATTAAATTTTATATTTATTAAAATAATGTACAATCTTTGTTTATATTTACAAACTTGGTTAAAATTTTGTACAAATAATGTACAATGTATTTATTAAATTTATTGCGTTTTAGTTTTCCTTATTTCTTTGCTTTGCTTTCTTAGTATTTATAATTTAAATGTATTCTTATTAAATTAATATAAATAATTTTTAACTAAGCCATAAAAATATTACAATTCCAACAGTAAAATTTTCAAACTTCTAAAACTAAGAAAACTATTAATATTTCAAATTTTTAAGTAAATGATTTAAATTATATAATTCCAACAATAAAATATTTTAATTGGTGTCACCGTGCCTAGAATGGTGTCACCCGGGGCGCGCCGCCCCCCCTGCCCTCCTAGCTACGCCCCTGCCAAGAAGTCATGGACTCGAGCCGCGGAAGCTTACAGTAGATATAGATGTCTGTCTCAAAGTTTATTATACTAAATTATCTGTTTAAAAATGGTACTGAACAATTTATTTGAAAAAACTAGTAGTTTTTGTGTAATTTGTGTTTGTAATTGACGCAAATTTTTGTTTCTCAAAAACCGCTTCAATGTTTTAAAAAATATTTTCTCATTTTTTGTGTACCCACAAGCGGTACAGCATAGGAAAAGTCGCGAACGTTTAATAATTTATTGTAATATTTTTTATCAAACCGACCAATAACAACCTTGTGGCATTTTGTAATCATATATTGACATTGGGAGAAAGTATTAATACGGCATTAGTATTAGTACGGTATTAGTGCGATAGTATTATACGGTAGGAAGGACAGCAACTTGAACAGAAAATAGGCAACATCAAGAGAGATCCGGAGTACACCCAAGAAGTCAACGATGCCCGCGAAGATCATAGTAAGCCATGAACTTTAATTCTTGACATGTACAGGAAGATAACTGTTGTATACGAGAAAAATAACTTTAATTCACGAGCTTAATGAAGGGCGTAAACCAAAATCGTTATATATATATATATTATATTTTAAAAAATGGCTGATAATTTAGAGTTAGTTGCCATCAATTAAAAATAACACATTCAGCTGAAGCTCTCTTTTACTGAAAATTATTTTGGAAAAACTTCCTTTGAAGCACTTACACTCACAAATATAATGTTTGTAAATTGCTGGTAATGTGTATATTAAAGATTTGAGAGAACTTTCAAAAAAATTACATTTGTGTAATTATTTTTGAAAAAAAAACCACAAACTAATCTAATGAACTAAACACTTCTGATGAACTTTACGTCATATTAAAGAGTGTAATTAACAATAACCGTTCGAAAAGTTTGAAGGAAAAAGTTGGATCCATTTATGAGAAAATGGCGTTTCTGAAAAGGCGGAATTTTGAGCTAGTTTTCACAGAGTTCTCGAGAAACTTCACTTGACATTATTTAAAGCACATGTACTCGTAAATATAATAATGTGAACAAATCGCCGCTAATGTAAATATTACTGACGTGGGAGATAAGTCAAAAAAATTATATTTTTGTAATATTTGAAAAAACAAAAGAATAGAGCAATATGGAAATTGTCATTTCATAGAGTACATTTAACAGTATCCTATCTAAAGTTTAAAGAAAAAATTTGGAGCCGTTTTAGAGAAACTCTTGTTTTTGTAATTTTTTAAAATTCCAAATATTGTACGCAATATTGAGCGAAAACTACTAAAATTTTCAAAAAAATGTACATCACCTTACTGACAGAACTCACTTTGGAGAACAAATTTTATTTGGAGGAAAAATCTCTATTTTCAATTTTGTACTTGTAGGAAGACGCCGAAAAAAATTTAAAGTTTTGAAATTTTCGAAAATTCAGAGTTAATGGTGGAAATGAGTCATATGACACCTTTATAAGTGTACTTAAAGAAAAAAATTGGAGACGTTTTTGAGAAAATTTTGAAAATATCCGGGGGGCTTCATGTAAAGTACCCCTAAATTTTGAAGAAAGTTTTTCAAAATCGCGGCGCCTGGAGTGGACGCAGATCGACCGCGGAATATCCATTTTGGAAGAAATCGCACATATGGTTTAGGCGCTAGTGTTGTTTACAGACGGACGGATGTAAAAAAAAAAACACTTTTTCGGTATCAGGGGACCCCAATAAGGGTATGTCCGTTAAAATCTCGAAATCGATTTTCCGCATTACATAATATACTTGTCTAAATATAATATACTACGTATATTACTTTTAGACAAGGAAGATCGTGTATCGATGATATATTCTCCATTAACTTACTGATACAAAAGAAGGTAGAAGTTAATGAGAAAACACATATCGCTTTCAAAGATTATGAGAAAGCATTTGACATGGTGCAATGACATACCATCTGGAAGATAATGAATAAAAGAGGCATTCCACTCCATTTAATTGAAGTAATCACATCATAATACCACAGAACTATAAATGTATTGGATTTAAATGGAAAGTTATCCGAGGAATTTAAAATTAATCGAGATGTTAGAGAAGGTTGTAGCCTATCACCAAACTTATCTCTAAATACACTATTATTTGCAGACGACCAGATAATTATCCAAGAAAGTGAGGATCAGTTACAGAGAGCTCTCTATAAACTAAGTAAGACATGTGAAAGATATAACTAGTGAATCTCAATTCAGAAAACCAAAGTAATGGCGTTTAGAGGCAAACATCCTATTCGAAGAAAAATAATAACAGATAATGAAATTATAGAACAAGTTAGCCTCTTTAGATATTTAGGCTGTGATATTACTTTTGAATTCATTAAAGATATTTCAATAAAAACCCAAAGATTACAAAACATCTGTGGTACGATAATAAAATACCTGAGAAAGAAAAAAAAGAAGGAAACACAACTTAAATTTTATAGAGTAATGGCTATCCCCATACTTCATTATGGATGCGAGACGTGGACCATGAAAAAGAAAGATTTTACCAGAATGCAGACGTCTGCGATGAGGTTCTTGAGACAAGTCAAAGGTTGCACTATGTTAGATAAAATAACTAGTGGTGCTACAGAATGGCACAGACTTTCCCGTATTCAGAGGCGGGATTCGGGGGGGGCAAGGGGGGGGCAACTGCCCCCCCAATGTTGGGACATATTTTAAAAAATATATTTAGACATTGCATTCAAGTTTATGTAAAAAAAAGATTAACTTTTTTCTGTATTTTCAGAAGAATTTTAATAATAATTAAGGGAATAATAACTTTATTAAGCTAAGATAATACCATACTGCTTAAATAAATTGGCAAACTTTAGTTCAATATTATAAAACGCGCGGGATAATGTTCAGCGTTATTGTGAATATCCCGTATTAAAAAAATCCTTCAATTATATTTTACTTTTAAATGATATTTACTTAGAAATTAAATAGTTTCATGCGTAAAATCATGGTAGGTTTGACATCTTGTACTTCCTACTCAGTTTCGAACTTACGCAAAAAAGAGAACGAAGTCTCTGTTCTTTCGGAGCCCTCAACGCATCCACAGTACGTGTCCTTCCGGCACTGTAGATCAGTGGGGTCAGTGGCGGGCTTTCTCACGCCACGACACTCATTCACAACACACACACACACACACACACACACACACACACACACACACACACACACACACACACACACACTCACACACACACACACTCACACACACACACACACTCACACACACACACACACACACACACACACACACACACACACCACGTAAATCAGCCCAGCTTATCGGAATGACCAACCTCACAGGCGCTGAAAGAGGTGTCAGGAAACAGTGGGCGGCTTGCGGTACGATTATTATAATCGGTACTATTCACACGTAATTCGTTTAATTCACACTTGTGAAGAGAAATGGCTTGTAAATGGCGTGGAAAGTTGATTCTTAGCATTTTTCTTATAGACCAAAATAAATAGTCTATTATTAATAATTAAGAAAATTAAAAATTTCTTAACGACAGCCGTGAGTGACAGGGACAAAAGAGAGCAAAATAAATCAGTCGTTAATTATAATAAGCCTGTTGTTCACCCATTTGGTTCTCTCATTTTTAAATTGTTTTTGGGGGGCTGTGAAATAAATGTTTGTCCAACGTGAATGCGGACCACTGTCCTCGTCCTCAGTCAGAGGGCTTCGGTACAGGTGACGATGACATCTCTGCGACGTCATAAGAATAAAAGCTCAGTTGAGTTCTTGCAGTACTGGCGAACGCACGAGCTTTTATTATAGTGAAACGAGCCAGATCAAGAAAGTAAGAAGATTTCAGCTTTTGTATCTGACAGGTGAGAAATTAATGTTAGTTCATCGCGTTTAGTTCAAATTAGAATTTAATCAATAGCTGATGAATAATACAAGTGTTATTGTTTACTGAAGGAAATGTGACTTTACCAGACGACAATCTCATAGATACTTTGTTCTCCTTAAAGTTATAGAAAAATAGCAAACTTTGGTGGCCATTATTCTAGTATCCCCTGGGTAATCGAGAGAATAACATCTCTTTGTAATGACGACAGAGGAGTGTCAAATAATACGTTAACCGCTTTGCAGCCTACCCAGGAAAAATGATCACGCTAGGCCACTGATAATAACTTCCCTTCTCTGTTATTATACATGGGAATCTGTTGTTTCAATCTAATGTCGATTGTATTATTATAACAAAAAGGTTTTTATAACAAAAAAGATTTTTGGTTCTTTTTTTGGACAACAGAGCAACTTTTACTACGATAATTTAAAAAATGATTTGTTATTGCTATGAATCGTTAAAGTCCGTGCATGGTAAAGTTCGGCAAACTGACAGTTTTATCCACTTTCCAGAATGTCGAATGTTTTTATCTCGTCGATTTAACATTGCGTAGCTAATATTTATGTACTTCAATGCACGCAATTTGTATGTCATTAAAACTGTAAATTTTAATTACAATTCAAATACTTCAATCATTTAATTCTAATACTTAACACTGATCATTATTTGTAAAGAAAATTATATGATCGTCACTTTCCTCAAATAATTTAATTTCAATATTCAATTTTATACTTAACATGTGAAAAATTGCTACATTCATGTAATTATTTTATTCAGAAACAAGAACAATATAGTGAAAGCAAAATTTTTACATATATTTTGTCAAAAAATATATTTATGTGTAAAGTTTAAGTGTACCGTCACACAAAATTTGACATTAATAATTATGTATTTTTATTCGATTCTAATAACTAGACCGCGGGATTTCATGTAATTGCATGTCTGTTTTTTGTTATTTGTTAATTGTGACGTTATGGTAACTGTGAAGATGAAATGATATGGTGATGATAGGGGGTGAAAGGACGAATAGAAATGCAACCATGCCCAAGGCGGGAGTCGAACCCGCGATCCTTCGGTACGAGATCGCTAAGACTACCGGCGTATATTACAGGTTTTTGTCTAGAAGTGGGTCGAAGTCAGTTATTGTTATGTGTTTCTCTTTCGAAAGGAACGTGAATTGGGCCAAGACAATACCAACATAATATTTCCGAAGATATTCTGATAACATTGTTTTCACTTAAATCGATTTACTTCCTGTAACTTTATTCGTGCACATGAACTTAGTGAATGGGCTGAATAGTACGGCGTCTTGTAAGATGGTCATTTGTTCTCTCGCTTAATATATTTTCGTTTATTAAAATGGAATATATTTACTTTTATTAAACGCCTTTTGTACTACAGTGTAAAACAGGGTTCATCAAAGACGAGTCGAGAGCAAAGGGCCGTCGGCATTGCCGACTCGGCAACAGCCGGACCCTCCGTCAAGCTAAAACCCCCACTTGTCAGAAATTCAAAATTAACTAGCCTATAATTTTGAACTAATTATGTACTAATTTTGTACCAAAATAAAAAATTTTGTACTGAACTATAAACCAATAAAAAACGACATTCAAAAGTGGGGGTGCTAGCTTGACGTCAACTACAACCCCCACTTTTCAGAAATTCAAAATCACCTAACCCGTTGTTGTCTACTAATTATGTACTAATTTTGTACCACAATTAACAATTTTATACTCACCTATAAACAATTAAAAAACGGTTGCAAAAGATACACTTTTTGCACATATTGACGAATGTTTTAAATCCCCTTGGAGTCACACTTCGAAGTTGAAATGTATACAGCGGTTTGCTACTATAGTGACCTTTCAGGAGAATTTGTTTCAAAAATTAATCTGGTCCCCCAATGGAGATAATGCAATCGAAAAACAGAAAAAAATTGCGTGTGGCATGAATCAAAAGTGCCAGCCAAGCCACCCACACTAGTCACAAATTCAAATCCAACTAACCAATTATTATCTTCTATTTGTCTACTAATTTTGTACCACAATAAATAATTTTGTACTCCGTCCGTCTGTCCGTCTGTGAACACTGCTAGCGCCTAAACCATACGTACGATTTCTTCCAAAATGGATATTCCCCGATCGATCTGATTCTAGTCAAAGCTTTGAGATTTTGAAAAAGATTCTTCAAAATTTGGAGGTGCTTTATATGAAGCCCCCCGGGGATTTTAAAAATTTTCTCAAAAACGGCACCAATTTTTTTCTTTAAATTTCTTGTATGAATAGAGTAAAATACACTTATTAACATGGCATAGGTCCGATTCTTACGAATAACTCTGAATTTTCGAAAATTTTGAAAGTTTGAATTGTTTTCGGCGTCTTTCTCCAACTACAATATTGAAGATAGAGATTTTTCGTCAAATAAAATTTGTTCTGTGTATTGAGTTATTTCATAAAGGTCATGTAAATGTTTTTCAAAATTTTAGTAGTTTTCGTGCAATAGTGCCTGGAATATGTGCACTTTTGAAAAAATTACAAAAACAAGATTTTCTCAAAACCGGCTCCAATGTTTTTCTTTTAACTTCTGGTAGGGATAGTGGTAAATACACTCTATCAGATGACATAAAAGCCATATTGCTCTATAGGTTGGTTTTTCCACAAATTACAAAAATGTAAATTTTTTGACATGTTTCTCACGTCGATAATATTTACATTAGCGGCAATTTTTTCACATTATTATATTTACGATTACATGTGCTTTAAATAATGTCAAGTAAAGTTTCTCGAAATCACAACCGTTTTCTGTGAAAGTACCTCAAAATTTCACATTTTCAGAAACGCTCAAACGCCATCTTCTCATATATGGCTGCAAATGTTTTCTTGAAAGTTTTGTAACGGATAGTGCTAATTACACTCTTTAGTATGGCGTAAAGTTTATTTTGAGTTTTTTTTTGTTTTTTCAAAAATTACATAATTGTCATTTTTTTGAATGATCTCTCACATCTTTAATATACACATTACCAGCAATTTGTAAACATTATTATATTTGTGAGTGTAAGTGCTTCAAATAACTTCAAATAAAGTATTTTGAAAACTAAAAAATTGTCTGCGAAAGTGAGCTTCAAATTTCGCAATTTTAGTAGCGCTAAAACGCTATTTTCTCTTAAACGGAACATAATTTTTAAAAGAAAATTGCTATTTATGACTAGGTGTTTGGGTTCTTTAATATTCTAAAATTAATATTTTCGTTCTACCAATAGGAAACCGAAGAAATTAAGAAAATCCAAAAAAGAAAATTACTTTTGGCGGTGGTAGATGGTAGCTGGCAAGATAGAGTATGTGCCAAATCCGAATAGCTAGCGACGACCCAAGGAAATAGTAAACTAATACGGGAAAGTCTGTGCCATTCTGGAGCACCACTAGTTCCTTTTCACGGCCCGGCAATTAATTTTTTTCTGCCGAAAATTGGCCATTTTTTCGCGCAGCATTACATAACTTTCCCTATACTACGTATATCACTCCGTGTATACATACGTATACGGGAAAGTAAAAATGTATCGTTGAATTAACAGTTCGGACCGTTCAAGTAACAATCCGGAATCTCACCGCTGTGTGCAACTAATATAATTAATAACATTCAATAATAATTAACGAAATTGAAAGCAATGTGTATAATTGCTGCACAATTAATTAACTTAAAGCATGTAAACGAATATTTTGATATTTATAATAGCACCCAAATTTGCCCCCCCAATAAAAGATCCGAAATCCCGCCCCTGCCCGTATTGTATTTCCTTTGATCTCGGCTAGCTATTTGGACTTCCCATACACTCTTGCCAGCTGCCATTTATCGCCGCCCTAATTACTTTTCTAAACATTTTCTTAATTTTTCGGATTCTTAATAGTAGAACACAAATATTATTTTAAGAACATTAAAGAACAGTGAAACCTCGTCCTAAAAGGCAATTTTCGTTTAAAAATTTGGAGCCGTTTTTAAGAGTAGCGTTTCAGCGCTACTGTACATTCGAAATTTGATGCTCTTTTTCACAGGAATCTTTTGTTTTCGAAAAAAATATTTTAAGTCATTTAAAGCACTTTAACTCACAAATACAATAGTGTTTACAAATTGTGGGAAACGTGCATATTAGCGGTGTAAGAAATCTTTCAAAAAAATCACATTTGTGTAATTTTAAAAAAAAACAAAAAATTCCCCAAAATGAACTTTGCGTCGTATTAAAGAGTGTATTTAGAACTATCCATTCGTAAAGTTTGAAGTTTCTCGAGAACTCAACCATTTTTTGTGAAAACTAGCTCAAAATTCCGCATTTTCTGAAACGCTCAAACGCCATTTTCTCATAAATGGCTCCAATTTTTTTTCAAACTTTTGGATCGGATAGTTCTAGTTGCACTCTTTAATATAACGTACAGTTCATTTTGTGTTTTTTTTTTCAAAAATTACACAAATGTATTTTTTAAAGATCTCTCACATCATTATTATGCACATAACCAGCAATTTGTAAACATGTTAGTAAGTGCTTTAAATTACTTTAAATGAAGTTTTTTGAAAACTCAAAAATTTTCTGTGAAAAAGTGCTTCAAATTTTGCCCTTTTAAAGGCTCTTAAACGCCATTTTCTTGAAAACAGCTACAAATTTTTAAACGAAAATTGCCATTTAGGACGAGGTTTTTGTGTTTTTTAATATTCTAAAATTAATATTTCCGTTCTACCATTAGGAAACAGAAAAATTAAGAAAATGTAAAAAAAATGTACTGTGGGCGGCGATAGATGACAGTTTGCAAGAGTATGTGGCAATTTCAAATTGCTAGCCCTAGGCCCAAGGAAATAGAAAAGCTAATACGGGAAAGTTTGTGCCATTCTGTAGCATCATTTTTCGCTATCACGACCCGGCAACGAATTCTTTTAACTTTGCCCCTCAAGGCCTGTCTTCACAATATTCTCAGTCGTGTCGCCAGGTATCACATGATCACAACCGTATTAAGCAGTGCTTGTGATCATGCGACTTCTAGAGATAGATGCGAAATGCCGTGTGATATTCCATCGTGGCGACAGGAGCTTGAGGGGCAGAAGTCAGAAAAATCAAAAGACACCCCTGACTACAAATACAACATAATTAAAATTGTCCTCATGGACAGAGTATTCAGAGTTATAGTAAACCTTGGCAACTCAAACCTTCACAAAATGTCAGCAGGGAATCTCGCAAGGCTCGCCACTATCGCCAACCGTAATACATATTTAATTTCAGGTTCACTATTTTTAATAAACTCTTAAATAGCTTTATATGCTGACGACAATGTATTTTTTGCCAAACATCACATTTTACAAACAGCCATCAATTACCTTCAGGATCTTAATCTATTCACAGATTGGGCGGATCATTGGAATATCAAAATCAACCAAAGTAAAACTGTTTTCACTACGACGAATTAATCCTCAAGACACAATTAAAAATAAATAATATTTCTATCAAATGGGTGGAAAATTCTCTACCTGTCAAATATCTAGGTGTTCTTCTTGATACTAAACTCAAATAGAATAAACATTTGCATTCCACAATCAACAAAATAAAAGCAAAAATGGTACAACTTTAATCACTAATCAATAAAAAATGTAATCTACCCATAGATTCTGGAAAATACGACCAACACTTCCAATTTCAAAGAAATACTGTCAAAATTACCTTGAATAATTTGCAAGTTACACAAAATAAAATCTTATGAAAAATAGTAAAAGCGCATTGGTTCATCTCACCGCAAATACATGATGAATTACAAATCCCAAACATAATAGACTTTACAACAAATCAAACCCAAAAATGTTTCGATCTTCTTATATCTGCAACTAGTGCCAAAGATTCAATCTAGGTCAAACCGGAGAGTTAGGGTTCCAAATAAAATCAAAATATACAAGAGGCTGGTTTCACCCCCTTAAATGAGCATTATGTAAATATATTAAATTTATAATTACTTACACCAAAACTCCTAAAATATTACTGTTATCGATCTATTAAAACTAAATGTCTTAGTTACCCGATGGGATACCGCAGTTAGGCTAATAACCAAATGTTAATGAACTGGCAAAGATTAACTTATCGAAAAAACCTGTATTGTTGAAAAGATAGAAAATAAATTTTAAAAGGGAATAATATTCCCTTTTAAAATTTATTGATATTATCAATAATGCAGGGAATGCAACAATGGAATTCTGCTTCGCGCTGGCGAATCTTTGTGAATTACGAGTCATTGTTGTTTAATGATTTAGCTGCAAGATAATTATTTATAATTGTCAAATTTGTTATATTTGCTCGAAAATGTCTATTCTACCATTTGTAATGTTACAAAAATGACGACTGTGACGTGCCAATTCGGAGACAAATTGTGATATACATAGTATTACATAACCATTACTAAGGGGCGAGAAAGTACGAGCTGGCGAGTCGGCGAGTGCACTTGGCCTTACTTTTTGGCGGCCTGCTCCCTTGCGGGAGCGCTTCCGCCGGAGTTTAAAATGTTTTTGAGTTTTTTAAGATTTTTGTGGCCGCCCAATGGTATAGAAGAATTCACGTAAGAACAAGCAAAAGTGACAGTTCGCTAAACAAGTGAACATCACATGTAATTCAGAGAAGTATCCCTCCGCCGCGGCAGCTGTTCAGCCACGCCTCTTCGTAACCTAACTTTAAAGGGTTTGTTTATGGCTCCCATGAAGAGAACTATTTATATGCAGAAGTCTAAGTTTCGCTCATGTTTATGCACGTCCGTGAAATATTGAAATTTAATTACGCATGTGGAAAAATATATTAACATACTCTCATATGAAGTAAAAGAAAACTGCCACGAATGTAAATAGAAAGAAAAATATTTTTCAGGGGACGTTCATAATACCTTTTCTTTGAGTTTCACAGCGCAGCGAAGGGCCCATGCATTTTTGTAACGAAGAGTGGTTTATTTATAATTACAACACCTCGATTTTCCATACTTAGTACAATTGCTCTCGTAACTCAAATGTGACTTAAATGTTTTGTATGTCAAAAATGTTCTACAAGGCAATGCATTCCTTAATCTAGTATGTCTACTTTCATCTCTTATTTCTTGGATGAATAATAGACACAGCCTTTAAATTCTCTCTTACTAATTAAAATATCTTATCAGTGAACGCTATCTTTTACCTGTATTGTTGCATCCTCAACTCAAGGCTTTACTAAATTTTCTCCAGAATTGTTTCCTTTACGAGCATCCACTTATCACATTAATATCTATTTTAAATACTTAATTATCAATAGAACATATCTCAATAATGTAAAATGAATAGATGGGTTTGAAAACTGTCCTATAAAGGTGCATAAAAATGAAAAATTCACAAGGAACATTTATTTATCACTTTGACAAATGGGGTGGAATTGCCATTACACTTGAGCACCAAATTTGGATTCATCCCAGCATTTATATAATAATAGTATAATAATAATAATAATAATAATAATATTTTATTCATTTTCACATAAGTTAATGAATGCAGTTCAAGCACACTAATAATGAAAACAAAAACTAAGAAATGGTACAAAAACAACACAATTTATACACAAGGAAGTTTTACAAAACAGTATCCTATCATTACGGAAAATTATATAATACATTTGTTGATACAAAGGAAACTGGCACAAACAATATACAAATTTAAAGAATAAAAATCTACAAATACAATACACAACACAACTTTAAAATACAATCTACAAATATAATACACATCTTTACAGTACAATCTACAAATACCATACAATATACATTTACAAAATATATAAATTGAAAGAAAGAAATTATCAAGGGTTGGAAATATTTATTTTAATTAAATGAGGTATAAATATATATATATTGTAATGCAACCGCCCACGTCGGGTGCCGATTCCTTGGAATAAACCGGAGGGGGGTCACATCACTGGGAGGAAGCGCCGTCACGCTGAAGGTGTGACGGTCGTTCCCGGATAGCAGGAGGAACACACGCTAAATTTATTTGAGGGGCGCCAAGCGCGTGTCCACTTACCTACTATCTTTTCGCCGGCGTTGAGCGTCTCAGGGGTGAGTGCCCTGGGTCGAAGGATTGCATCGGTTTCTTTGTTTATGATAATAATGAACACTTTTCTCAGATTTTAGGCTTTTTCACCCGGCAAAATGGCGGGGACACATTTATTAAAAAGAACTGTTCTTGCAGGCATTAAAACACTGTTCGTGGCTATAAACAAGTGATAGTGATGAGCACTTACAGTATGTTGATGGTGTGATGGTTACGTCACCGCGACGGGATTGCTCGCCGATAGATGGGCTGACGCGGCCGGACCCTCAGGAGCGACGCTGGAGCGTTGGAACGCGGGCCTGACAGTCCCAGTGGCCCCGGGGATGAATGCTCCGGCGCGGGTTGTCGGCGTTGAGTGTCCACGCAGCGATGACGTGGTGCTGGCGCGCGTCTCAGGTCGTCAAACGTCGCCTGGACCGCGTGTGACATTGCAAGCCAAAATCTGGCTATGTGGAATAAATTCCGCGGCTGAATGAAGGCCGGGCGGATCTCGTGGCGGTCGGCACAATGCTTGCCTCTCACCAGCTGCTATTGTTGTCTTTCGCCGCCGCTCTCTCTCGTAATTTTGCTAAGAGCCGATATTCGACCAATCTCTACTATAACTTTCATGCTGATAACAATTTCGACCGTCCTCTGCTGTGTCTCTCCACTCTCTCTGATCGACCGCCCTCTGCCGTGATTTTCCTCTCTCTGATCGACCGCCCTCTGCTCTGTCTTTCCCCTCTCTCCTTTCTTTCGCACTATGCATGGGTTGTCACGTGCTTCCTGCCAAGCGTTTTCATAGGTCGGTTTGTTGAATTCCAGAATCTTCTATTTCTTTAGTAAACTGATTGGGTCAGATGATCATCGCCATGTCCCGGCCTACGCCTCCTGGCTTGTTATTGGACGGCTTTGTTAAAACGGAGAAACGCGCGCGCGGCTCTCTGCTATTGACGGTGATATGTTTATTGGGCCTTGGGGATTATCGTACTGCGTGCAAGCGCACGTGTCCCTAATACAGTTGTTCCGGGAGTCAGTTACTTGTTGGAGGCACAAAGAGGGTTCGATTGATGGTTGAGGGTTCGGGGAGGCCTATGCAGCTGTGCGGAACTGATCAGGCGAGGCGAGGGGCCAGTTGTCCTTCCGAGCTTCTGTTAATGTGGCGTGACGCTGGGGTGGCGAAGTGCGATGGTCATACGACACATCGCAATATATATATATATATATATATATATATATATAATTTAATTATTTTCATGTGTCAGTAGAAGTTACTTGGAAGAAAAAGAAAATTGCATTACTATTCCATTTAGTTAACTGTTAATTAGTATTCTATTTTTTGTTGAATATTTCCTCTCTTAAAGCACCATGGCTTGTCATTAATGGGAATCAAGAAAATACTTCCCTAGAAAATTAGTAATATTCAGTCTCAAAGGTACAATCTGAAAGATGGTCCGGGACCCAACTGCTTCATTCTCAGGCAACCAAATGTGGATATATTGAAGATAAAGTGAAATGTATTAGACGACAAAATTTATAGTTTCATTAATTAAAATATAAGGAAACTACAGTACAACAGGATCATCTTTGTTACTTCACCCATAAATACAGTAGAGTTCTGGTTTTTCTATACTATAACTTACTACTACAAAATAAATATACAGGACAAGAAATAAAATATATATTATAACTTGCCCTTTTCACACATCCCGTAAATAATTTTCCTGATGATGCCTTTGTCAAATTCGTCCACTTTGTCTATTACATATGCTCTTCGTTCTTTTCTTCCCAGGAGTTCTCATTTCACTGATGTCCTTTTTATAATACCTAAATAAACAGAATTCCTTCAGTTACACTTTTATCAATTGCACAACAACAGCTATTAAAGTGTAATTATAAAATCTTACTTCGTAACAGTACTTTTGCTCAGATTCAGCTATTCCATTATGAGGCTCACAACAGAACTAGATTCTAACCTTTCTTCCCTTTGCATTTCTCGTATTTTCCTCGCGAGAAACATAATATCGTCTTGTCGCTGACGTGAACAAGGAGGATTCCCCCTGCGACCACTCCTACGTTCTATGATTCGCAATGGCGTTATTATTTAAAAAATATATAAAAACGCAAAGCACAGATCCACGAAACGCTCACAATCAACACAACACAAGAGCCAGGAAACACGTGCACCAGTACGCACCTTACATTCAAGACTCGGTTTTAAAATCAACATAATACTTATCACACAAAAGTAAATTCCATATAATGTGTATAAAAAAAAGAAATTTTTACAGAAGAGCACATAGCACTGCACGTCCTAATTTCAATTATTTCTCGTGGTGCACTATATTTACGTCGGACGAGGACATCATAAGAGGAAGCGTCGAAACCATTTACAAGTTAGCCAACTGCAAACGAACGAATCGAGAAAGGAGAGTTCAATGGGACCAAGGACACGACCACAGAACCTTCGTTATGTTGCCAGCACTAGCTGTCAAAATTGCTTGTTCTTACATGAATCCAATGCCACCTAGACTCTAGTAGTATAAGGCCTGTCGACTGACGCGGTGACGTCACATGGGTCGCGGCAAATCTTTCGCCAGCTCCTCACAGTCAATCAACGTTTACTCCCCCTCATCGCCGCCGAATTTTCACCTCATTTTATTGCATTTCATTCAATTAACTGTTAATTTCAACTAAAAGAGATGAACGATTTTAAATTTAGACTATTGCCATATTTAGAATATTGTGCTTCTCAGAGTGGCACATATCATTGAGGCAACTAAATGATCCTTCAAATATAACACCATTTTCCATATTAGTAAAATTAATTTCCTAGTTATCTTGATTTAACAAGTTCTTTCTTCAAGAGGTACACAATGTCAAAAGGAAAATGTTTCTGTGGAATCCGCATAGATGTTCATAAGCTATTTCTAGTTTTGGAGGATCGGAATATAATGACACGGCTTATCGGTTCAAAGAATTGTTGTCAGAAATCATTGCAATCACTTCAAAACCAATATTTTCAATCCTTACAATTATGGGCGTGTTAAATAATGGTTTAGCAACTCACCTGTCGATTTTCTGACCGGAATTGCATGAATTACATCATTATATAATGAAATCATTAATTACCATGAACACATGAGCTGTTGATGAGTTTTCTTCATTAATGTCAGGTCCGATTATACTTCCTCCTTTATGTCAACATTTGAGTTCAAGAATATTTCATCCATTAAGAGTACCACAATCTTGTCCTTGTCATTCAACAAAATAAATTTCTTTCCTTTGTACTACATAACGCATACTCTGACAGTTTCTCCATTTGTGGTCTGTTGAATTTTGTCGAAAGCAATTTCAGTGTAGAAGTGCACGGCAACTTCACGTAACCCGAACTTAGTAAACGTTTTTACAATTTGTTACAAGTACTTTGTATCAAAGTTGCTCTGCTGCAAATGGGTTCTGTTCGCACTAATTTAAAGCACAGATATTATTACACCATAAAATGGATAAAAAACACTGTTCTCATGTAATTCTGTACACGACACTCACAGTTCACAGTGATTCACATGCAGATCACACTTTTGCCACGATATAATGTTATGACTACACGTAGTGACGTCAGAAGCAAGATGGCCGCCTGCCAATAGGCCTGATGTTTTAGGTGGCATTGCATGAATCTCTCTTTATACCCATGTCTGGGCGGCGCACGGTGTTTGTCACTTGCACTTTTAAATTTGTCACGTGCTTTTGTTATTGTAGCAGCTCCAAAGCACTTTTAGCAGCTCCAAAGAAGAAATGAGGTATTCGCCTCGCTTCATTTCGCCAAACGGTCAGTTCTTAGGGCCTTTTTTATTTTATTTTTGAAAAACAATACATATATTTACAGTTGGTGAGTATTATAACATGAAATGACAAAATGATAAAAATGAAGAAAATGAAGCGAAATGAAAATGGAATTTAATGAATTAAAATACCAGCAAGCAGATATAGTAAAATAGAATAAAAGAAAAATGTGGAACTGAATTAAATTACAATTTTCAATACGATGAAGTGAGTTTAATAATTGGGAAAATTTTCAAAATAAAGAGGAAATAAATAAGTGAACTAAAAATAATAGAGTGGAAAAGAAGATAAAGTGAAGTGAATAATAATTAAACTAAAGATAATTTGACAAACTTGACGAAATAAAATTTGATGAAACAAAACAAAATAAATTGACGAAATAATATAAATTTGACGAAACAAAATAAATTTGACGAAACAAAACAAAACAAGACAAAAGAAGTTGATATAATTTTAACTCCAATCTAACTGCTGCCAAGATATTCCCCCTTCACCATTTTCCTAACCCAGCTTTGATTTAATAATGTTTAATTTATTCTACACCCCGTTCCTAAATTTGACCTGATCTAATTTGTTATGTTTTTGTTTGTTTTGTTTTGTTTCCGGATTCTGCTCAGAATCGGCGTTGGCGCCTCCCGCGCCTTTCTTAGCCTTCGCCGCCGGACGCCCGGGGCCAACCCGCTCCGGCCAATCACGGCGCGAGGAGCGCCGGGGCGCCGATCTTTCGACATTTGTGCCTATTTGGCGAGCATTACATAGTTTTTATTCAATTTAAATTATGAAGGAGTGAGTTAATAAATTCTTATGGCTAAATCTTAAACCTAACTAGCCCTAGAATCTTAAATCTACAACTTATAATTACAACTTAATAACTTTATAACTCAATAACTACTCTTTATAATTTAATTACTTTATAACTATAACTTAATTTTAACTTATAACTAAATCTTAATTGCTAAACCTAAAAACTATGGAGATTGTGGCTGGCAGTATTGCCCGCAGCGGGCACCTTTGATGAGCTGCGGAGGACGATGGCATGTCTGGGGAGTGTGGTTTTTGTGAGAATTTTTATAAATTGCGGGGGCGTTGTGGTGTGTGTTTAGTGTGTTTATGGGGGTTTTAAGAACATATTGTCAGAGGGGAGGTGTTTTAGTTTGTGGTGGGACTTTTTGACATTGAATATTGTGTGTAAGGCGCGAAGGTGGGGTGTAGGTGTATGTTAGTGAATATGTGTTTGATTCGCTCCGTGGCAAGTTTGTGGATTGTTGTGGTGATAGTGTCAATATTTCTGTTGGTGAGTTCCGTGTCGAGGATTGTGCCTGGAGGAGGCTTAAAGGCGGCGCGAATGAAGAGGTGTTCCGCGCGCGTGTGCTTCTCACGGCGCGTTTCCGCTGCCGTCGCCCATACCTCGCACGCGTAAAGCCCCGCGCTCCGTACGCACGCGAGATACAGGCGAAGTTTCAATTTATCTTTCAGTGTTTTTGTTCTGAAGAGGGGCATGAGCCAGTGTATGCGTTGTATCATGTTTTGCCGTGTGTTATTCAGGTGCGTGTGCCAAGTCAAGCGGTGGTCGAAGGTGACCCCCGAGGTATTTAATCTCGTCTTGCCACGGGAGCGTGTGTGCGTGTAGGCGGATGGGAGCTATATTAGCACCACTGCAATAACGGCAGCGTACAAGCGATTCTCTCGCCACGTGGTGTCGGACGTCATGTGACTGTTCTGAAGCAATCAAGTTGCGAAGATTTGTTTACTTTCTCACAGCCAGCGTTCGGTGTTGTCGCTCATCTGATTCACACGAACTCGCGGAGGTTCGGCTGTGGCAAAGTTTATGAATATGATATCGAGACGTGTGATCGCCTGTCAGTACGAGTTAATGTTTTGAGATGTCCTGTGTCTTGTAGGTGGTGCCGTGTGCGTGGTAATGTGGCAACGGGGCATCGAACTGTCAGAGTCGCTTATACGCTGCCGGTACTGTAGTTTCAGTAGGGCCACAGACAAACCTGTGTGGGTTCCGTGTGAAACTCGCTCGGAAACTCGAGAAGGCAACATCTATGCAAGCATTACCGAAATCTGAGTAAACTGAAGCACTGTTGTCGGGGCTGTTGCACAGTAATTCCTGACCACGACAATCTGGCCAAAATGAAAAAAAGAAATCGTATTTAGAGATTTTTATGTTTACAATAGTTTATTCTTGTAGTCAGAGTTAATATGCAGTTGAGGAACACATCTTTTGTATTCATCTTCAGAGCCCAATTCAAAAGCTAATCGCGCATAACCGTTTTCTATTACGGCAGCGAGAATACGAACAGGTTATTAAAATTTTTGACAAAGTTTAGGTACACAAATAACACGAGTTAAAATAAAAGATTTTGTCCAAGAGAATACTGAATATTTGTTACTAGTGAAAAGAAAAATGAGAAATTGTGAAAAACAAATACATGTGTTATAGTATGTAATTCCGTCAAATTTGCAATTTTCGGTACTGAAGGGTAATACGTATATACTATATATTATCTTTCAGAATCACATAAGTTACTGCATCTCGCGGCAACTGCATTGCTGGCATGTTTTTAAATAAAGGAGTTTTTTTAAGCCGTTTAATAATGATTTTCTTACATTGTATGAAATTGCTACAATTTATAAATAACTAGTGGTGCTGCGGAATTGGACAGACTTTCCAGTATTAGTTTTCTATTTCCTTGGGTCTTCGCTAGATATTTGGAATTGCCATATACTCTCTCTTGCAAGCTGTCATCTATCACCTAAAAACTACAATTTTTGACTTTTTCATAAGTGTTTGGTTTCCTATTGGTTGAAAGGAAATATTAAGTTTAGAATATTAAAGAACACAAAGACCTAGTCCTAAATGGTAATTTTCTTTAAAAAAATTATGTGCCGTTTTAAAGAAAATTGCGTTTTAGCGCTACTAAAAATGCGAAATTTGAAGCTCATTTTCAGAGAAAATTTTTGAGTTTTCAAAATACTTTATTTGAAGTTATTTGAAGCACTTACACTAACAAATAAAATAATCTTTACAAATTGCTGGTAATGTGCATATTAAAGATGTGAGAGATCTTTAAAAAAATTATATTGATGTAATTTTTGAAAAAACAAAAAAATAACTCAAAATAAACTTAACGTCATATTAAAGAGTGTAATTAGCACTATGTTACAAAAGTTTGAAGAAACAATTTGCAGACATACATGAGAAAATGGTGTTTGAGCGTTTCTGAAAATGTGGAATTTTGAGCTACTTTTCACAGAAAACGGGGGTGTTTTCGAGAAACTTTACTTGACATTATTTAAAGCACATGTACTCCTAAATATAATAATGTGAAAAAATCCCCGCTAATGCAAATATTAACGACGTGAGAGACAAGTCAAAAAAATTACATTTTTCCAATTTTTGAAAAAACAAAAGAATAGAGTAATATGGCGTTTCGTCATCTCATAAAATACATTAGGCACTATACCTACCAAAAGTTTAAAGTAAATATTTGGAGCCGTTTTCGAGAAAATCTAGTTTTGTAATTCTTTTTAAATTGCACATATAGCACGCAATATTGCGCGAAAACTACTAACATTTTCAAAAAAATGCACATGATCTAAATAAAAGGACTCACTTAAGGATCTC
This sequence comes from Acheta domesticus, assembly GCA_031308135.1. Lineage (NCBI taxonomy): Eukaryota > Metazoa > Arthropoda > Insecta > Orthoptera > Gryllidae > Acheta > Acheta domesticus. Next base: position 160,778,169 of record JAHLJT010009419.1, read on the forward strand.
ACTAAAGGATCTTAATAAAAGGACAACAAATTTTATGTGAAAGGAAAATCTCTATCTTCAATTTTGTAGTTCAGAAAACATTTTTAACTTTTGCAATTTTCGAAAATTCAGTTATACGCGAAAATCGGACCTATGCCACCTTAATAAGTGTATTTTACTCTATTCGTACAAGAAATTTAAAGAAAAAATTTGGAGTCGAATTTTAGGAAATTTTGAAAATGTGCGGGGGGCTTCATGTAAAGTACCCCCAAATTTTACAGAATCTTTTTCAAAATCTCAAAACTTTGACTAGAACTCAGACCGACCAGGGAATATCCATTTTGGGAGAAATCGTACGTATGTTTTAGGCCAGGGCCGCTCAAGCAGAGCAAATCGGCAGCGCGCAGCCGCGTTGTCAGCCGAGAGCGGGACACCGGAGCCAGAGCGTTGCGCCCCTGGCGATAACCTCTGATATAGTGTCCCGATAACTCCAGTCGCGGAAACATGGAAGATCACGCGAGCACTTCACAGCAGTGGCGTAGCATCAGGAGACGCTAAGATGCTGAGCATCCTCACGTGAAATATTAATCAAAGAAGCCTAAATATTGTATTGATAATCTTCCAAGTGAGTAAAACACATTCAGCGAAACACGTTTGTATTAATTTTGAAGTGATTTCCTATGATTGAATTCCGCGCGTTTTTACAAGCTGGCCTCTGATTACTTGGACGCTAAAATGCTTCTAGCGTCTGCCGCGAGGTTGCGACGAGCAATGACGCATGCGCAGACGGCGAGGTTCCCCCCTCCCCTCTTCACCCATGCCCCAGGATTCTCGAGTCCCGAAAAGCTAGCATACGAATACGGGCAGCAACGGCTGGTGAGAAAGCACCGTGTGAGAAAGGCTTATGAAAGCAAGTTGCTCGTTTGTGCACGAGAGCGCAGCACACTTGAGGTTGTCAGAGACATATTTTTCTTTCTCACTCGTGATTCTGTGCTTGGTCATGAGCACAAATAGTAGATATAGTGCTTGCCTACTAATTCTCAATTAATGTCGAAGAAGTTGAATTGTGACTTAAATATATTAAATTTTATTTTGGTTCGAAATATATCAATTCCCAAGTGATCTCATTGTCAACCGCGAGTGAGAACTAAAGCTGAGCTATTTCATAATTTGCTTTCAAGAAGTCTCCTGACATAAATCTGTTGAAGTAGTGTAACATTTGTTTCAATAACTTAGATTATAGAGAACATTAAGAATAATGATGTCTTCAGTTCGCATTATTGTTGAGCATCCCTAGACCAGGGACTGAATACCGAAATAATAGCGGTAAAGGTATTTATACCGGTATAGAAATACCTTTACCTCTATTATACCTTTATTCAAAATACCTTAAAAAATACGGTATAAGACGTCAAATAGGTAGAGGTATTTTACCTTTATTCGACGTCTATACCGGTAAAATACCTCTATTTAGAGGTATTTTACCGGCATTTTCTCATGAAAAATATAGGGTTCGAGTCTCAACGTTGGCGTATTTTCGTCACCAGACATTCAACCTTGGTCGAGTTCTGTTGTTGGTTGAGAAAGAATTATTATAATAGTCTGGGCACGCGAAGGCGTGTTTGGGGGAGCGAACGCGCGTGTGGGGACGCGAACGCGCGTTTGGGGAGCGAACGCGCGTTTGGCGAGCGAACGCGCGTTTGGCGAGCGAACGCGCGTTTGGCGAGCGAACGCGCGTTTGGCGAGCGAACGCCGTTTGGCGAGCGAACGCGCGTTTGGGGAGCGAACGCGCGTTTGGCGAGCGAACGCGCGTTTGGCGAGCGAACGCGCGTTTGGGCCTGCGGACTCTGCCAGGATATGACCTTCGACATCTGTTGTGAAAGAACGAAGGCGATAGAAATCTGACATCGGTTGATAAGACTACATGCGACGTTCCTTGGCGCATTTCGATTCTCGGAATCAGTTTCCCTTTGTAAGACCTGCGAGAGCTGCGCCGTTGCGTAGGCAGTTTCCGGAGGTCAGCGTTTCGACCCATGGGCGTCTCCGGTTCGGCAGAGGATAACGCACTCGACCTATATACTCCAGGCTATTAATTTCTTTTCGCAGTGAGTAGAATTGAAGTATGAGAGAAGGATGTTTGACCGTAGGCCCCAACAAACGCTTTGCCGAATGTGTACTGTGAGAGAGAGAGAAAGGAAGAAAGAGAAAGAGAGAAAGGAAGAAAGAGAAAGAGAGAAAGAAATCGAAAGAGAACGAAGAGAAAGAAAGAGCGTGTGTATATAGCGCGAGAGTGTATAGAGCGTGAGTCTATAGCGCATGAGTGTGTAGCGCGCGTGTGATTGGTGCAAGCGTGTGTTAGTCGCGCGCGTTTGTTCGGCGCGCGCGTTTGTTCGGCGCGCGCGTTTGTTCGGCGCGACGCGTTTGTTCGGCGCGCGCGTTTCGTTCGGCTCACGCGTTTGTGGGCGCGCGCGTTCGTGGTGCGCGCGCGTGTGTGGGAGCGCGCGTTTGGTGCGCGCGCGTGTTTGACGCGCACGCGTGTTTGACGCGCGCAGCGTATTGACGCGCGCATGTATTTGGCGCGCGCGTGTGTTTGGCGCGCGCGTGTTGTTAGCGCGCGCGTGGGTTTGCCGCGAGCGCGTGTGTGGCACGCGTTTGTGGCGCACGCGTTTGTGGCGCGCGCGCGTGTTTGCGGCGCGTGTGTGGGGCACGCGGCAGTATTTCCATTGAAAATACCGGTATAACCTTTATGGACGTCCCTACCGGTATAGACGTCCTATAAAGGTATTTTACCGGTATAAAAGAATAAAGGTATTTTATACCGGTATGAAAAAATACCGGTCTTTTACCGGTATTCAATACCTTTTCGGTCCCTGCCCTAGACACACGAGACACGCTACGCCACTGCTTCACAGACAAGAGCACCTACACCGACAATTTTCAATGCAGTATGGGAAGAAAAGTATCTTTTCGCCGACTACAGCAGCTATGCCAAATGTTTAGTTTACATAAAAGGTTTCACGTGAAGAAGTTTAATTTGCAACGACATTATACATTAAATCATGCTGATGAAAATGACAAGTACGCTGAAGAAGAACAAAAAGAAGTTTTCAGTGTTCTGAAAAACAATGCCTCACTAGAAGTAAGTTTTGGATGTATTTTGATGTTCTTATGTTGTTTTGGCAGTAAAATAACACAATACAAAAGAATTTAATTTCATTGCAGACCGAAACTACAACGTGAGCATTTAGGAAAAGAACTTCCTACAAAACCGTTTTCCAAAACTGCATCGGAATACTCCTCGATTGTTAAGTATGTTTGGATCAACGATACAACTGTGAGCAATTTTTTGCTTCTTTGAAAATCTGTAAATCTCGAATGAGAAGTACAATTACAGATCACAATCGGAAATGCATGTTACGGCTCAATAGCACCATGCCGTCTCTTCCAAATATAGAAAGTATATTGCGAAAAAAACATTTAAAAGGTGTAATTAGAGTATTTCATTTTGCAATCAACTTCATTTTTTATGTTAATTTCCTTTACTTTTAGTATTTTATTACTAGTTTATTTAATAACATTTTTTGTGCAACCTTTATAATACTTTTCATATTCAACAGCATGATAAACTGTGTAATGTCACCGCTATTAAATTTCTTTATGTTATTGAGCACTTGTTTTGCAACTAAACATTTGGCTTTGCCGGCGCAATCTGCAAAAAGATACTTTTCTTTCCATGCTGCATTGCAAATTGTCGTGTCTTTAATTTCCAAATCACACTAATATGTTTATATCTAAGGTCCGTTTGCTGTAACTTCACTCCGCATGTCAACAAACTTTGAATGTATCCCTCCACTCAGTAGTTCTTGATTAGCTACCTACGCCATTCGCGCCACGACCATACTCAAATGCGGCACGTGTCACAGCCAGAACTGTCATAGCATACTATTTTCACTAATACGTCTTAAATACTCCCAAAATACCAACCAAAATATGCAGATATTTTGTTGAAAAATCACAGAACTTACATTTACGTGTGTTCTTGCAAGGTCAACAGTAAAATCCCGCCCGAAGCACGAATCTCAATAGAATATACAGTGACGTTCTTTTAAAATTTGGCAGTCCCGAATCTTCATTAACCACATCAAGAATTTTATTTGATGTTGGAAATTCGTTTCGAAGGGAATTTGAAGTTAGATCGAAAAAATGTGCACATTAATGCGAATGACAGATTAACAAATTCATCGTACCCGCCCTCCAACTGTCTTGCTCTACAGTTCTTCTTACGCGGAGAAGTTACCTTTCCAATGACTTAATTCATTATACAGTTTTCAAACACTTCTGACACCGCCACCTGCAATTCTGCAGTCATTTCTTCCACCTGCCACAAAGTCATTGATGAATTTTTAGCCGCTAATTATTAAAACACATTAATACGACCTTCTTCTCACCACTGTGGAAGAAGTGTGTGATGTGGAAACAAAAATCAACGCAATGAGCAAACACACCTTTCACTAACCAAATAAAATACAGCATTCTTTTAGAACTTTGTCATTCGAGAACGCAACTGCAACTGATAAAATTTGGCAGGAGCGGCGCCGACGGCCTGGCAAACGAACGTTATCTCAAAGAGGTCCGTTGGCAGCTAAAGGTAGGCAGTTAAGGTCACGCTCGGTGTCTGATTTTACTTTAAGGCAAAGGAGAAAATTATTTCGACTGTTTGTGTAGAGAGTCATGAAATAAATCAATTTTGAAAGGGACCTAACTCCTATAGCGCACGACGCCCTGAAGGCGAGTGTGGTGTCTGTCAACCAATGAGAACAAGTGACAACCACGTGCATTTGTTTACCTGCTGAGTAAAGTTAGAGCGAACGGACCTTAGTAACTGTTCCAATAAATGTTACAAAAGTATTTTACTGTTTTTTTCTGTCGTAATATCCTTTCCCAGAGCAGTGAGACTTTTTCATTCCGAACAACGTAAAATACCCCGTAGAAATACGACGCGACCCACTGTGCCACACGCCACCGATCGATATTTGATAACGTCATTTGCTCTTTCTGCGGCGGAAGAGAGAGAGCAACCGACTGCTCCTCCTCGGAGCAAATGGTTGAGCGGCCCTGTTTTAGGCGCTAGCAGTGTTCACAGACGGACGGACGTTTTCCTTTCAATTGTTTTTTTGGTATCAAGGACCCACAAAAGAGGTGTTCTGGCTACAACACGTGTTAGCTTTTTTTCCCCTTAATTTAGCAACTGGTTTTATCCACTTTTTCGTTATCATGGCCCGGCAATGAATTTTTTCCGCCGAAAATTTGTCATTTTTACTTTCCCGTATACGTACGTATACACGGAGTGATAGGGAAAGTTATGTAATGCTGCGCGAAAAAATGGCCAATTTTCGGCGGAAAAAAATTAATTGCCGGGCCGTGAAAACGAATAAGTGGAAAAAACCAGTTGCTAAATTAAGAAAAAAAATCCCCTAACACGTGGTGTAGCCAGAAACACTGTTTTCTAGGTCCTTGATACCGAAAACCCAATTGAAAGGAAAACGTCCGTCTGTCTGTGAACACTGCTAGCGCCTAAACCATACGTACGATTTCTTCCAAAATGGATATTCCCCGGTCGATCTGGTTCTATTCAAAGCTTTGAGATTTTGAAAAAGATTCTTCAAAATTTGGGGGTACTCTATATGAAGCCCCCCGGGGATTTTCAAAATTTTCTCAAAAACGGCTCCAAATTTTTTCTTTAAATTTCTTGTATGAATAGAGTAATATACAATTGTTAACATGGCATAGGTCCGATTTTCACTGATTACTGAAGTTTCGAAAATTTTGAATGTGCAACATTAAAAAATTACAAAAACAAGATTTTCTCAAAAACGGTTCCAAATTTTTTCTTTAAACTTTTGGTAGGGATAGTGGTAAATGTACTCTATCAATGACATAAAAGCCATATTGGTCTATCGGTTGGTTTTTTCAAAAATTACCAAAATGTAAATTTTTTTACTTGTCTCTCACGTCGTTAATATTTACATTATCGGCGATTTTTTTACATTATTATATTTATGAGTATATATGCTTTAAATAATGTCAAGTAAAGTTTCTCGAAAACAATACAGTTTTCTGTGAAAAGTAGCTCAAATTTCGGCATTTTCAGAAATGCTCAAACGTCATTTTCTCGTATATGGCTGCAATTTTTTTCTTGAAACTTTTGTAACGGATAGTGCTAATTACACTCATTAGTATAGCCTGAAGTTTATTTTGAGTTTTTTTTGTTTTTTCAAAAATTATATAAATATAATTATATAAATATAATTTTTTTAAAAGATCTCTCACCTCTTTAATATGCACATCCGCAATTTGTAAAGATTATTATATTTGTGAGTGTAAGTGCTTCAAATAAAGTATTTTGAAAACTCGAACATTTTCTTATTACATTTTTATTGGTTGTCTATTCTTCATTGTATCAAGAAAAGTTCCATTAAATAAAGACAATCATATCATATGAAATTAAATATATTTAATACAATATTGAAGAACGAAGTTGAAGTTTTACAGTTGGAGTTTCACGTTTCGGAGATATTTTGTCTCCATCATCAGGTACATTTTGACTAAAATCAAATTTATTCCATAAATATGAGTAAAATGAAACATTTTAAATATAATGTAAGCAGAAAACATTAAATAATGGAAGCTTACCTTTCAAATCAATATGTTCTATAAATTATGGTAAAATGTTATCTTTTACCTTTTATTGAATATAGGTTTTACGTTAGTGAAAATTACGTAAAACAAACGAATAGAATAAAGAGGCAGGGGTTCAGGTAACCATAGGCAGGGGTCAATAATAGAAGAAAATAATAAATATTATTTTATTTTGTTTAATATGTTATCATACGCATTGGTGAAATTATTACATTCACCTACCGAATTCATTGAGTCATTTAATTTAATATAAATAGTTTCTGAAATGATTCTTGGGAATCTCCTGGTTTCCTGATCAAGTATTTTAACATTATCAAAGTCTAACCCATGACCAGTTTCTATTCTGTGAGTTGTTACGGAGTTCTGTCTGTTAAATGGCTCCCTAATATTCCTCTTATGTTCTTTAATCCTCATTTGTAATTTTCTTTTCGTTTGACCAATATACTTTTTGTCGCACATTTGACAAGAAATCTGATATACAGTATTGTCTGTTTCTTTATATGGAATAATGTCTTTAACATTCTTAATTATATTAATCTTATTGAGAATTTTATTTCGGACATTGTATTTCCCAGTGAAACTGTTCCTAACAAATTTCTGAATTTTATTACTAATACCATGAATATGTGGAATGACTAAATTTAACATGTTATCATTTACGTCTTCAATATCAGACTTATTCTGAACGCTTAAATTTTTGTGGAACATTAATCTTTTTCGAATAAATTTCTTAATAAATTTTAAAGGATAGTCATTGGCAATTAAAAAATTTTCAATTTTATTTACATTATATTTGTAATTTTCATTATCCGATACACTAACCATTCTATCTACCATACCATAAATCACTCCAATTTTCATTGACGTTGGATGTTTAGATTGGTAATTTAGTGTACGACCAGTGGCAACAGGTTTTTGGTACCAACCAGTTGTTATCAGGTTGTTATTTCGTATGATTTTTATATCAAGGTAATTCAAACAGCAATTATTTTCTATTTCAATTGTAAATTGAATTTTAGGTTCGTAATTATTAAAAGTTTCTAAAATATGGTTGGTTTTATCTCTATCCAATATAATTATAACATCATCTACATACCTTTTGTAGAAATATATATTTAATGCAGGTAAAATTTTTCTTTCAAGTCTTCTCATAACAAGCTCAGAGAATAAAGAACTAAGAGAACCTCCAATGGGAGTTCCATCTATTTGTTGATACATTTGATTATCAAATGAAAATTCAATATTAGCTAAAATGCATCTAATCAACATAATAATTTCAGAATTAGGAATCGGGATCGAATCATCAAGGTCAAGGGCTTCATTTAAGCTCTCAATAATACGGTGATGTGGAATGTTTGGAAACATTCCAATAACATCTAGGGAAGCCAAAATGTGATTGTCAGGAATTATTATTTCTTTCAATTGGTTCACTAATTCCTGACTATTACGAATAATATTTTGGGAATCTTGTTTAAGTAGAGGTTTCAAAATTTGGTTTAAATATTTACATATTTCATATTGGGGCGTCCCAATACTGGAAACCACAGGCCTCATCACCTTACCTCATTTGAAAGGTAAGCTTCCATTATTTAATGTTTTCTGCTTACATTATATTTAAAATGTTTCATTTTACTCATATTTATGGAATAAATTTGATTTTAGTCAAAATGTACCTGATGATGGAGACAAAATATCTCCGAAACGTTGTGAAATTCCAACTATAAAACTTCAACTTCGTTCTTCAATATTGTATTAAATATATTTAATTTCATATGATATGATTGTCTTTAATTAATGGAACTTTTCTTGATACAATTCAAACATTTTCTGTGAAAATGAGCTTCAAATTTCGCATTTTTAGTAGTGCTAAAACACCATTTTCTCTTAAACGGCACATAATTTTTAAAAGAAAATTGCCATTTACGGCTAGGTCTTTGTGTTCTTTAATATTCTAAAATTCATATTTTCGTTCTACCAATAGGAAACCGAAAAATTAAGAAAATGACAAAAAAATGTACTTTTGGCGGTGATAGATGGTAGCTGGCAAGAAAGAGTATGTGGCAATTCCGAATAGCTTGCGAAGACCCAAGAAAATAGAAAACTAATTCGGGAAAGTCTGTGCCATTCTGCAGTACCACTTGTTTTGCGCATTATATAACTTTCCCTATACTACGTATATCACTCCGTGTATACGGGAAAGTAAAAACAATGACTTTCCTATATGTTGCTTTCATTCTCATAATTATATTATCAAAATTCGTGTACATTACTGTTTTTGGAAAAGAAATTGGCAGTTTGTTTTATTTTTCTGCGAAATTCGATCCGTAATTTTATTTTTTGAAATTCTTGACTTCATATTCGTGATCAGCGACCTCCCGTTTGTACCAGAGAACTTTCCAATTAAACAATTGTTTCACATTTGAGCCAGCGTTGTTAAGTTTTCACTTCAAGATGGCCGAACACAGTATACAATTTGACCGGTAGTATGGTGGGGAAATCGGCGGTCTATGGTCAGAACCAACCAACCGCCCGACAAATATGTCTGTTGGACAACTTACCTCCACACAATAGAATTCGTCCGTTTGACCCGTCAAATTGGTACGTGTATAGGGGCCTTAATCCTACTCATAGACAACCAGTGTTGCCAGATTAGGGGTTTTCCCCCTAAATTTAGGGGAATTTTTTGGTCTTTAGGGGTTGTTTTAGGGGGCAAATTTATTTGAGGTTTTTCTGGGGGGGGAGGAATTTCATTGAGTTCTTAAAATGTTAATTTTGTGTTATATTGTGAAATCATCGCACTCGCAAATGATGAGAACTCAACTTGGTTTTAAAATTTCGGGAAGTAAGGGTACACTGGTCGAGTAGGGGTAAGTAAAATGCAGACCGACTACCTGCCTAAGTTACCCCCTAAAGTTCACACTTTGAACTTTAGGGGGTCACAATCAAAAAGGTTTATAGAAACACTGCATTAAATAAGGAGAAAAAATGAATTTATTCATCAACATTTTACACTTAACCTTGGATAATAACCAGGTTCCTCTGTAACATGATCACAGAAGGATCAAGTTTGGTAAACTTGAGAAATTCCTTGAAAGGCACTTTATAGTGTACAGTAATTATGTAATACAAATAAAACAACTTTTAGAAACTAATTTGTACTTTGATAGAACAGGATTTTAACTTTAAACTTAATCTTTTTCCTCTCCTTCATCTCCTTCCTCCTCATCAAATTCTCCCTCTTCTTCTGCAGAGGCATCTTGATATTGCTGATATTCTGATACAAGGTCGTTCATATTTGACTCTGCTTCTGTAAACTCCATTTCATCCATGCCTTCACCAGTATACCAGTGCAAAAATGCTTTTCTCCGAAACATTGCTGTAAACTGTTCCGAAATTCGTTTGAATAGTTCTTGAATTGCAGTGGTGTTTCCAATAAAGGTAGCAGACATTTTCAAACCTCGAGGAGGAATGTCACAAACAGCAGTTTTCACATTGTTGGGAATCCACTCCACAAAATAGCTACTGTTCTTGTTCTGCACATTTAACATTTGTTCATCAACCTCTTTCATTGACATTCTTCCTCTGAAAACAGCAGCTACAGTCAAATATCTACCATGTCGAGGATCACAAGCTGCCATCATGTTTTTGGCATCAAACATTTGCTGGGTTAATTCTGGCACTGAGAGTGCTCTGTACAGCTGACTTCCACGAGATGTTAGAGGAGCAAATCCAGGCATGAAGAAGTGCAAACGTGGGAAAGGAACCATGTTCACAGCCAATTTTCGAAGGTCAGCGTTTAGCTGACCAGGAAATCTGAGGCATGTCGTCACTCCAGACATTGTTGCAGACACAAGGTGATTGAGATCTCCATAAGTGGGTGTTGTCAGTTTTAATGTGCGGAAGCATATATCATACAATGCTTCATTGTCTATGCAGTAAGTCTCATCAGTATTTTCCACGAGTTGATGAACTGAGAGAGTAGCATTGTAAGGCTCTACAACTGTGTCTGAGACCTACAAAATAAAATAATGATAAAAATATTAACTTATCACAGAAAACAGATTTATGTGTTGTTTTTTTTTTGTTTGTTTTTGTTTCTATACCCATTTATGAGAAAATGATTAGAGAAAATTTCAATATAAAACAAAACTAATATGAAGTGTTTATTTTAACAAATAAATGAAATTTATTCCATCATTGAAAAGTTTTAGGAAATGAAAAAAATCATGTAACCATACACAATAGAATTTGACCTTTTTTTATTGCTAGTAAACTTTCTTGAAAAGGATGTTGTGATTCCAAACACTTTAGGGTGTTGTATCCTAAAAGTGTGAAGGATACATAAAAGTTAAAAATATTCCTTTAGCTAAGGTACTGAAATTTGCTTCTTACAACCAGAACCATTCTCTATATTATCACATGCATTTACATCAGGTAAAAGAACACATTTATAAAACTCCAAATTACTCATTTTCATCAAATTGTTGATCAAGCATGTTTTTCACCTCTTGATTTCCATTATTTGCCAGAACAAGCAAATAAATTTACGTTCAATGGTGACTTCTTTCTCTTACAATAATGTTAACTCTGGATTCTGTAGAACAGAATATTTAGGTAATGTTCAATACTCTAAAGTCTTATACCAAACTTAGAATGAAGAAAATTGAATCTACACAATTGGACATCATTGTGCATCAAACAACTAAAGTGACATTCTCTACTTAGCAAGGAAAACCAGTTTTGGTTTCATAACCCTATGTATTCTCACAAAGCATTGCTCACCATTTTTTAAAATATTAAAATAATTCTGGGAAACAAAAAGCTGGTATTTTAGTTCACCCTAAAAAACACACCAGGAACAATAAGATTGCGCATATTTAAGTCTGTTGATGCATTAACACAGCTCCCTTAGCACAGTATATAGAGTCCTTAACTGGAAAATAAATATTTTAAAAAAGAACTCAATGTAACTTGATATTATTCCAAGTTCTGCCTTCAGTAGAAGGGGAAACACCTTTTTATTCTTCTTTGAAGTGGAAATAGCTTCATTTAAATACACTACCCAAACACCAGCATTAATATCTACATAAATTTGTTACAAACCAAAAGCAAACATCATTCGTGGAAATAGGTCTTACATCATAATTTAAGAAAAAAGTAATATTTATGAAAATTACCTTAGGTGATGGCACAACACTGAAGGTATTCATTATTCGATCAGGGTACTCTTCCCTTATTTTAGATATTAGCAAGGTTCCCATTCCTGACCCTGTTCCTCCACCTAATGAATGAGTGAGCTGGAAACCCTGAAGACAGTCACAATTTTCAGCTTCCTTCCTAACCACATCCAGAACTGCATCTACAAGTTCTGCTCCTTCTGTATAATGCCCTTTTGCCCAATTATTTCCAGCTCCACTTTGTCCAAAAACAAAATTGTCAGGGCGAAAGATTTGTCCAAAAGGTCCAGATCTAACAGAATCCATAGTGCCAGGCTCTAAATCAACTAATATGGCTCGTGGCACATACTTGGTACCTGAAAAACATGCCCAGTAATGTATCATATGTAATCTTGACATCTCTTTATCATTAAAATAAGTAGTAAGACATAAATCCTCGAGAAAGCACGTGGAATCAAATGAAAAGTTTCTTGAGAAACAAATTATTGATATCTATTTAAGAGTTCAAACATTTTATACCACAAAATTTTCAACAGCCGTTGTCATCTGAAATAGAAATTCTTGACCATTTGTACGATCACTAAAGGACATCAGAAATTACAAGAATATTTCAGTTAGTTCAGGTGCCTATCAAATTTTAAATAATTTAATTTATATTTATCATTATTTCATCTGCAAAAAAAGTAAATACATTTTACCTGATGCTTCATTGTAATAAACATTAATTCTTTCCAACTGCAATTCTGAATCACCACGATAGCAACCGTTTGGATCAATACCATGTTCATCAGAAATAACTTCCCAAAACTGTAACAAATGCAATGAATGCAGCTATTTAATGAGTTATAAAGCATTTCAGGGTTACAAAACAGAAAATTCCCTGCAATTTAAATAATGGCACATTTTATTAAGATTTTATACAATGCATATTAGATTTTTACTTTCTCGTCTTTCTTTGTAAGAGAAAGTATTGTAATCATGCGCTGGAAAACAGCTATTTTTTAACAGGGAAAAAAAAAAAAAAAAAAAAAAAAAAAAAAAAAAAAAAAAAAACAACACACCACCACCTTGCTGGGGGCCTGGTGATGCAAAAGTGTATAAATCTTGTTCCTACATGTCAGTGGTTTTGAAACTTTTTGCTGCTGTGATTCCCTTTTGGTAATAAATTCTGCACATGCCTCTCATTAAAATTAAATTGTTAATAATAACTAAATATTTTTTTTCTGAACATAAGGACATCTGGTATACTTAGTGTACAAAATAATTATTGGAAGTGATTTGCAGTATTCACTGCTGTAATTACTGAATTTAATTAATGTTTGACAAATTGAGGAAAACTACGAAAAAGAAACATATTGATAGTTCAGAAAAGTCAGAGAGACAGATGGGCTTGTTTGGTGTCACACAGTTCATCGAATCTGGGCACTAATTTGGAAATGGCACTATATTCTCATTTAAGCATTTCTTCCTAAAAAAATCCTTACTGAACAACTATGGCTTTTTAGAAACATTATATCATCATATGAATACTCCCAATAAACATACCCTTCTCCACCCCATGATTAACAAATTGGAAGACATTTACATTTATTCTTAAGTTTCAAACTTTTTAATATTTCACCTCAAGAACTTAAGAAATGTGATTTAAGAAAAATGATAAAAAAGACAAAATTGAGGCCATAGATAATTAACACTATTTATTCATTGAATCACTCTCTGCAATATTTTCATAGAACTTTTTTTTTTTGCAAACTTCTTCTTAGCCCATTATTAATATATTTTTTTTATTATGTCATTCAATATGTTTAACAATTTTACACTCGGCATTATATGTATGTTTCCATTCTCAACCGGGAAATGATTTGACGGTAATTCTATTCTCCAAGCAGTTTTATATGCAACATTTTTATTCATGTCCTAGTTTTTAAATAATAAACCCTCTCCTTAATACTCTGTAAATTATTATTGTGATGTAAGCTTCTTCAAGTCAATCTCGATCAGGTTTTTGTCCAGTTTCCCTGATCCATTGAGCAAATGCTGAGATGGCCCCTTGTTTTGCTTCTGGACGTAAATGTAGCTTCACTGTGCGCATGTTTTGTTGAGCACTCCTCTTGCTTAATAGTTTATATCTAACGGCTGAGCGTGGTGGTGGGGGGACAATGTTGCCAGACATTTTTATTCAATAATTTAAAACTAACACAAATATTACAAACAACTATGATATTGGTGAAAACACTGTCATAAAAATTTTGACATAAGATGGTCTTTTGCTAGCATAAGCTACAGCGGAAAAGAATAGAACGTCTCAGTCTTCCTTTTAGTTTACTGATGTATGTATCGATAACGAGTTAAGTTTAACGAAATTCCAGTGCGCCTTAAAAACTACACTTAAAGATTTATTTAGGACCCTTTCACAGATGATCAGCTGTTACAGTGTCATTCAATCGAGAGCTTAAACGTCCCTAAGGTCACTGTAAATCAATAGAAACAATAGAATTATATTCTGAATAATTTGAGAATTGTCAATTGTCATTGGTACCAGGATTTTTGAAGGTCGATACTAGGATATAGCCTACATCTGGCAATGCTGCTCCAGGCAACTGCGACGAGAAAACATGCCAGCGTGAATGGCGATATAAATAAACATGCTCAAATTCTTATAGCTCGCAGCTTCTTTTCACACGAACGTTGGTTACGGACTCTGCCACGCCGGAAGGCACAAAGTTATTTTAATCAGTGCTGTTTTACGGTTTAACCGGAATCTCCTGGTTACAGAAATCTTAACTCTTTGCACTCGTAAAGCATCTGTGACATGCCACCCATGAATGCAGGGTTACCAGATTGGGGAATTTTGTCCCCCAAATGGGAATTTGTTTTCCATTGAGGGGAAAGAATGGGAACATAAATGAACTGGGAAATATTTGGGGGAACTTATTTTTATTCGGAGGCAATAGAAATATTATTCTTTCAATTATTATGAATAAAAAAGAAACAATAAACATCTCATTTTATATTATATAAAAAAGAGAAAAATAAACGACAGGCGTAGAGAAAGAAAAACATGAGAAAAACGCAGATCGGACGTCGAGTTGCTGAAAGGACGATGATTGGTTGATTTGAATTTTAAGGTGATGGCTTATGAAATCGTCAGGGACAGCTCACGTCGCTAGTCCATAAATTGGAAAATATTTTTCATTTCAGAGTTGGGAAAATTGTTTCATTGGAGTGAGTATTTGGGGAAATTCCTTAGTAGTAGTGGGGAAAGCTCGAAACACATCTGGCAACCCTGCATGAAAACTCTGCGGTCGGATGTTTCTGTGCACTGCGAGGTCCGACAACTCGTTAGGCATCTAAGATGATGGAAAATGGCGGGACAGCTCATAGCAGATACTCTGCGTTCCCCCGTTCCAGCTCGTAACAGATTTCGCCAGGCAAGGGAGACAATTGCCTACCAATATATCATTTTTATTCAATTTCCAATTTCATATTTTATGTGTAGTTGATACGCGAATTGTTCATATGGAACCAATACTTTATTAATACATATATCAGAACTATTATATTAGAGTAAAAAATAAATTCTCTAAATAAGGTTCATTTTTTGTAATTTCGTAGACTTAAGTTTGGATGTGAAAAATGTACAATTCACTAATTTGTAAAGAGATTTTATTTACTAAGTGGCTAAAACATGTCAATTTATTGATTTCTTTTGGTATGAAATGCTTGCAAGTATTCTCCAGAATGCACTACTGGCTCACCGGGACAAGTTTGCAGAAAACATTGTTTTTCTCCTGTTTTTTCTATCGCTGCAAATTCGACAGTCACGATTGTTGTATTTAGAAGAGATGGAATGGAAACTTCAATTTAACCTGCAGTTGTCCAAAACGCTATCTGCCTCTGTAGGCGTGAGTGTAACAATGTTTGCACTCATGTTCCTGTGATTACAAGTTTTAAAATTAGTTTTTTTTTCTAAAATCTCTACTTCTCATCCCATTACTCTTGTGATGTAGTTCGTACAACATGTACAGACACAACCGGAAGCCAAAAAAATATGCTGCAAGATTACACGAACATGACTATAACTATTTAATACAGCAAAATACAAAGTGTATGTTAACTATTACAATTACGTCAATATTATTTAAAATAGAATGGTGGTCCGGATCGATTCAACAATGAAAACTATTTCACAAACCAGGAAAATACGTGGTCAATTAGGGATTTTGGTGTGGCATCTAAGAGATATCCTACGAGTTGCAGGACATGTCACATTTACATCTGAAACGGGCTGGTAGCCTATATTTCCAACTCTACCGTACGAGCTATAGGTCGTACATTATACCCGTTGCATGAGTGCAAAGGGTAACAGTTTTATTCTAATTACCACCGGGTTCTCGCAACTTAGTTACAAATTCCATTTTTAAATAACTTTAATTTACCCTTTAAGTCAAAACTATTTGAATTATATAGCCTAATTATCGCCAAAACAAACTTGGGAGTCTCAGTAATTGAATGCTACCGTAGTACAACGGTATAGTAATTATCACAGTAACAATCATAATACGATAACCATAAAATAATTGATAATCATTAACACTCTCAATAACTTCTACACTGTTCATGCATATTTTCTGCGTTCGCTTCATACAAAAACATGGTGAATGGTAAACATTTTTCTAATATGTCTTATATATCTTCTCCCGCATAAGTCACATACAGTTTTTACTGGTTTTGACCAAATAAATAAAATTTTATCACTTTATCTGGGTAACTTGGGCGATGATAAAATGTCAAAGAAACTTTTATCTCCTAGATACATTTCTCTTTCTTCATTTTAGATGGGGCATTCGAGACGAATGTGATTTATTAATAAAACAGTATTGAAGATGATACAGATGGCTTGTGGAACTTTCTTTAATATATTTATACTAAAAGATATTCAAAACTGTTTTTAATATTTTAGTTTAAAATTAAAACCTTATCAAAATGGGATTAATATTTAATTTCGTAGCCATTCACTGTGATCTAGCGCGCATAGCATGTAGTGATAATTGAAAACAATTTTTTAATTACACACTTGAGCATAAATGTTGTGCGAAATGAAATTATCTTTTCTATTCACAATTCCTTTAATTCTATTTGTCCTGCACAAAATGTGTCTATCCTAGTTTATGAACGTGTTTCGACTATCCGCCAATCCAAGATTTGGTAGGAAATGATTGCACTCCACCTTAAATTAGGCTGAGAGAACTGAAAAAACTTTTACAAAATAACTTTCATTATTACATAGTACTGAAAAACTTTCAAGTATGATTCTCAGTCATGTCGAACGAGTTGATAAAAGTTAAATCGAAATTAATGTTCAACACTGCAAGAGTTGCGTGTCGAAGTTCCAATAAAACCGAATCAAATTAATGTTGATTACATTCTTGTCAATTCATCTTGCATAAAAACATCTCAATTTCGTGTTTTATCAAGTTGACTACTTGAGAGGGAACACCACGCAAATATTGCGTAAGGCAAATGGAACAAGCCTCACAAAGAAAAGGCATAAAAATGATTGGATAAAAATTATTGCTAAATAAATCAGTTAACGGAAATTACTGAACAGACACCATTCTGATAACATTTAAGTATAAAATATATAACGCTTAATGTATAAAATATGCATTACGCAAGCACGAAATATTGAAAATATAGCAGTGTAATATATTGTACAAAGATAAAGAGAGTAGACAAATGTTTAATGCATGACAATTTACCTTTGCTCCTATCTGATTGCCGCATTGACCGGCTTGAATGTGGACTATCTCACGCATATTTTCTGACAACACTAATAGAAAAATTTTTTTAAAAAATATAATAGTACAATGACAGGAGCTTTTGACACGATTTCTTCAATCCAAAAATAAATCCACAACTAACGTGTAACGAACAGTCACCACTACCTGCTTCTGCACGAGCCGTTCACTGGGACCAATTGCAACCTACTACTTTGCGAGAGCGCGCTTGAGAGAATTTGCAATGGCGGTTTGAATTGCGAATTCAAAGTGTATTCATACGCACGTTTTGGTAACGCAAGTGAAATACTTAACGATGTAAAACCAGTGGCAAAATATTTTTTAGTTGAGTTGGAAATAGATTTGTAGAAATTCCAGCAATGCAATAAAAATATAATACATTTAGAACTATTTTCTTGCGAATATGTGATGTGTTTGCCAATATAAAATGTATGACCAATTGTAAAAAGGCTAAACTCTGTTGCAATTTCAAATAAATTGAAATGACCCAAAGGTTAATGCAATTTTTGAATGTTGAAAAATCGTCTCAGTCGAAATTATCTTCTTGAAAATGTTATTCATACTTACTTTCACAAGAATTTTATTTTACCAATATCCAGTGTTGCCACTTCATCGGATTTTACCCATTTAGCTATTTTGTTACTTTCCCGTATACATAGGAAAAGTTATGTAATGCTACGCAAAAAAAAAAATCAATTTTCGGCAGAAAAAAATTCATTGCCGTGCCCTGATAACGAAAAAGTAGATAAAATCAGAAATCAGTTGCGTAATTAAGGGGGGAAAATCCCCTAACACGTGGTGTAGCCAGAATCTCTATTTTGTGGGTTTTTGATACCGAAAAACAAATTGGAAGCAAAACGTCTGTATGTCTGTCTGTGAATGACACTAGCGACTAAACCATACGTTGGATTTTTATCAAATTGAAGAAACCCTTGTCGATCTGGCTTGCGTCAAAGCTTTGAGATTTTGAAAAAGATTCTATAAAATGTAGGGGTACGTTACATGAAGCCCCTCCCGGACATTTTCAAAATTTACTCAAAAAGGCACCAAATTTTTTCTTTAAATGTCTTGTGAGAATAGAGTAAAATACATTTATTAAGGTGGCACACGTCCGATTTTCACTGTTAACATTCAATTTTCGAAAATTGAAAAAGTTTGTATTTTATTCGGCGTCTTCCTCCAACTACAAAATTAAAGATAGAGATATTTCCTTCAAATCAAAATTGTTCTTCATAGTGAGTTCTTTAAGGTCGTGTACATTTTTTGAAAATTTTAGTAGTTTCCGCGCAACATGTGCAATGTAAAAAATATAAAAACAAGATTTTTTTCTTAAAACTTTAGGAAATGTATTTAACAAAAATGCATCTTCAAATAAGTTCATGCTTATTTTTTTGAAAATTCGTGTAGTATTTCTATTATTTCGTGACAAACACAATAACCCGCTGCAAATTTACTGCGCTTCAGACGGCCAGATGCGTCGTAAAATAGAATTTGCAATTATTTCTTTGTTTCGTTTTTACATTCAACCTTTTGTTATACATTTACATATTAATCTTTAAAGAAATTACTTATTTTCAAATATTTGAAATAAAAATTGCTAGATCTTTAAGGGAGTATCGACAGTGCAGCAAATGAAGCCACGACAATGCTACAATACCAACGTAATAATTCCAATAGTCTTCTGATCAGAGTGTTTTCGGTAGAATCGATTTACTTGCTGTAACTTAATTCGTGCGCATGAACTTACAAATTGTGGCTGCGCTAAAAGTTATGGCATTATGTAATACTGCTATTGATTGTCGCTCAATTTTGTTTGGTTATTATGTTTGAAAATACATTTTTGTAAGCGTTTTGTACTACAACGTAAAAAATGAAGATTTTATAAATACATGTTATCTGTTGCTTACTATATTTTGTTTAATGCATATTCTTAGTTTTAAGGGCAGGTATTGCCAATTTTAAGTGCATGGTTGCGTGTATATTTTTAACTTTTTAGTGCATGAAGTTCCGGGGTCATAACAGTGATTCAGCCACAAAATAATACGATTTTCAGTTCCCTTTTTACCAACACTTCCTTTTATTGCAACATTTTTCTTCTGATTCCTTTTTGGACAAGTTAAAGACTATTTCTGCTACTTGAAAAAAATATTTTTAAAAAATACGAAAAGATTCTCACTTATTATCCTTGTATAACAAGAGAGCTTTTCAAAAAATTAAAGTGCAAGGAAACTATAACTGAAATGAAGGACGGGGAGAGGTAGCTACTAAGCCATATGCTTTTTAGCTTTCGCTAACTTCACTGAAAAATTCAATCAGATGCTCGTGCTCAGAGTTTCTGTGCAACACAAATAATCAGTGTTGCCAAATCGTACCATTATACCTACAAACATAATTGTATCAGAATTTTAATATAAGTGAAAAGAATTATTTATTAGTAATATATTTCTATTTTTTTTTACAAAATATCAATATTGGTCATTTATTTTCGCTCTGTCTTACTTTAACTTGACAATCGCTCACTTCTCACACAAGTGTGGCTCAGATAAAGTGTTGTCAGTTAAGAAACAAGTACCCGAATTGTATTTCAAACACACGTAGTGAAAATTTTAACACAAACTATTACCAAACTGAACAAAGTGAGTCATTTATTGATAGATTTTTGGGTAATGTGTGACATAATCTTCACAATCTAAACATCTTCATATGTACTAGTTTGTACATTCATATGTACATAGTTTAATACATTTCATAACACAAAGAAATTAAATGAGTTTTACAATTTTAATATGGTGTAGATATTATTCATATGTAAATTATAAGGAACATTTCATTATTGTGACACGAGCCATATTACCATTTCAAGTGTTTTCTAACAGCCCGTATGACATGAACTCTGCTTCGTCTCTTCCCGCAGATATGCGCCACTAAGAGTAGGCACGCCCGCGCGCTGCCCAGGGTTGCCAGATTGGGCGGAATTCCGCCTTTTGGGCTATAAAAGTAACTTGGCTCGCAGGAAAAAACCTAGTTTGCAAATTTCCGCCCATTGGGCGGAAATTGAAATTGAATTATTCAAAAATCCGCGATTTGGGCTACTTAATACTTATTCGATGTTAATTTTCTTTTTGTTATATTTAACTCGGTTGCTATTTGGAACATTTAAGTTTATAATGCGCGCCATAATTTTAGCTTTGGTATGTTACCGACACTGGATAAATGTTTTTTTCTCTCTCGTTCTTACAAAATATTAAAAGGACAGAGAAAATTCATATGAATTTGTCCATTAGTCCATTGTTATCATAATCGTTTGAACTGATTTTATCATGAATTCTATTTAGCATGGCTCAAACTTCTGCAGAAGAAATGATAAATGCTGGTAAAGCTGAAGCTTTTTGTAAACTGTGCCAAACAAATATACGAGCACATAAGTCTGACTTATTAAATCATCATCAATCTAAAAAACACAAGCAAAATTACAGACATTTGGTATGTATTTAATTCGTTGCAAGTTTGTTGCATATTTAATGGAAAGTTAATCATTTTAAGACTACATTCTAAATTAATTCTGTGATCAAATAATTATATGATTTTAAAATATAGAATAAAAATAATAATTAATAAAAGATTGAAATTTATTTCTTTATCATAAATATTGCCATCAAATGTTTAGAATATTCATTTTTTATTGCACAAAACATTATTTTGTATATCTTCATATAATAATCTTAGCTGAAATACAATTTATTACTCATATATTCGAAAAAAATAACATTTAAAATGATTGGGCGGATTTGGGCTACTTTACTGCCATCTAACGGTGGGTGGTTGGAGAAACTTTCTGGCAACCCTGGCGCTGCCTCGTTTCGCACCGTGTTCTTAGAACATGGCCTGTGAGAAGCAGTTTTATGTACGAAAAACAGTAGCATACTGTGCGAAGAAAAACAGTAGCATACTGTGCGTTGTGCGAAGGCCAGCGAATTTTCTTATTGCCTACCCGCAAGGAAGACTCCGCTACACATGATTATAATGTTACTTTTTACTTTCCCTTATACGTACGTATACATGGAGTTTCCCTATACTACATATATACGTAATACAGGGGAAGTTATGTAATGCTGCGTGAAAAAATGGCGAATTTTCGCCAGAAAAAAATTCGTTGTCGGGCCCTGATAATGAAAAAGTGGATAAATCCAGTTGCTAATTTCAGAAAAAAAATCCCCTAAGACGTGGTGAAGCCAGAACTCCTGTTTTGTGGGTCCTTAATACCGAAAAAACAATTGAAAGCAAAACGTCCTATCGTCCTTCTGTCCGGTGTACGTGAACAACACTAGTGCGTAAACTATGAGTACGATTTTTTCAAAACTGAAGAAACCTCTGTCCATCTGACTTGAGTCAAAACTGCAAATTTGAAAAACATTCATACATTTTTGGGAGTACTTTACATGAAGCCCCCCGGACATTTTGAAACTTTTATCAAAAACGGCTCCAAATTTTTTCTTTAAAATTTAATGTAAGAATAGAGTAAAATATTTTTAATAAGGTGGTGTAAGTCAGAATTTCACGGTTAATTCTCAATTTTCGAAAATTGCAATAGTTTTTTTTTTCGCCATCTTCCTCCAACCACAAAATTGAAGATAGAGATTTTTCCTTCAAATAAAATTTGTTCTTCAGAGTTCTTTCATTAAGGTCATGTACCTTTTTTTGCAACGTTTAGTAGTTTTCGCGCAATATTGCGCGCAACACATGCAATTTAAAAAAAATACAAAAAAACAGATTTTCTCAAAACCGGCTCCAAATTTTTTCTTTAAACTTTGGTAAGGATAGCGCCTAATGTACTCTATGAGATGACATAAACGCCACATTCCTCTATTTTTTTGTTTTTTCAAAAATTACAAAAATGTATTTTTTACTTGTCTCTCTTGTCGTTAATATTTAAATTAGCAGCGATTTGTTCACATAATTATATTAATGAGTACATGTGCTTTAAATAACGTCAAGTAAAGTTTCTCGAAAACTCAAACGGTTTCTGTGAAAACTAGCTCAAAATTCCGCATTTTTAGAAACCCTCAAACACCATTTTCTCAAAAATGATTCCAAATTTTTTCTTTAAACTTTTGGAACGGATAGTGCTAATTGCACTCTTTAATATAACGTAAATCTCAATTTGGGGATTTTTTTTTTTCAAAAATTACACAAATGTAATTTTGTTTTAAAGATCTCTTACACGTTTATTGTGCACATTACCAGCAATTTTCAAACATTTTTGTATTTGTGAGTGTAAGTGCTTCAAATGAAGGGTTTCGAAAACTCGAAAATATTGTGTGAAAAGAGCTTCAAATTTTGCCTTTTCAGCAAAACGACTTTAAAACGACTTCAAATATTTCAAATAAAATTGCCATTTAGGTCTAGGTTTCACTGTTCTTTAATATTCTAAATTTAATATTTCTGTTCTTCCACTAAGATAGCGAAAAAAAATTAAGAAAAAGCCCCCCCCCCCCAAAAAAAGTTTGGGCGGCGATAGATCGCAGCTCGCAAGAGTATGTGGCAAGTATGAATAGCTAGCCGACACCCAAGGAAATAGAAAACTAATTCGGGTCCTGCTTACGGATGTTCGTGTATTTACGTAAGAAATGATATTGATTCACCTTCTCGTCAGAATTCAATGTATATGCACTTGAAAAATTTTTTGAAACAGTCGTACGCTCAAAAGTATCATACTTCGCATTTACAGACCTCCAACAAAGCGATCTTTAGATTATTTAACTTTCTTAGAAAATTTAGACATAATTCTGAACAAAATTAGTAATTTCTCTTTTAAATCCATTGTTGTATGTGGTGATTTCAATATTGATGTTGTGAGCGAATTTCCAGAAAAAGAGCAGTTTCTCGAGGAACGTTTTTTCAAAAGTCGACATTGCACTTTTGGACCAAAATGAGTTACACATGTCTACTATACAATTCCGTAGCCAGCTATCCATTTCTAAACTCAATTTTACCAAAACTCTATTATTGTGGCTGTTTTAAAGCTCTAAAATATCTGAATTTCTGCACAACTACACATATGCATGCATATGTAGCGTTTTGCTAAATCGAAAATGTGTTTTGTACCTAATATTATTTAGTCAAAAACTTTATAATCGAAGCAAAGCTTGTTCTCATAACACGGGTTTTCGTGACCATTACTTTCAAACATTCAATTTAAATGTTTCATTGTCAATACTATTTGGATGAGAACTGATGTAGGAAGAAGTGTGCTAAGAGCAGCGTATAATAATAACCTTTTGTAATGCAACTTTCTTTTCAAAATTTTGTATGTTTTTTCAGATAGCTCTGATGATGATAGCTAAGCTATCGAGAAAGATCTTTCAGCTTTAAATAAAACACTGATACCAGACAACATCAGTGCCTCATTGTTTATTGACAAAAGTATCTACATTACCAACAGTTATACTAATATTGAAATTAATTTTTTATTACTCTATAATCTAATCTAAGTATGGTTTGTTTATATTACTAAACTATAAAAACCTTTTACAGTTTTTCATTCTATGATATAACATAAATCCAAGACAGATCAGGGCAAGTTTCTTCTCAAATACATGCAAGTCCATAGACCGCGGCGCAGAGTTATCAATCGGGATGGTAGTAAAAAGCCAAAGACCATAACTAAAAAATATAAAATAAAGAAGCCGGATGGTACATTAGTTCCAGTATGTGCTGCAAGGTTTAGGAGCATTTTAGGTACATCTTTGACAGACTTACTAGAATAGCCCGAAATTTTAATGCAATGGGAGAAGATCCTGTAGAGAAAAGAGGTGGTGGCCGAAGTGAAATAGAAGACTAATTACTGAAGCCATTATAGATCACGTAAAACAATATAAGTGCCGAGAAAGTCATTATTCAAGAGGCAAAGTAAATAGAAGCTACCTTCCTCCAGACTTAAACATAAAAATGTGGAAGAGGTTTTGAACAAAAAGAAATTCTGGAGGATTACATGCAGTCTCGCTTTCTAAATTCAAGACTGTTTTATACAAACTTTAATTTGGATTTTGGGAGTCCAAAACTGACGTGTGTTCAACCTGTAAAGAATACTTGGAAAAAAATAAAAAATGAGCGAGATTTACAGACAAAAAGTGAGCACAGAACAATGTACAGGTTACATAATGAGGGCCAAGAAGTTTTATGAGATTATGAAAAAAGAGGAACCTCACACCATAAAAATGTGTTTCGACATGCAACAGAACCAGCCTCTACCAAAACTATCTGTTTCCGAGATATTTTATTTTCGACAGGTTTGGTTCTATAATTTAGCAATAATTGTACACAAGAAGGTTCAACACCCAAGTGATATTCACTTCTATTGTTGGCTACAGACAGAGCCATCTCGTGGAGCCAATGAAGTCTCAAGTGCACTGGTAAAATTTTTAAGAGAGCTCGAATGCAAGTTGGAAGCATCGGAAAATAAGCCTAAATGCATTAATCTATTTTCCGATTCTTGCACAAGTCAAAACAAAAATACAGTATTGAGGTCTACTTTGATGGGATTTCTTGTGGAAAGTAAAATAATTAAAAGAATAACACATTTGTATCCCATTCGTGGACATAGTTACATGCCAGCTGACCGAGTGTTCGGTAGAGTAGAAAAAGTCTTCAGAAAGAAGGAGACCATTTTGTCTCCGGATGAATACTTGGAAATTTTAAGATCTCACGGAACAGTGAAACAGTAGTGAAAAGTATACATCTATGACTACAAGATTTGTGCAAAGAAAGCTGTAAAGAGTAATTTCCTTTGAAAATGAGAGAAGCTTGAGTATACAGTATGTTAAAAGAGATTATAATGATGAGCGAACAGTACTTCAAGTAAAAATACAAAATGTATACTCAGAATATGGTACAACCGTAGATGTGATTAAAGCAAAAGCCGTGCTAAATTTCAAAAATATCACGAGCATCTCAAACATTCAATCCAGAAAGAACATGGATGGTTCTGGAAAAGCTACTGATGTGATAAAACTTCTCATATTTTTCACAATACCAACAACAGCCAATTTCTCAGCATGTTTCTCTTCATATCATAAATAGTTAAACCATTATTAATTATTATATAAAATTACATTAATGTCTGTAATAAATTCCTTAATCAAATCTCATGTTTTGTTAATTAATCACATCTGTAACAATCATTCCTGAATCCAACGAAGCATATGTAGAGTTTTGTGAAAACTCTTCAAAAAATATGTAGTTTTGAAAAAAATTAGAGATTTTGAGTAACAAATACTAAGATTTAGAGCTAAAACCGAAAGCATTTCGTTATGGAATTATATATAACTTTCAATGATCTATAGAATAATGAAAACAAATGTTTCTTAAAACTATAAAATACTATCAGAAATATATAAGCAATTCCTGAAAATTTTCGTTTTTGCACATGTCGAGTTTTCAAAAAACAATCGAAAAAACGATGAAATTATTTCATTCATTATTTTAATTTAGATATTACAGTGAATGTACCTACACGGCATACATGCAAATAATTTCTAAAAGATTAATATGTCAATGTATAACATAAGGTCGAATGTAAGAAACAAACAAAGAAATAATATACAAAATTGAAAATTCTAATTTACGACGCATCCACCTGTCTGAAGCACAGAAGGCTATTTTGTTTGTCTCGCTATTATTATTTGTAGGAGGCTATTATGTTTGCCACGAAATTACAGAAAAACTACTCGTATTTTCACAAAATTAAGCATGACCTTATTTGAAGATGTAGTTTTGATACATTTCATTGAGAAAAAATCTATTTTCACAATTGTAGTTGTAAGAAGACGTCGAAAACGAAGTGCAGTCAATTCCGAGCGGGCTATTATGTTTGTCAAGAAACTATAGAAAAACTACTCATATTTTCAAAAAAATTAACATTACAATGACCTTATTTGAAGATCTGTTTTTGATGAGCACATTTTATCAAGAAAAACAATTGTATCTTCACAATTGTAGTTGTGGGAAGACGCCGACATTTTTTTAATTTTTGCAAAATCAGGCATTTCAATGAACATAAAACCTACACCATTCTCTTAAGGCTAAATGTACCGACACTAGTTCAATTTATCGCCAGCACGTGGCTGCACCAAATTTATTAAAATTTACTTTACCAATAACGTCTGAACAAATGGTCCGATTTTCGATCTGTAAACTGATTTTGACTCCTTTTTGTAATAGAATTAACGCTAGGAAGCCCTTTTTCCAAAAAAACTTGCAGAAACTCGATTTTGAAACTTTTTCTCGTACTTCCGGGAACAATTTAAAAAATGTGGGCTTATAGCGAAATGGCGACAAGCTTCCAGAATCCAACGCCGTATCAAACATGCAAATCGGATAAATAGGAGCGTCGTAAAGTCAAATTTCGAAAACCCACCCCACTCCCCCTTCCACACCGCCCCCGTCATCCGCCCGGTGGGGGAGGGGCCGCTTCCTCAACGTGGAGACCACCGGCACTGCTAATCCCGAGGGCCTGCAGCGGACGGGCAGGCAAAGCAGGCACTCCGTCATGCTTTCGTCACTTCGCATCTCAGTATATTTTTTTCCCCGCAAATGAAACTAGAGCAAACGCAATTTGAGAAAATGGCGTTTAAGCATTTGTGCAAATTCGGAATTTACAGTTCGTTTTTGCAGAAAACATCTGTTGTCGAGGAATTTTTAAGACATAATGTAAAGCACATGTACTCCTAAATGTAATAATGTGAACAAATCGCCGTTAATGAAAATATTTACGAAATGAAAGGCTAGTCAAAGAATTACATTTTTGTAGTTTTTGAAAAAACAAAAGAATAGAGCAATATGGCGTTTATGTCATCTCATAGAGTACATTAGGCACTATCCTTTCCAAAAGAAAAACTAGTGGTGCTACAACAGCACTTACTTTCCCGTATTAGAGGAAACAGCTAAGTAGTACTGTAATATTGCACTTTATGCGCTACTAACATCTTGGCTTGGAACTCACTATTTTCATTGCAGTGTTGTCAGAACTATGTGAATTCTACAACTTCACAAAAATAGAATGCAAAAGTTTTGTAACCCTGTATTGGAAAAAGAAGCCTGATACCTTGGAAATATAGAAATGCCTTCCATTGGGCCATGATTAGGGAAGAGTATTTTAAAACCATGCAACAAATTCTCTACTCACTACAAATGGTACAGCATTTGGTGCAAAACTAAATATTTGCCTGCAAATATCAACATAAATTAGACAATTATAACTCCTTTTCATACAGCTCCATTAGGTCCCAACAATGACACTAATTCACAGATATTCGCGAGCGCAAAGTGAATTCCATTGTTGCAGACCCTGCATTGTCGCTATTCTGAGAGCTATTAATTCTTTTTACTTATTTCAAAATAAACAATTTCTAAAATATTAATGTGTAAGTCTATAACAAAGTTCGAATGTAAGAAACGAAGAAAGAAATAATATACAAAATTGCACATTCTAATTTACGACGCATCCAGCTGTCCGAAGCGCAGTAAATTTACAGCGGCCTATTACGTTTGTCACAAAATTAAAGAAAAACTACTCGTATTTTGAAAAAATTAAGCATGACCGTATTTATTTTATTTATTTATTTGTCAATATTCGGAATTGCCACATACTCTTTCTTGCCAGCTACCATCTATCATCGCCAAAAGTACATTTTTTTGTCATTTTCTTAATTTTTCGGTTTCCTATTGGTAGAACAGAAACATTAATTTTAGAATATTAAAGAACACAAAAACCAAGCCCTAAATGGCAATTTTCTTTTAAAAATTATGTGCCGTTTAAGAGAAAATGGCGTTTTAGCACTACTAAAAATGCGAAATTTGAAGCTCATTTTCACAGAAAATTTTTGAGTGTTCAAAATACTTTATTTGAAGTTATTTGAAGCACTTACACTCACAAATACCTTTACAAATTGCGGATAATGTGCATATTAAAGATGTGAGGGATCTTTCAAAAAAATTTACAGTTTTATAATTTTTGAAAAAAAAAAACAAAAAAAACTCAAAATAAACTTCACGCTATACTAATGAGTGTAATTAGCACTATCCGTTACAAAAGTTTCAAGAAAAAAATTGCAGCCATATACGAGAAAATGACGTTTGAGCATTTCTGAAAATGCCGAAATTTGAGCTACTTTTCACAGAAAACGGTAGTGTTTTCAAGAAACTTTACTTGACATTATTTAAAGCATATATACTCGTTAATATAATAATGTAAAAAAATCGCCAATAGTGTAAATATTAACGACGTGAGAGACAAGTAAAAAAATTTACATTTTGGTAATTTTTGAAAAAACCAACCGATAGACCAAAATGGCTTTTATGTCATTGATAGAGTACATTTACCACTATCCCTACCAAAAGTTTAAAGAAAAAATTTGGAGCCGTTTTTGAGAAAATCTTGTTTTTGTAATATTTTAAAATTGCACATATTGCACGCAATATTGCACGAAAACTACCAAAATTGTGAAAAACATTTACATGACCTTTATTAAAGAACTCAATATGCAGAACAAATTTTATTTGAAGAAAAAATCTCTATCTTCAATTTTGTAGTTGGAGAAAGACGCCGAAAAAAATTCAAACTTTCACAATTTTCGAAAATTCAGAGCTGTACGTGAAAATCGGACCTATGCCATGTTAAAAAGTGTACTTTCCTCTATTCATACAAGAAATTTAAAGAAAAAATTTGGAGCCGTTTTTGAGAAAATGTTGAAAATCCCCGGGGGGCTTCATATAAAGTACCCCCAAATTTTAAAGAATCGTTTTCAAAATCACAAAGCTTCGACTAGAATAAGATCGACTGGGGAATATCAATTTTGAAGAAAATCGACTGAACGGTTTAGGCGCTAGCGTTGACCACAGACGGACGGACGGACAGACGGACAGAATGCCGTCAATCGATTTTTAAGTATGAAGAAGCAACAAATCATGGATTTTGACCACACCACGTGTTAGGGGATTTTTTTTTCTTAATTTAGCAACTGGTTTTATCCACTTATTCGTTTTCACGGCCCGGCAATTAATTTTTTTCCGCCGAAAATTGGCCATTTTTTCGCGCAGCATTACATAACTTTCCCTATACTACGTATATCACTCCGTGTATACGTACGTATACGGGAAAGTAAAAATTGGAGTAGTTTTTGAGAAAATCTTGTTTTTGTATTTTTTTAAAATTGCGCATATTGCACGCAATATTGCGCGAAAACTGAAAGTTTCAAAAAAATGTACATGACCTTATTGAAAGAACTAAGTATGGAGAACAAATATCATTTTAAGGAAAACATTTTATCTTCAAATTTGCAGTTGTAGGAAGACGCCGAAAAAAATTCGGACTTTTGCAATTTTCCAAAAATTAAGAGTCAATAATGAAAATGAGATCTATGCCGCCTTTATAAGTATATTTTAGTTTATTCTTACAATTAATTTAAGGAAAACATTTGGAGTCATTTTTGATTGATTGGTAGTGACTTCGGGCACGTCAACTACTGAGGTCTTTAGTACCGCAAGTGTAGGGCATGTTTATTTAATCGGGAGGTGGAGGTGATGTTCCCCGCTGGATGGCGAGATCCCGCGCTGACCTTCCGTCTACTAGCGGGGTTTTCCCCAACCAGTATCTGCCACCAGCGGGGCACCACCCCAGCCGGAACAAGCTCTAAATCACCGACCGATCTACCTGTCGGCTTGCGGGGTTCTTTCCCACCAGCAACTCGGAATATTCCTGTAAAAAAGAGCTTCAATTTTCGCATTTACAGTAACGCTTACACGCCATTTTCTTAACAGCGGCTCCAAGTTTATTAATGAAAATTGCCATATAGAAGGATATTTTACTCTTCATTAATATTCTAAAAGTAATATTACAAATCTACTACTAGGAAACCGAATAATGAGAAAAATTTAAGAAATGTATTGTGGGTGGCGATATATAACAGCTGGGAAGAAGATGGGGGCAAGATGGTAAAGCTGGCACAGAACAAGGAAATTAGAATACTTTACTACGAGTAAGTCGGTGAAATTCTGTTGCACCACTTTTTCAAATTTGTCCGAAAGTACGAAAACATTTTTAAAAATTATCTTCAGCTACTTTACTTGGAAAATAGGATTAACCAGGTGAATTCTATCAAGGAGAGCCGTTTTGAGATCAACTAGTGGTGCTACAGAATGGCACAGACTTTCCCGTATCAGGTTTCTACTTCCTTGGGTTTGGGCTAGCTATTCGGAATTGCTACACTGTCGTATCAGCTGCCATTTATCGTCGCCCAATGTACATTTTTTGATATTTTCTTAAGTTTTCGAATTCATGATGGTAGAACGGAAATATAAATTTTAGAATATTAAAGTAAAACCTCGATTTGAATGGGAATTTTCTTTGAAAAATTAGGAGCCGTTTTTAAGAAAATGGCGTTTAAGTGCTACTAAAAATGCGAAATTTGAAGCTCTTTTTCAGAGAAAATTTGTGAGTTCCCGAAAAAATTCATTTGGAGCACATTAACTCACAAATAAAACAGTGTTTACAAATTGCTGGTAATGTGCATATTACAGGTGTGAGAGATCTTTCACAAAAATTACATTTGTGAAACTTAAAAAAAACAAAAAATACCCCAAAATAAACTTCACGCCCTATTAAAGAGTGCAATTTGCACTATACGTTCGAAAAGCATGAAGAAAAATTTGGAGCCATTTATAAGAAAATGGTGTTTGAGCGTTTCTGAAAATGCCGAATTTTGAGCTAGTTTTCATAGAAAACTGTTGAGTATTCGAGAAACTTTATATGACATTATTTAAAACACATCTACACATAAATGTAATACTGTAAACAAATCGCCGCCAATGTAAATATAACCTACCTGAGAGACAAGTTAAATATTTTTGTAAATTTTGCAAATAAAAAGGAATAGAGCAATATGGCGTTTATGTAGTATCATAGACTACATTATGCACTATCCCTACCAAAAGTTCAAAGAAAAAATTTGGAGCAATTTTTGAGAAAGTCTGTTTTTTATAATTTTTTCAAATTGCACATGTTGCAAGCAATATTGCGCGAAAAATACTACAATTTTCAAAAAAAGTGTACATGATCGTAATGAAAGAACTCGCTTTGGAGAACAAATTTCATTTGAAGGGAAAATCTCTATCTGCAATTTTGTAGTTGTAGAATGAGGCCGAAAACGTTTAAACTTTTAAAATTTTCGAAAATTCAGAGTTAACCGTGAAATTATGACCGATTCCACCTTAATAAGTGTGTTTTACTCTATTCTTACAAGAAATTTAAAGAAAAAATTTGAAGCCGTTTTTGAGAAAATTTCGAAAATGTTCGGGGGAGTTCATGTAAAGTACTGCTAAGTTTTATAGAGTCCTTTTCAAAATCTCAAAGCTTTGACTCGATCCAGATCGACAGGGGCTTCTTCATTTTGAAAAAAAAAAAACACCAACAAAAAACATACATATGGTTTATAGGCGCTAGTAGTGTTCACAGACGGACGGACAGACAGACACAAACGTTTTGCTTTCAATTGGTTTTCCGGTATCAAGGACCCACAAAAGAGGGATTCTGGCTACACCACGTGTTAGGGTTTTTTTTTCTTAATTTAGCAACTAGATTTATTTCATTTTCGTTATCAGGGCCCTGCAATGAATTTTTTTCTTCCGAAAATCCGCCGCTTTTTCGCGCAGCATTACATGACTTTCCCTATACTACGTAAACAATTCCGTATATATATACGTACGTATACGGGAAAGTACAAAATCGAGTCGTAGGATAAAAGAGCTCGTGCGTAATCTCTGCTCATTCTTTCGATAGTGGAATGATAACGGAAGATCTTAGGAGTAAGAGATATCTAAAATAATATGTGAGGAGATGGAACTAATTGTGTGAATATCACTAATATTCAATTTTCTTTTTGAAATCGGTTCCAAACGATAATCGATATTTTGAGTAATACTTCAAACAATTTTTTGATCATATGTGAAGGAAGACGGGAGCATGTGAACAAGATAGTGTTATACTACTATTCAAATTATCTATCTATACTACTATCAAAATGAAGCAAGAAATAATTACTATTAGATATGATATGAGACCGTTCACCTCCTTTACAGCATCACTAGTTTCATTTATGGGGAAAAAATATATTGAGATGGAAGATGACGAAAGCATGCCTGGTAGCCTCGCGCAGGCAACCGAGACTGGTCTGCCCAGAGACTCCCTGCCGGTTGCCGCGCAGGGAGCGCGTGGGCGCACGGGCGGATGGCGCGGCGTGGAAGGGGTGTGTGTGAGGTGTTTTTTCCAAATTTGACATTACGACGCTCCTATTCATCCGATTTGCATGATTGACACGGCGTTGGATTCTGGAAGCTTGTCGCCATCGCGCTCTAAGCCCACATTTTTTACACTGTTCCCGGAAGTACGAGAAAAAATTTCAAAATCGAGTTTCTGCAAGTTTTTTTGAAAAAGGGCTTCGTAGCGTAAATTCTATTACAAAAAGGAGTCAAATGCCGTTTACAGATCGAAAATCGGACCATTTGTTCAGACGTTATCGGTAAAGTAAATTCCTTCAGATAGTGCTGCGATCTATTGAATTTTCCTACAAGTTTTTTTCGGTACATTTAGCCTTAAGCTTCCTTTGTGCTACCTAAGGTCCCAATTTAATAAAAAAATGTGCGGGTTTTAAGAAAGAATGGCTTAAAGAAAATTAAAATGCCTATGTTTGACACAAAATTTCGCAAACAATACAATTTTTACTTTCTCGCCTTACGAATACTTCGTAAGAAGAGAAAGTTATGTAATCGTGCGGCGGAAAACGGGGAATTTTCGCCAGAAAATCTCTTATAGCTGGGGTCTGGTGACAAAAAAGTGGATAAAACCTGTTGCTAAATTTAGGAAACAAAATCCTCTATCTCGTGGTGTAGTCAAAATCCATGATTTGTTGCTTCTTCATACTTCAAAATCGATTGACGGCATTCCGTCCGTCTGTGGTCAACGCTAGCGCCTAAACCGTTCGGTCGATTTTCTTCAGAATTGATATTCCCCGATGGTTTTTACTCGTCTGAAGGCCTCTTGAATTTGAAACCGATATCTTAGTATTTGAGGATACTTTACATGAAGCCCATTTTGAGATTTTCTAAATTAAAAAAAATGGCTCCAAATTTTTTGATTATATTTTGTTGTTGAATAGTGCGAAGAACGTTGAAGGGAATGACGTAGGCATCATTTTCGTTGATATGCCCTATTTTTCGAAAATTGCAAAAAATTGTTTAAAAACTGCAAAATTGAAGATAGAGATTTTCGCCTCAGACAAAGTCGGTTGTACAAAATTAGCACTTCAAATAAGGTCATGTACCATTTTTTTGGAAAAACGAATAGTTTTTGCGTAAATTGCGATTCAAATTTACAAAAACAATTTCTCAAAAACCGCTCCAAATTTTTTCTTTAAATTTTCTGCACGTGTGTAAGAAGGGAAGGTGAATATATAAATAAACTAGTGGTGCTATAGAATGGCACATACTTTCTCGCAGTAGTTATTTTCCAAATGCCGATCATCCGATAAATTATGTGGAGTAAGCAGTTCACCGCTGCCTTTCTTGGTCATGTTTTTTGAAAGACATGTTTTTCGCATGTTGACAATTACCGGTTTCCTAATGATAATAAGTACGTTTTGACTGAAATATAATCAGTTGTTCCGCAAGTCGGTCCCGTAGCGCGGTTGGTTAATGCACCTTCGGGTTGAGATCTTCAATAAGGAAGGTACCGAGTTCGATCCCCCGAGGGGAATTTTAATTTGATGAATGTTATGTTGCAGGAAAAAACATTGAATTGTGTGGATACTTTATTGAAAATCATTTGAAGTACTTCTACTCACGAATAGATTCAATATAGATAAATAGACAGGACTTGTCTGTGTTTTCCCTAACTGCGTCTTTTAAACAATTTTTCAACTCTGTTATTCGATTTCTGAAGCGTATGACATGTCAAATCAACCGTTGTCTAGTATATATCTGTAAGAACTAATTTAAGTAAAATTATGAGCATTTTAACGCTAAATTCTAATACAATATAACCAGAAGGCATGCGATAAACTTACAATCCCTAACGGTTTAGAAATTATTATTAATTTCTAGGCTTACGAATACTTCGTAATGCGGTTTATCGCTGCGTTTCTTGGTCATGTTTGAAAGACATGTTTTTCGCAGTGTTGAAAATTACCGGCTCCTAATGATAAAATTGATAGAATTACGTTTTGACTAAAATAAAATTGCGATGTCGTGGAAATGTCTGTATATATTTGTTCAAATTTTTAACTTTTAACAATTTTTTATCTCTCATCTTATATTTGTAAAGCGTATTACCATCGTATCAATTGTTTCTTTGTCATGGATTTACCATTTTATAGGTCGGTTCTATTCTTTTATGGCTCTGTTCGACAGACTCTTCGTTGGTGTTGCGTAGTGGTATAAGTGCCGGTTCGTTGAATTTGAGTTTCGTTTGTCGGGTCTCGGTACCGAAATGGTTTGCTGGTATAGTACACTTTTGCTTGATTATGGAGTTGTGGAATAGCAATAAGGACCGTATAGAAGCAGAGCGAGAAAGTATGTGCGTTGGAAGCACCACTAGTTTTTTTTTTTTTTTTGAAAAATTGAACATGACCTTATTTGAAGATATGGTTTTATGAACGAAAGAAAATTGTATATTCTTAATTGTAGTTGTAGGAAGACGCCAAAAAATTTTGAATTTTTTCAATTTTCGAAAAATCAGAGTTTTTAACCAACATGAGACCTGCTCCGTTCTCTTGAATGATCTTCAGACTATCCAACAACAAAATTTAGTGAAAATTGTTGGCGCGATTTTTTTGAAAATTCTGAAAATGTCCTAGGGGTTTCATGTAAAAGTACCCCGCTCGAAAAAAATTAAAATATCGGTTTCAAATTCAAGGGACCACAAGATCAGTCATATTGATCGGGGAATATTAATTTTGGAGAAAAATCGGATGAACGGTTTAGTCGCTAGCGTTGCTCACGAACAGGACGGACGTTCTGGTTTTGATTGGTTTTTCGGTATCACGGGTTAGATTTTTTTCTTAATTTAGCAACTGGATTTATCCTCTTTTTCGTTATCAGGGCCCGGCAATGAATTTTTTGCTGCCGAAAATCCGCCATTTTTTCGCGCAGCATCGTCTCCTGTATTATTTCAGTAGTATACCTTTGGGTTCCGGCTCTCACACGCAACCAATCTTTATAAATGAGGGCTCTAAAGAAAGAGAATTTCACGGAGACTTGACGAAGTTCCACTTTGACTTTAAAAATATGGATGATTTCTTAAAAAAACCGCATCGAAATATTCATGTAAAATGCAACCCGCATCACATGCCAATCTATATCGGCAAATAACTCATAAACAAAGCGTTTTAGAGTCTTAAAAAGTAAAATTTTGAGGCCAAAGGCCTCAAAGAAACGTTTTTCATATTATAATCTATAAGATGAGACATTTCCCGATCCATTCAATTAACTTTTCTGTTCCACGCTTCAATACTATCAAGGCCATCCTCAATATTTTCAGTCCTTCCTGCTGGTAGCAATTTTTGTGGCGACACGCTTAGAAGGCTTAGATTTGATAATCTTTATTTACGCTTTCTGTTAATACCGTAGTTTGTGCAGTCTGACGAGATTTATTTGCATAATCATTAATTCAAGGTTTGCTCTCCAGCAACAACTGGAAGTACTATTATAGTTGCTTGATACCTAATGAAGATTGTTTCTTTGCGTGTAGTGAAACCAATCAATTAAAGTTTTACCGGTGTCTGTATGTGCTGTGTACCTAATTGAGGAAGGATGTGGATGCACAGAGAAGAGTGAAGACTGTAGTTTTAACTGTACCAGTATTTTCATCATTCGATGAAATTTTAAAATCAGCGGGTTCAGACACATAGCGTTCTCAAAAGTAAAAAAAACTTTTCTAATATTTTTGTGACTCACGAGAAGCCAAAAGCTAGCTGTCAAAGAATATTGAATAATTACTACAAATGTTGCCTTTAAGGAAGTGCTGTGAATTATTCCAAGAAAACTCTCCATGACACTGAATAAATATTTATTGAAAATCGTCTCCTGTATTATTTCAGTAGTATACCTTTGGTTTCCGGCTCTCACACGCAACCAATCTTTATAAATGAGGACTCCGAAGAAAGAGAATTTCACGGAGACATGACGAATTCCACTTTGATTTTAAAAATATGGATGATTTCTTTTAAAAAAACGCATAGAAATATTCATTTAAATGCAACCCGCATCACATGTCAACCTATATTATCAAATAACTTATAAACGAAGCATTTTAGAGCCTTAAAAAGTAAAATTTTGAGGCCAAAGGTCTCAAAGAAACGTTTTTCACACCATAATCTACAAGATAATATCTACAAACACACCATAACCTACAATCACACCATAATCTACAAACCAATTCTCCGATCCATTCAGTTAACTTTTCGGTTTTACGCTTTCAAGGCCACCTCAATATTTCAGCCCTTCCTGCTGGTAGCAATTTTTGTGGCGACACGCTTAGAAGGCTTAGAGTCGACAATCTTTATTTACGCTTTCTGTTAACACCGTAGTTTGTGCAGTCTGACGAGGTTTATTTTCATAATCATTAATTCAAGATTTTTTCTCCAGCAACAACTAGAAGTACTATTATAGTTGCTTGATACCTATACCTATGAAGATTGTTTCTCATGCGTGTAGTGAAACTATTCAATTAACGTTTTTTTCATGGTCTATAAGTGCTGTGTACTTAATTGTGGAAGGATGTGGGTGTTCAGTGAAGAGTGAAGACTGTGTTTGTGTTTTACCCGTACCAATATTTTCGTTATCATTCGATGAAATTTTACAAGTCAACGGGTTCAGACACGTAGCTTTCTCAAAAGTAAAAAGCTAATATTTTTGTGACTATCACGAAAAACTAAAACCTAATTGACAAAGAATATTGAATAATTACTTCAAATGTCTTTAAGTAAGTGTTGGGAATTGTTCCAAGCAACTTCTCCATGATATTGAATAAATATTTATTGAAAATTTCTTTTACACATTAATTGCATTGTTTTTTATTTTTATTTGTAATTGTGTTAGTACATTGCAAGTTACTTTATAGATACAAATAAAAGTATAGTATTTATTTATTTATTTACGTCAAAAACAGTTAAAAACTGCGTATGACGAGCTATGGGGAGAAGTGAATTTTGTGCACGTTTTCATAATTCTGTGGTCTCTATCCTAAACCATATTCTAGTCGAATTTTGAATACAGAAAAGAGAGTTTTTTTTCGAGTTTTGTTGACAAAATATTCGCTCCTATATAATAAAATATATTTTCAAAGGTAAATTAGCTATAAATTTCTGCCCTGAACCCTCATGTTCTTCATGAAAGAATAATACTTTTTGCCGCGATAATATGAAAATCAATAATTTGAATAACTATATTTCCCACTGAAATTCAGAAGACGTGCACAAATAATAAAGTTACATTTATGTCCAGAAGCAAAACAAGGGACCATCTCAGCATTTGCTCAAGGATCAGGGAAACTGGACGAAAAACCTGATCGAGATGGGGGCCATCAACGCAGAAACTGTGGTACAATACTTGTTACAGGTTCTTTAGAATTATACAGTCCAAATGATAAATAATTACATTAACTATCATTGTTAAAATTAATTCTACTTTCCTTTTTGATGCTCGGTATAATCTCGAATTGTATAGAAACAGTTATGCAGCAGAAAAGATTTTACTTGGGACTTAAACTTTTCTATTGAATTTAATCGTTTAATGTCTTCTGGCAAAGTGTTGTAGAGTAATGTACATGAATTGTATGTGCATTTTTTGTAGTGAGCTGTTGATACTGCCACCTGGTGAATATGATTACTACGTCGTGTGTTATACTTATAGACATCGGCGTTTGCTGAAAATATATTCCCGTCCTTAAGTAAGTCATTTTTGACAAAAACTACTGATTCGTAAATCAGGAGACAAGGTAATGGTAAAATTCCTAGATTAATAAAGAGTGACTTACAAGAATCACGTGGGTTGGATTTGCTTATTATTCGTACAATTCTTTTTTGTAATCTGAAAGTCTGTGAACTATAAGATGTGTTTCCCCAAAATATTATGCCATATCTCAGGCGGGAGTGAACATTGGCAAAATATACACAACGAGCTGTATGAAGGCTGACGGAATTTGAAAGAATTCTGAACGCGTAGCATAATGAGCTTAATTTTGTGTTCAATTCATTTAAGTGGGCATTCCATTTGAGGTTTGACTGAATTGATAGACCTAAAAATTTTGTTACATTAACATCAGTCAATGGCACACCGTTCATTTTCAATGGAGTACAGAATTTTTTATTTGATATGGAAAACTGCATTGAAACTGTTTTATTTTCATTTACTTTTAATTTGTTATTACGGAACCAATTTGAAACGTCTGATATTGTACTATTTACGGTTTCTTTGTTGCAAAGAATATTTGTATCATCCGCAAAGAGAACTGTTCTTCCGTTTCGAATCGCTAAGGGCATGTCATTTACGTATAATAGGAAGAGAATAGGGCCTAAAATCGATCCTTGCGGGACTCCTCGTACAATTGGCAAAGAACCGGAAAGGTGTGTACATAAAGTTCCATCATTCCAGTAAGGTATTTCTAGTGAGAGCGTAGGCTTCCGCGGCCGGAGTCAATATTAAGTTGGCTGTCCGGGTGACGCCGCGTCCATGGCAAAGGTGCCGACGTTTCGGTCGCCATTCTGCGACCTTCCTCATTACGCCCTGAGGAAGGTCGCAGAATGGCGACCGAAACGTCGGCACCTTTGCCATGGACGCGGCGTCACCCGGACAGCCAACTTAATATAAGGTATTTCTACTCTCTGAGATCGTTGTTTAAGGTACGAACATAGCCAATCTAGAGCAATACCACGGATTCCATACGAAGGTAATTTTGAAAGTAAAATGTTATGATCAATGACGTCAAAAGCTTTTGAAAGATCTAAAAATATTCCAATAGTTGCTTCGTTTTGATCCAATGATGAGGCAACATCCTTAAGAAAAGAAAAAATGGCTGTTTCCGTAGATTTTGATTTCCGGAATCCATGTTGGCAATTTGAAAACGCGTCGTGTTTATTGAGAAAGGTTTCCATTCGTACATAAAAAAGTCTCTCTAATATTTTTGAAAAAACTGACAAAAGAGAAATTGGCCGATAATTTTGAACTTCATTTTTGTTGCCTTTTTTGAAGAGCGGCTTAATCTTAGCTGTTTTAAAAATATCTGGAAAAATTCCGGTGCATAAGGATGCATTAAATATGTGAGTTAACGGGTGTATAATGGCTGGCGCGCACGTCTTTAACAAACAATCCGGAAATTCATCTAAACCGGCCGAATATTTATTTTTTAATTTACCGATTATTTTGAGAATTTCATAGGAAGAGGTTTCGGAAACGAACATAGTGTCTAAGACTTTTAGGGAAACGTCAGATGTTGAATTTTGTGGCTGAAAACCCTTAGTGAGATCGACAGCAATTCTCGAAAAGTATTGGTTAAAGAGACTAGCCACTGTTGCCGGATCGTTCACATCTCTATCGTTATCTTTTAAAACAACATTCTCTACAAGGTTTCTAGTTGGTTTGGTCGCATTTTTTACTATATCCCACATTGATTTTGTTTTGTTATTTGAGTTCAAAATATCCTGATCGTGTTTCATGATTTTAGCCTGCCTTATGACTTTTCTTAACAATGATTTGTATTTTTTAAAGTACAGGAGGAAATCTTGAGATACGTTATGATGCTTAGAAAAGAAAGAAAGAATTCGTTTGTTTTTACATGATGTTCTAATCCCTTGTGTTATCCAAGAATTGTTTTTGCGTGAAATATTTAATTTTCTTTCCTGAAGAGGAAAGCAAGTGTTAAAATGAAATGAAAGCGTTGAAAAAAAAGAATAATATTTATCGTTTGTATCAATAGTATTATAAACTGCGTCCCATGACTCCTGCAGCAAGTAATCAATGAATAATTTTATTTTACTTTTAGAAAACACTCTACTCATACGTGTATTATTTATTGTGTCATTGTTCGCATTACGTATAATGGTAAGAATTTGTGCATCGTGGTCACTGTATCCTAAATCTTTTGTTTCAATTTCATGTCGAGTAGCGGTTTTGTTAATTATAATTTGATCGATTGCCTTCTTTGAATTTACTTTGATCCGTGTAGGTACTTTTATTGTAATATCTAAATTGAAGGAATTAATTAAGTTAAGAAACTGCTCTTTCTCGCAAGATTCGACCAGAAAATCAATGTTAAAATCTCCACATACAACAATGGATTCAAAAGAGCGATTGATGACTTTGATAAGTGTTATCTCTAGTTTTTCTAAGAACAAAATGTAATCTGCAGCTCTCTTTGTTGGAGGCCTGTAGATGCAAAGCAATATCATTTTTAGCACAGGAAGATGTACAACAGAAATTTCAAAAACATTTTCAACGGAATACTCATTGAATTCCGTCAAGGAGATAGAATCAATATTATTTTTAACGTAAATACAAGAACCTCCATATGCAGGACTTTTATGAGATTCTCTTTTTCTACAATAATAGCCTGCGAGGTAAAAGTTTGGAATTTGGAAAATGCTAAGTTCATTAGGAGATAACCAATGTTCTGTAAAGCAAAGAACATCCATTTGATTTAAATCGCTCTGTAGAGCTGCCTCGATAAACTCAGTTTTATTTGAAAGGGATTGAACATTATGGTGCAATATCTTTATTTTTTTCAAGTACCTACACGAATGTTTTTCTGCTGCATCTGACTGTAGTTGCTATATATTTACTCCATTTTTACCTCGAGTGCGTGGTCGAAGGTTGTAATGTGTCCCAGCAGTCACAGGTTGTGAGGAAATAGAGGCGTCATTGGTAGTGGGAATGGAAGAAACGGGAGTAGGTTCACAGGAGGGGGTAAGAGGGTTCAGAATAAGGGTGGGGGTTGGGGAACGTAAGGAAGGTGAAAGGGATGGATTTTTGGCAGGAGGCTGCGTAGGACTGGAGTTGATGATGTATTGTGCAAGCTTTTCACCGACTGCATGTTTTCCAGCAAGGTTCATGTGGAGACCGTGCCGGGTGAAGTGTTTTACTGAGAGGAAATTCATTTCAAAAAGTGTTACATCTGTTTCTCTCAGTTGCAGTTTTAGTTGTTGGTTTGCGTGCTTAATCTCGCTGCAGAGTGTTGGCCTGTTGTACCAGAAGGGCAGAGTCGAGACTACAATGTTAGTATTTTACTAGTAGTATAGATAGTAGTAAGTAGTATAGATACAAATAAACACGTTTCGTTAACTACTTTCCCTCTTAGAATGAAAATTGAAGGATAGGGATGATTGTGGGGTCTAACATGCGAGAGTTCTCGCACGTGTACGCAGAGGTAGTGGGGGAAAACTTGTGCTATGGCACAACACAGAGAACAAACTTTTTAAAGTAGCTGAAGTAAAATAGCTTGAAATAAATGAAAACAAAAATCAAAACGCGCTAGCCTACAATACTACGTGAATCAATTAAAAAACAACTATATTTAAAATTATAGAAAGAATAGTGCAAGTCACCCGACAACTGCCAACGATCGCAGTCCAAACGCACGATTTAAATGTTGGCGATATCTGGAAGTATGAACACTAATGCCCAAGTGCAAACTCATATTGTAAATAAAACACCGTTTGATATTAAACTCAAGGTGTCGGTTCGTTAACATATTAAAAATGCAAACATTGTTTGAGCAACATTCCCATGTACCGAAGTGGGCTTACTAATGCCTACTAATTTTTTTCTAATGCTAACAAATGGTATTTAGTACTCAAAGGTGAAAACTTTAGTTTGATTATTCTTTGGCTCGGAATTGTTTTTTTTGAGGTAGGTAAGGACGCAGAAAATAATTCAATACTTTTTAGTAAACAAATAATTTTTCAATTTTCTCACCCCAGCAAGGTGGCACCCTGACTCTCCAAAACCAAATACTATAGAG
Source organism: Acheta domesticus (assembly GCA_031308135.1). NCBI lineage: Eukaryota > Metazoa > Arthropoda > Insecta > Orthoptera > Gryllidae > Acheta > Acheta domesticus. The sequence goes on from JAHLJT010009419.1 coordinate 160,820,885, forward strand.
ACAATACAGGACAGTTCCCCGTTCTTCCACGCAACCGATGGAAACAAGTTCCCACTAGCAATCCTATAGGATCCTGGTAATGTAGCGCAAAATAGAAATGTCAATGTGATTCTTACGGAAGAAACAAATATTTTTAAATTTACCTAACGAAATAAGACTTATTTTTACCTACTCTCGCTGTGATTTAATTATATTGAAGGGCTCAAATTACGGAAAATTTTAATGTACAATGTGTTATTATGGACATGAGAACATTGAACATAACATCTCCCAATTAAGTTATGTTATAGTTTTTAATGCATTTTATTACAAATAGAAGTCAAATTGTATTAAACTAGCTTCATTCATGTTCAGATTCCTTCAATTTTTACCTGTTTTTATCACGAGGAAATGTGAAGAACGAACGCGAGTTCTGCTGTATTTTATAATAAAGCCAAAAACTACAGAATTTTTTCCTGCCATACGTAGAATGATGTAAAGAACAGTATTGTAAAATATGTTTTCCAGAAATCGACCAGAAAGACAATCAAATGAAAAGAAATCAAGCAGACAACAAACACCAACAGAGCACTGAGGTTAGGGTGTATGAGTTATTACCAGGTTCTGCCACCAGATGGATGTTTCTCGATATATCGCGAAGTGTCCTGTATTGTCTTAATAGTATTTGCCAAAACCCACTCGGTTCTTCATAACAAATCAAGGAAAGTTAAATAATATTGTAATGAGTAGGTCTGTTTTGCTCGATCCGGTATTTTTGCACTACTTTACTTGGCTTTCTCAAGAGTAAAAACCTTTTCTATTATTTGAATATCAAGGAAAGCGAAAAGCTAACTCTCAAGGAAGATTGAAAAATTTCTTCAAATGTTGTTTTTAAAGAAGAATGAATTGTTCCAAGAACATCTCTCTATAATGTGGAATAAACTTTAATTGAAAATTTGTTTCAAACATCAATTGCATTGTTATTTTGTTTGATATTCTGTAAGTACATTAGTAGTTCCTCCCCTTTATGGACCCTGAACTCTCCAAAAACCCCTCCGTTCCTCATAACAAATCAAGGAAATTCAAATAATATTGCAAAGAGTAGGGTTGTACTTGCTCGATCGGTATTACGCACTATTTTACTTTGCTTTGCTTTCTGAAGAGTAAAAATCTTTTCTATTAGGTTTGTGACTAACAAGGAAAGCGAAAAGTTAACTCTCAAGGAGGAGTGAATAATTTGTTCAAAGTTGTTTTTAAAGAAGCATGAATCGAGAGCATCTCTCTATAATGCTGAATAAACTTTTATTGAAAATTTGTTTCCAACATCAATTGCATTGTTATTTTTGTTTGATATTCTGCAAGTACATTACAAGTTACATTTATATATTAAAAAAATAAACATGTTTCATTAACAACTTTCCTTCTTAATAGAAAGGATAGACAAATGGATAGGGAAAGGGTGGGTTTTAACATGCGAGAGTTCTCGCACGGGTACGCTAGTTACATAACTTTCCCTATACTAGGCCTACGTACTAGTATATACTCCGTATATACGTACGTATATGGGAAAGTAAAAATAATGAAATGATTGATTATTTTGAAACATTAGTACCTGGAAATGGCAATAAAGTAACGTAGCATATTTACAAAGAAGTCAGCGTTACAAGACCAAGCCAACTCAACCATTGACACACTAATTCAATGGATCCACCAAAACAAACATCCTAAATAGAGACGAAACAATCAAAATGCCCATCCGCAACTCCCACTCAACATAACAATAATCACGAAATTTAAAATTAGAATGCAAAGGCATCACATAAGCAGAGAAAAATAAATTTCTTTAAATCATCCAACCTCAAGTAGAACACACCTAGAAGACATTAATCGAAAATTGAGCAAACTCAATTATGCTCTTAGAATAATAAGGAACAATACCATTGATACAGTTCGAACAATGTACTTTGCAATGATCGCTCTATTATCAAATATGGAAAAATAATCTGGGACCAAGTAAACCGCACCAAGTGAAATTGGTTTATGCAATAATGGCTGGGCCTGAGATGAGTGGGCGAGAGCGTTGACAGTCATAGTAGCTTCCTTCCTGACCCTCTTATCACTCACGTAATTTTGTTTAGTTCTACAGGCATTTAAAGGGGCATTTTTGGATATCGTGGTGGTCTGTGAGACCGGTAGTTTCTCTTTCCGTATTTTTCGCAGCGGTATGTGAGACCGTTTTTTCCTCCAAGTGTGTAAGTGGTCTGTGAGACGGATGTTTCCATAAACGCTCTTAGGTGGCTTCCTCAAATATTTATTTAAAATTTTACTTTCAAAACGTTGATGTGGATCGCCCAATTCATTCGGACGACCCCAGCTCAAGATAAACTTTCCTACTTAACCTATACTTCTTGTATGCAAATCTATTGAAGGGTCTAACAGGAATGTCACTTTAGACAATTGATTTAATTCTGCACAAGTTGTTGAACTGATAAGAAGAAAATTAACTTGGGACATTAAAAAAAGGACAAAAATGATTCCTGATGAATTCCTTGCTGGCCCACTAAGACCAGTTGGATCAACACTGTACGGATTTAGAGAACGGAGGAGGCTGTATAAGCAATTTCAATGTTTTTACCATTATTTTCATGTTTTGTAATTATAAAAAAAATTAGAATACTCTAAAGAAATAGCAGAATTGATTGAAACAGGTCTATAATTTATTTTACCTTTACATCTCACATTCAACCCCCAATAACAAGTGGCAGTCTCTGACACCAATGTTTCTCTTTGCGCTATAAAAATCATGTTCCCATATAAGTGTTACAATACAAAAGAAAATCATATGGACAAAAATGTCCTGTAGGCCACAGTTCAAAAGCTTAACTTACGTCCACTGCCTTGTACATTAATTTATGAAGTCCTCATGTTTATAAAGAAAAAACAACAAACAATTACTAATTCATCTCAAGCTTACTCATAAAACCCCAGGCAGGCATATAATCTTCAAATACATGGCTTCAGAAACACACATGGCAACCTTCACAATATCACTTCAGGAAGGACTTCGCGACCACCATCGCTGTTATGGAATTCATACATGAAATCATTGGAAATTTGGAAGCAAATAGGAAAACAACAAATACATTCAATGATTTTTCAAAGGCATTTGATAGTGTATCTCACGAAAAAAAAGTTGACAAAACAAGATTATGGAATAAGGAGTGGAGTTAATGATTTCATCTGATCATACCTCAAAGGGCGTGAGCAATGTACAGAGATCTTCTGGCAATCTGAAAATTTTTTCTTCGACATATTAAATTTGGATACAATAACCACAGGTGTTCCATAAGGAACTGTGCTTGAACCTTTGCTATTACTAATATGTTAATGATATTCTAAGATTATCCGATTTCTCTGTCTCTATCTTTTAAAAATTTATAGTTGCATCAACTACACAGATTATTATCTCTGTAATTTCTTATGCAGATGATAAGCAGTGGGAAAAATCATCATCAATAAACTAATCTGACTGAATCTTTAAAATCAATTAAAAGTTATTTGTCCATAATCAAACTGAAATAAAACATTGATAAAACTGTATTCATCAATTTCAAGTACCAACACCAAAACATTAAAGTGGAAGTAGACAATGAATCAGTAAATTAAACTGATTGTCAAGTTCCTAGGAATAATCGTAGATCAAAACCTAACTTATAACAAAAGTCAACACACTTTGTGTTAAAATAAACTCCAATATGTTTCTCTTGAGACCCTTTTCTAGATATCTCGAACCAGAGATGCACATCTTTCAGTCTATTATGACATAAACTTCTCACAATTTGAATACGGTAATGAAATATGAGGAGGTACAACACAAAAAGATGTTATTAGATTAATGGATCTACAAAAGAAATGTACCACAAGCATTTTCAAACAATCTGAGACAGTCCTGTAAAAATGTCTTTTTCAAATATGAATTACTTACTCTTGTGGCACTCTACTCTTACTAAGTATTACTATTATTGAGAAGGAATCAGAATCAATATCTTGTGGGTAATAAAATCATATATAACTTCCATACTAGAGGTCATATGAACTATCACTAGAAAGTCTTCAATAAACAATGAGCCTTTCTGCATTGCTGCACAACTGTTTAATAAACTCCCAGTTACCATAAAATCAGCTGATGATAAATAATTCAAAACACTGCCTAAATGTCACCATATTAGTGTGTGTCCATGTAAGAAATTTGGATTGCTTGAACTTTTCTGTAATTAAAAATCATGTACTTCTACAAGTGACCACTCTTTGTATGTCGTTCAATTCAATATGGCAATGTACTATTTAGTAATATAGTCAATAATGTAATATGACAGAATATTGTAAGCAGATACAATTATTATTAATATGTAATGTGCTTAAGTTATTGTAAGTTAATTAAACTACTAAGATACTAGAATTACTCTCTTTAATTGTAAGTTATTTGCCACTGTAACATAATCTGCTAGTTTATTAATGTAATGCATTGTTAATGATTAATTTGTTGATGGGACTTTTGTGCAATTAAAAATAATGTAAATTATTACAATGTTAATTACGAACAATTATTATAATGTTAATTACAAAAGCGCCAAGCGCTCAACACCCCGAAAGGGACTTAGGGACACATTGCGTCACATCAACGCATATATAGACACAACAAATGGTATAAAATAAATAAATAAATAATAAAAAAAACAACAAAAAAAACAAAACATTTGCATGTTTCATTAATCATGTAATTTATCAACTAAACTATTTGCATTGTTACTGTCAGTTATGTAATTAAATTTAATTTCCTTTACAACTTAAATTAATTACGTGTATTTCAACCAGTAACCTATATTTTTAAATGTAATTTATCAATTTTATATCCAAAACCCTAGTTTTTTTGTTGCTTCATTTACCACAGGCTTCAAAGATCACACCACTCAGATTTTAACACTTCAAACAGAATAAAAAATTACAAGACAGGCAACATGGAAACAATAAAATTTCAAAAATTGCTCAAATTAGAAAATTGGAATGAAGTGTATATGGTAACTGATACCAATGACACATTTAGCTCATTCATAAATACATAATTAAGACATTTCACTTTTCCTCAAAAACTCAAATCGTGGATAACCAAAGGCATTTAAGTGTCATGTAAAAGAAATCACATGTAAAAAATATTAGCGCATAACAACTGTACTGCCAACTTCATTAAATGTTTGATTCTAAAAAGTAATCAAACAAGCAAAAATTATGAAAATGAAAAGTACACTCAAATGCATGTAACAAAACAAAAGCTACGCGGGACACTGTTCAAAAGACTACAGCACCAACTAATAATGAAAAACAAAGGGCTCTACTACAAAAACCAAACTTCACAAGATGAAAAAGAAATAGCTGACACTCTCAATGAATATTTTTCACAAACTGGTAAAAAATTAATCTCCTAACACAAACAATAAAACACACCAACCAAACACTAATCGTAAATTTCATATTTTTAAATAAATAAATAAAATTTAAAAAAACTCTGAAATTTTTAAAATCACTGGAATAATGCAGAATAAACACTCAGCAGTCCTGGATAGCATTTCAGATTTTCTTACCAAACACAGTGCTCCATGTACAGTGCAACCACTCTCATATTTGTAATTACACAAAAACTACTAACTTTTGCAAAAATCTCTTCCTTCAATTTTGTAGTTTTGAAATTGATTTTTGCAAATTTCCAAAAATTGGGGATTTCAGCAAAACCTGCATCACTCTCTTAAATGTCCTTAGCACTATTTAATAAAATTTTATCAAAATCTTTGGAGCCATTTTTTTTCAAAATGTCTGAGGGGCTCCATGTAAAGTACACGTCAAAATGGAAATATCGATTTCAAATTCCACGAGCCACGACATAAGCCGGAACGATTACGGAATATCAATTTTGGAGAAAAAGCTAAACAGTTGAGGCGCTAGCATTGACCATGGATGATTTGCGATCAATTGATTTTGCAGTATCAAGAACCAACAAAATCTGGATTCTGGCTACACCACATGTTAGAGGATTTTTTTTCTAAATTTAGCAACAGGAAGTACTGGCACATCCCGTCCTGCCCTTGTAAAATTGCAGTTGAACTGATGTAGGAGAATGCCGGACCAAAATTCTATTTCCTTCAACCTGGATTTGCTAGATGCCCTAGGCATTGTTAACACTAATAATGTTAAATCACACCTCAATGAATACTATTATTGTTATTATTAATATATTATTAGTAAGAACTGTTGTAATTAAGCTGTAAGATCAATGACACCAACTCGATCAGGGTTTTTGTCCTGTTTCCCGCAATCCTTTGAGCAAATGCTGAGATGGCCCCCTTGCTTGATTTCCGGACGGTAAATATAACTTCACTCTGTCCAAGTTTTCTTGAGCTCCCTTTGCTAGACATGAAAGGAGTGGACGGTTAATTATTTGTTAGCAGTGTATTCAAAATCAAAATTGAATGTTGCTTGCAGTTCTTTCACACAGAGGTAAACATTTCTTATATTAAAATACCTTTACTTGTAGTAGTGTGTAGTATGAGAAAGTAGGAATCCTGGAGCTCTGGAAAACATGTGCACCTGCATGCACCATATCTGATTCGTCATACATGTTTCAAATTGTATATGTGACTCCATAAATATTATTATTATTGTAAAGTAATGTAAACTTATTAAATTATTATGTAAGTTAATACAGTTTAAAAAAATGTAATTCTTACTGTAATTTAAATTTATTTCTAGGCAGACTTTGCTTGATACTTTCTGAAAGTCTACAAGCAATAAACTATTATTATTATTATTATTCACCAACCTATGGGCACAAGCACTTGCACCAAAAGGGTACATTCTCAAAGGAATACAATTCAACAAATTACCAAAACATCTGAGACACAACAGGATTACACAGGTTCAAGAATAAACTCCAACATTTCCTTGGGAATAAACTTTAGTAGAGAGTTCAGGAATACTTCAGTAACTGATAAATGCAATCTGATTTCAGGTGCTGCAGTAGGATTAGGTGTAGAAATTCAAAACCTGCCTCTTACCAACCATTTAAAAAATTAAATATTGAATGTACTAATGGTTAAAATATATGTAGTTGTTACTATAATTGATACGCACAGTCATTACTGTTATTGCTATTATTATAAGTAGAGCCCGGAAGTTCAGACATTTATTTGACCAAAAATGGGTAAGCATTTATTTTATTAACATACGCATTAAAGAGAGGCATTTATTCTAGCTAATGTAGGGATGTAGAAAGGCATGTAAACAATGACTAGTCACATTTAAAATAGGTAAGGATTTAATTATTAATAACTATTGTAAAAAATTAATAATCAAAATTATTCATGTTTTTCATTTTAACATTAAAATTTACATTTGCACTTAACATGAAAGGAAACAAAGATTTTCTTGGTTATCTCGAATCCACATGATAATAATATTCATATTGCAAATAAAACAAATTGTACCCATCACACCATATTACGGTGCAATGGGTACCACTTTTGAAATTTGAAATGGCAATACTGAAAATTAATAATCAAAATTATTTTTCGTTCTTTGCAATTTTGTAATCACCAAGCACTTGGTGTAATCATAAACAGAGAGCTTTCATTCAAAGGGATCTGAGGCCATACTCCAAGTAGGTTGGAATTCCTTGTAAGCAAGGAAAGCGTAGTATGTCGGCATCAATGAAGAAAATAAAAAAGCTTGACTGGCAATCTCTTCCATTTTCATTTAGATTTTTAACAGTGCCCCTGCTTCCACGGAAAGAAAATACGACTGTGCCGTGTAGTTTTGGCTTGCTGGTATATATCCAGCTTGAACGAGATCGATGAGAGAAAAAAATAGCAAAATAATGACATAAGGCATAAATACAAAATGGCAAATATAAGCATCAGAAGATAACACAGGCAAAATGAAAATCTACTAAAACCAGCAGAAGCACGATCAAGTGATTCCTATAGTCCTGAAATAGTAACAATACAAAAAAGGCATTTTGCCAAACTTCCAGGCTCTAATTATGTGTAGTAGTAATAGTAGTAGTAAAAGGAATATACTAAGTAAATTTTATTTTAGACAAAATAGAAATCTAGAAATGTTAAATTATTTTGCTACTAAAATTACATCCAGTAATAACTAGGCCTACTGTGTAAATACATAATTATATTACATTATATTACAATTATAGTATCTTAGAATTATAATTCGTACGTCAATGACCCCATCTCAATCAGGTGCTTTTTTTTTCCCCGGTACCTTGAGCAAATACTGAGATGACCCCTTGTTTTGCTTTTGGGCTGCCCAAACACTGAACCTTCAGTTTCTGCACTCGAGAAGATGTGTGCAATTGTGCTCCTTCCATACGTGTATTTGATTTGTTATACACGACTAACATAAATGTGACTCAAATATTATTTTTATTATTATTGTTATTTGAGGTCACTTCATCATGTAGTTTACACAGCAATATACACAATCATGTATTTTAAAAATATTAAACATTAAATTAAAAAAACAAAACACATTAATACATACTGAAAAATTAGTTCAAATATTTATCACCCCTAGAATATCAGTAAAGGGTTGACAGACACTGTGCCCAATCATCCCTCTAGTTTTGGAACATCAACATTTTTCTCCTTGCTTTGAAAATCTAAGGTCTTTTTTTCAGGTAAACTGCACAGCCAAACAAGTGACAAATAAAATAAAATTTATAAACAATTCCAAATTTTAAAATACATGATTACTGATTACATGATTACATTTAACAAAATGGAAATGAAAAACACTCTCCTTATATGAAACTATGAAGAAAAAAGATTTTCGAAGTTAAACTTTAATGTTCACATACAGAACAGCATACTACATACACATGTGATTTATAATAATTTTCAATAATCACTAAACACACTTGCTTTTCTCCTTTTCACCAGTGGTATTTGTAAAGACGATGGCCCTCTGTAAATAAAAACAAGAAAGTTATATGTGAAGACGATAAAGATACCATTTTTCTTTTAATTGTTACTTACTGATCTTTCCATAGTTAATGACATAGAAGAAAGTCATGGCACCAAAAAGGAATTGAATGTATGGAGCCATCCCACCCCTCTTTGCATGGATATACTTATGTTGCCATCTCCACCAAGCTAGAAAAAAATATTAGCTTTTATTTTTTAACAGTTTAAAATGTGTATCACTCCTCCTGCCTCATTAAAAAAAATAAAATAAAAATGAGTACAACAGCATGTTACATACTTACCCCTGCTCGTTGCCGCGGCAATTGCTTGGGGACCCTTGTTACGCCTGGCAATCCAGCCACCCAACTCCCCCAATTTAACCTGGCTTAGTGGAGTATCAGCTGAAATATATTGAAGTTCGGTAAAATTGTGGGGAACATCGTAACCTATTACATAACTATTTGAGAAATAATTTACCAGCACTTGAAGGGTAAATACAATTAGTTTTAAACACTTAAGTCATCCAAATACTTGCAAGATTACCTATTTAAATGCCACATTTACAAGAACTCCTTTAAATTCAGCACAAGATACGGGGAATGGGAAAGATTACGGGAAGGTATAAAAAAATAACATACATCCATTTTAACCTCTTTAATAAATTTATCTAAAACACATTCATTACGTACGTTTTCCGTAGTATCGTGCCGGGTCGTACGGGCCGTGAACTTTTGGATTATACTCAGCTGGATAATCGCCGAACGCCATTTTCGATGAATTTCTACACGACTCCAATAGACGAGCACAAGACGAGGGCAAAAAAGAGAACTTGCAGTTGCAAGGAATCTACATTCGGTCATATTCGACAACGTTCGATTGTGTTCGCCTCGGAGGAATCTCATTCAAGGAGAAATCCAATTAGTTCTTAACTTCTCCGATAGTGATGAGCATGAATGGCGCAAGATTCAAACCAAGAGCGCTGTAAGCCCAATGGGGTCTATTTAGCCCCCTTGGTTCCAAACATTAAATGAGAGCATGGGCGCATAAGCGTTTAAAATTCACCACGCCTATTCTTCTTTTAAAGAAATATGCTTTCAAACCTCACTGGCGAAATAAAAGGTGAGAATAAAGAAGATTAACCAAATTGTGTAATGTAATTCATTGTGCTAGTCAGTGCTTAATTTCTAAAATTTTTGGTACTGGAACGTTTGACAAACTGATTAATTTAATACACATTTATTATTTTTTATTTCTTAATTCATTGATTAACAATTATAAATACATTTTCAAATAAACATAATTTAAATTAATGTATGTTGTAAAATTTACATTTATTTAATAATTGTTACTGGACATAATGATGATCTTTTTCGAAAATTTACTATTTTTACTTTCACGTATACTATACATATTTTCATATATATTTAGACGTATGATTGAGTGACTTTTATAAGTTAATCATATATTCTATTCGTGTCAATTGGTTTTATTTAATTTAAATAAATTCACATTTAATACATTATGTACTGAGAAAATAATAATGAGCATTTTATAAAGGTTTTCACAATTCCAACAATTTTTCTTCCCACTGACTCTTTCTACATCTTTCCTTACTTTCAGTATTTAAAGCTGTATATCATCCAGACTAGAGCCAGGAATTACATATTTAGAAGAATCAAATAGATGAAGAGGAGGGCCAGTAATTTTTAAAAATAATTAACTGGATAAAGTTTCCATTTTTAAAAATGTTCTAAATGCAGTTACAATTAAATTCATATGCATTTCTCTCACATTCGCTGGATGAAATAGTTACTGATTTCATTGCATTTGAAACTTCGAGTAGACTGTCCGGTAATGTCTTCAATTATAAATATTCTTGAAAACCTGATATTGTCTCTCATTCAGTTTAAATTTTTCATTTCATTTTCTCCATAATTCAATGGGACATTTTTGGGCCAGTGTTTCATTTCTACCACTTTTGCTAAAGTGACAAGTTCTTGATCATCTTCACCAAGCAGTCTTGTTTCAATTGCTTGTTTAATTTCTTCTTAAAATTTGATAGGATTCAGAGGATCTTTGTTGATGAATCCATAATAAAGTTGCTATGGGTAATTTTATTCAAAAGCCCACTAAAAATGATAGTGGGCTAAAAAGTTTCATTGTTGTTTCTTCTTGGATCAATTTTTGCTTCTTTGAAATGGCGCAGTAATGCTTTTCCACACAGCTAAAACAGATCTGAAACTGGAAACAATCAATCACACACTCAATATTCTTCCAATTTTTAATAGTTCTGTTTCCAACAAACTTGCTTGTATGTTCAATTATCTTCTGTTTTTTCATGAGCATGGTATAAAACATATATAATTTATCGATTGAAGCTTTAGACCTGTTCATTCCAGAAACTTACATCAGTAGCCTACGTCAGAAACTGAAAGTTCAAGTCTGTGTTTCGCACAATGCCAAATAAGAGAGAAGAATATTTCTTTAAACAACACCCCAACACCATTCTTTTTCCCAATAATCACTGCTACACCATCATGTGTTAAACTTATTAGATAATTTTCCAAACATGAGTTGGTCATTCAGTAAGATTGAAGTTATTTAATTACAGAATCAAACACACCTTTGGCTGTTACACTATTAAGCTCAACCAGGTCTAATTAAAATTAAGCAGAGTACTTATACTTTCTTCTAGTATACAGACAGTATTTTTTACTTAAGGCACTTGATTCATCAATAATCCGATTTTAGTATTTGAATGATCTATTTTATTTACTAATTTCCTTTCGCACATCACAACTAATATGCTCCATAATTTTAGTACAAGATTTATTAGAATTTAAAGTGTGTTCCATATTTAGTCCATTTAGTTCCTGCAAAACAATTTTGAAATTGTTAAAGGACTGATTTTCCCTGACAACTTTATATGCAGTGTGAAACATTTTTGCAGCCACTTCTTTCTCATTAGAATGCTGTTGCAATATTATATTCTCAAATGTTTTTTCACCTTCCAAAATTGTACTTTGTGCTATTTTATGTCCTGCATATTCTGTGTGTTCAAACATCTCTTTTCAATGAAGAGTACTGTTTATCTTTAGCATTTCCATAACTGTTTATTTCACCATTAGTCCACTCTTTTGAAATTTATATGCCCGTTTGCATTGATTTAAGACAACCATTCATACTTTTTGCAAAATTCATTCTTTCGATCATATGTCCAACAATTAGGCAGACTACTTGTTATGATTTCATTATTAACTTCACATTGTTTGTCTACGAAATGGTGTATAGTGTCTTTGGAACTTCCATCAGAACTGTTTCCCTTTTAAGCTGTTGCATTCACTAAAATGGAGTTGGGAGGAAGTGTCACTTTTATGTGGCCATCTTTATTCACAATTGTCTTAATTTTCAATGGGTCTTTCTTTCTTAAACTCTAGTTGAAAATAAGCGCTGATCCTTTTCATGATGCCACTAATGGTTGTATCTCCACTTCAGTCAGGTTCTTTGGGAAAAGCAGTGCTCAACTGAAGAAAACAATACTTAAATCAGGGAAAATGAAAAAAATCATAATTTAAATATTGATTAACTTTTAAAGCGGATATATGGTATTGTTTTGAAATATAATTCAATAATAACGAAAAACAACTGAATTACGCCGTCCGAGTACACCCTGGGTTTTTCTGTCTTGGCGGGTGGGGGCTTGGTTTCAGGATGCAATATCACAAGTATTTCGCGTCGATCTCGGTCGTGCCGCTAAGAGTCGCGTGATCGCCAATGCTGCTCCATACAATCGCGATCATGCGACTCCTAGTGGCATGAGCGAGGACGACGCGAAATACCGTGAAATATTCCATCGTGAAGAGAAGCCCCCACGCGCCAAAAAATAAAATCCTAAGTATAAGTGGCGGTATTTCTGGCATAATTTTAATTAGCCGCAGGTTCGGGAAGGTGACAAGGAACTTTGACAAGGCATGCTATCTAGTGAAACTTTCTGGTTATTCATTCTGAATCGGGTTAATCATTCTGAATTTTTCCAGATATTTTTAAAACAGCCAAGATTAAGCCGCTCTTCAAAAAAGGCAACAAAAATGAAATTCAAAATTATCGGCCAATTTCTCTTATCGGTCAGTTTCAAATTCAAAATTATCGGTCAGTTTTTTCAAAAATATTAGAGAGACTTTTTTATGTGCGAATGGAAACCTTTCTCAATAAACACGACGCGTTTTCAAATTGCCAACATGGATTTCGGAAATCAAAATCTACGGAAACAGCCATTTTTTCTTTTCTTAAAGATGTTGCCTCATCATTGGATTAAAACGAAGCAACTATTGGAATATTTTTAGATCTTTCAAAAGCTTTTGACGTCATTGATCATAACATTTTACTTTCAAAATTACCTTCATATGGAATCTGTGGTATTGCTCTAGATTGGCTATGCTCGTACCTTAAACAACGATCTCAAAGAGTAGAAATACCTCACTGGAATGATGGAACTTTATGTACACACCTTTCCGGTTCTTTGCCAATTGCACGTGGAGTCCCGCAAGGATCGATTTTAGGTCCTTTTCTCTTTCTATTACACGTGAATGACATGCTCTTAGCGGTTCGAAACGGAAGAACAGTTCTCTTTGTGGATGATACAAATATTCTTTGCAAGAAAGAAACCGTAAATAGTACAATATCAGATGTTTCAAATTGGTTCCGTAATAACAAATTAATAGTAAATGAAAAGAAAACTGTTTCAATGCAGTTTTCCATTTCAAATAAAAAATTCTGTACTCCATTGAAAATGAATGGTGTGCCATTGACTGATGTTAAAGTAACAAAATGTTTAGGTCTATCAATTCAGTCAAACCTCAAATGGAATGCCCACTTAAATGAATTGAACACAAAATTAAGTTCATTATGCTACGCGTTCAGAATTCTTTCAAATTCCGTTAGCCTTCAAACTGCTCGTTGTGTATATTTTGCCAATGTTCAATCCCGCCTGATATATGGCATAATATTCTGGGGAAACACATCTTATAGCTCCCAGACTTTCAGATTACAAAAAAGAATTGTACGAATAATAAGCAAATCCAACCCACGTGATTCTTGTCTCTATTAATCTAGGAATTTTACCATTACCTTGTCTCCTGATTTACGAATCAGTAGTTTTTGTCAAAAATGACTTACTTAAGGGCGGGAATATATTTCCAGCAAACGCCGGTGTCTGTAAGTATAACACACGACGTAATAATCATATTCACCAGGTGGCAGTATCAACAGCTAACAACAAAAAATTCACTTACAATTCATGTACATTACTCTACAACACTTTGCCAGATGACATTAAACGATTAAATTCCATAGAAAAGTTTAAGGCCCAAGTAAAATCTTTTCTGCTGCATAACTGTTTCTATACAATTCGAGACTAAACCGATCATCAAAAAGTAAAGTAACATTAATTTTAACAATGATAGTGTGATGAACCGATGCTCAAACACAAAAAAGGGGGGGGGAAAGGCACCGTCACACCGAAGTGTGTCGGTATTCAGATGACAGGTGTGCCTGTGAAATTTGTAAGTGAATGGGCGCCAAATGAACACTTACCAAACGGGCAAACGAACACATCCGGCACCAGCTTATGAGCACCTCAGGGATGAGCACTCTGTTTCAATGAGGGCATGCACAGGGTTTGGCAGAAACAAGCTTTTTCGAATTTCCTTCAATGTGTTGTTCGCTTGAAGGACGAAAACACGTTTATTGTTGCTTTTAAATTACAATATGCTTTCTTCTTGTTACTTAACCACCCATTATTTAAATTTTAATCTAATTTGACACTTGCTCAAATTTCTGTTTGTTTCTTAAAATTGTCTTTGACATTACTGGTGTGAATGACATAGTGGTAGGTCCGTACCTCGAGTCGACGAATTGCACACCTGTTGTCGTTCCGGCTGGCGCTGTCCCAGGCAGGATAAAGGTCAGGTGCCGCCGTTCGAGATGTCGCTATCAGGACGGGCGTCGCAGGAACTACAGCTCGCGTATACGGGATTCCGCCTCTCGCCGACCGGAAGTTGTTGAGAAGAGCCACGGGCGTTGAATAGCGGGTTAAAGCCGTCAAACGCCACTTTACCCGTGTCAATGCAGCCACGATAGCTCGGCTGATTGATTAAATCCCTCTGGATTTCTGCTGTTGTCAACCAATCCTCGACGTGAAGTTTTTTACAAGTTAAATTTTTCAAATGCTTTCTCCGAATATTCCCTCTGAAGATATTATATGTTCTCGAAACGTTTGTGCTCTCTCTGAAGTTTTTGTTCTATCTGCCCAAGTTTCTCTTCTCTCGCCAGCCTCTGTCACGTATCCCTACTCTTCCTTACATGGCTGCCTTGCCCTATCACGTGATTGCAATTTCTAATGTTATTGGCCGAAATTTTGTGTTCTGGAAGATTCTACTCAAGTCTGAAGCTAATAGGGCACTTCTTAGGGTGATGTCATTTTCTGGGCATCCCATTGGCTCTCTTTGTTGTTTTAGATTTCGCCAGCGCCGCAGGCAGATAATGCAAGCCCACCCGGCCGCCTTTGCGGCGCCTCATGTGATTTGGGGATTTTCGTACACACCGCAGGGAGGACTTCTTAATCAACTAGTTCCGGTTCCTAAGTGGACAATGCTGGGCCGTCCAGCCGGGGCGTGCCCGGGACGATCCCTGGAGGCAGCCCGTCACTGTGTGCTTTTGTTATTTGAAGACGGGGTTGGGAAGGGGGCGCAGTTTCTGGCGCGCGAATTAAGTTCTTAACATCAAAATTCCAGTTTTTAAAAAGGAAAATTTATTCTTGAAGAATAGTACACCAAATTTCTTAGAATAATGACGACGAACATGAACAGAGTCCCGAAGAACAATGCTGGAGAGAGCTCTTCGGTTTTAGTATATATAGTTTTGACCTGTTTACAAGTATTCGAAAGTATATGAAAGTAACCCAGATTTCTCTGGGAATCTATAAGTGCACACTTGTTTGTCGTGCATAGGAATGCCTTTAGGTCAGGGGATGTAATTCCTCCTCCCTTAAGATGGAGCTCTCCTGAGATCCATTACATGTGATGTCTTCATTACATTCAATATTTTCCTTTCTACATTTTTTGTACAGGTAATACAGTATAATACATATAAATGCACAAAGCATAATAATGCTTAAAATAATCGTGAGAGTTACATGTGTTGTTGCATGGATGAGCAACGTTTCGTCCTTAATTTCAAGTAATTTTTGTTGTATATTATTTACATTGGTTTGATTAAATTCTAATAGATACAATTTTTGTTTTGTTTTTACATGTAGTTGAACCACTTCTGGTAACTTAATTCTAAATGTATCATTTCTATTTATATAATATTCATTATTGATATACAGGTTACAATAATTTCTTATAATACTAGTTTTTTTAATTGAGAATTCTTCTGACTTAGGTTTACATTGGTTTATACCATGTATTACATTATGTGAAATAACAATTACCTCGTCATAAAGTTGTAAAGTATTAGTTCTAGTCAATTTTACATTTATTGTTTCGCAAGTTGATAAATCTCTTAAGTTACATTGAAAATTCTGGTAACCAGTTGGTTGATAACATATATCTTTACAGTTTTCATTAGTCCATAACCTATCTCCATACTCATTTTCCAGTAAGTAATTTGCAGGTAACTTCAAGGTCATATTATGCATGTTTGGTATCGGTACAATACGTTTGGTTTGATATACAGTTGGTCTTAAAATTGGAACATTCAAAATAAAAGTTACAGTGTCTGACGTTCCTACTCCATTCATTTTACATTTTTGTAAGAATTCATAGATATGGTTATATTTGTTGAATAACAATTGTGATGAGTACAAATCTTGTAATTGATTTAATAAAGTGTTAATCTCATCATACTGAAACAATTCAAGATTTATATTTTGAGTCTGTATAGCATTAATTGTTCTCTCTATTATGAGTACATGATCTTTTAATAAAGATATTTGACTCTGAAATTGGAATTCAAGGTACAAATGGTCAATTCTTGATTGAACCCGTTCTAAGTACAAACGTGTTTCATTTTCATTCTGTTTAATAATGTTAAGCTCTTTTTCATATCTATCTATAGTTTGCTTGGCAATAGTAGTGACTGAGTTAATTTCCTTTTTGAGTATGTTTTGATTTTCTTTACGGATTTCTAATTCTTTTTGAAGATTTTCTAGGTCGTTGTTGTCAGGATTGCCAGTAACCCATTTGATAATGGTTCCAACACCATTTATTATTCCTCGTTTTTGACGAGTTTGTGTTATTTTAAATATTTGATTTTCTAAGGCTAGCATTTCTCTATGTAATTGAACACTGAGGGTCGTATTTCCCATTTGATTGTTAATAATTATATAATTTGATAAGAGACTATAATATGCTTGCTTTAATAAAGTAGTATTATATATATAATATATTTTATGATAATGAGAGAGTAGCTGGACAGGTTTTAATTCTAATTCAATGTACGGTGTTTCTGGTGGTATCTCTTGAATGTCCAGGCCTTGGACTCTCGGTAACAACAGGGTTGTCAGGAATATTATTACTATCCGGATCATTTTCCTGAAAAATATTATCTCTTTTAATTCTATTGATTGCAATATTTTTAATTTGCTTAGTTCTTGCTACAAGTACTTGGACTACTTTGTCATTTAATTGATCTATTATGATTGCCTTTTCGTACCGGGGGGATGTTTTGCTTCTTTCATTTTTGTAATCTTTTATGAAGACCACCTGATCTTTCTGAAAATTATAATTTTGTCTGTCTACGTTTCTACGATCTAAATTGCTCGCCTCCTTTTGACTTTGCCTCTGGGTAATTTCTTGGTAAAATGGGAGTAAATGGGTTTTGTACAGGTTTATGAATTCATTTCTGTAATGTTGCTCTAAATCTGGGATTAGGGAATCATTGTCATCACGAGGTCCATATAGAAGAGTGAAGGGTGTATAGTTTGTCAAAGAGTGTACAGATTGGTTATAGATAAGTGTAGCTGTTACAACTAGTTCTTCAATTGGAGTTGTTTTATCTTGTATTCTTAGAACGCGTAGTTTCTCGATGATTGTGCTATGCAACCTCTCTATTGGTGAGTTGGATGAAGGGTTCTTTGGGGTGGTAAAATGAATTTCTACTTTATGAAGTTTGACAAATTCTTTAATTAAATCCCTATTAAATTCATTATCAGCCGTTATTTTCTTAGGTATATTATGATGTGAAAGATAATGTTTCAGTTTCTTAGTTAGGGTTGTGGAATTACTGTCGGTGATATAATACAACTGAGCGTATTTTGAGAAAAGGTCGATTAATGTCAGAAACTTTCTTCCTTCTAAAGTAAGAATGTCAATGAAAACATGTTCCATGGGTCGTGTTGCTATTAGAGGTCCTTGAATTTTGGGTTTGTATGGATGCCTATCATACTTAGCCTGTTTGCATATTTCACATTTATTGATATAGTTGATTATTAATTGTTTCATTTTAGGAGTATATATCCTTTGATTGAAGTGTGCTATTGTTTCAATTATTCCGTTGTGATTCTGAGAATGGTAGTGTATTAATTTTTCCAAGAAATTTTCTTTTGCTAAGAACGCAGTTACTTTGTTACATTTGGTAAATTTTGTTTCACTATTGAAAAGTTTTTGGGTTAAGTTTATAAAAATCTTTTCGATTTCTGGGTCGTGAAAATAGACCGCATAGGTTATTTTTGGTCTGGTGTTCTGAAGGAGAAAGTCTTTCAGATCATTTTCGATGTTTTCTCTGTTCAATATGACATTGATACAGTTACTTTCCTCATTTCTTTTAAACGTATGCTTTTCTCCGATTTTAAAAGTGAATTTGTTCTGATAGGAATGAAAATTTCTTTCCGAATATGTCATCTCACAGATTGGATTTTCATTTGAAGTGTGTTGTGTTTGAATTGTTTCGTTATTGTCTATGTCTGTTAAATCGTTTTCACTATTTGGGTCTTCTAATGGTCTTAAGAGGTCATCCAGGTCATTTATGTCCATTACAGACGGTTCTGCTATCATCGACGGTTCGTCTATTATACTTTCAGCAGTAGGGTTTTCCATTGATTCTAGTATGTCCGCAAGTTCATCAATTATAGCCGTTTCTCTTTCGTCCGTGTTATTCAGCTCATGTATTTCTGATTCCTTGATTGTAATTCTTGATAACGCGTCAGCAACTAAATTCTCTTTTCCCTTTTTGTATTTAATTTCGTAATCATATTCCTCGAGTTTTAATCTCCATTTGGTTAGTCTAGAATTGGGATCTTTTATCGAAAACAGCCATACAAGTGGTTTATGGTCGGTTTCAATAATGAATTTTCTCCCGTAAATATATGGTCTAAAATGTTTGCAAGCTTCTAATATTGATAAAAGTTCCTTTTCAATTGTTGAATAATTCCTCTCAGCTGTATTTAACGATCTTGAATAGAAGGCAATTGGGTGGTTTCTTTGTGACAGAACGGAACCTATAGCCGTGTTACTTGCGTCCGTTGTTAACTGAAATGTCATTTCAAAATCTGGGTACGCTAATACAGGTGAGTTTTGAATTAGCTCTTTACACTTAAGAAATGCTTCTACGTATGTGGAATCATTTAAATTTATTACTTTACCTTTCTTTAAGTATTTGGTCATTGGGGAAGTGATTTTTGCAAAGTCCTTTATAAATTTGCGATAGAATCCTACTAGCCCTAAGAATTGTTTGATTTCTTTGTGGGTTTTTGGTATAGGATAATTCGCTATACATTTTAATTTATCTGGATTAGGTTTTATGCCGTCATTTGTAATTATATGGCCTAAAAAGGGTACGTCTGTTCTGATGAATTCGCTTTTGTCTAATTGTACTTTTAGGTTGTACTTCCTAAATTCATCAAAAATTGTTTTGATATGGCTGATGTGTTCTTGTAATGATTTTGAAAAAATGACTACATCGTCCATATACACAAAACAGAATTTGTTTATATATTTCAACAAAACTTGATCCATCATGCGTTGGAATGTGGCAGGGGCATTTTTTAAGCCGAACGGCATTCTAGTATATTCATAATGTCCGTTTTCAACTGTAAAGGCCGTTTTTTCAATACTGTCTTCATGAATCTGAATTTGGTGAAACCCTTGCGCTAAATCTAAGGTGGAAAAGTACCGACATTTCCCGAGATTATCAAGGATGTCATCTATCCTTGGTAAAGGATATTTATCCTCAATGGTTGCCTGGTTTAATTTTCTGTAATCTATTACCATCCGCCATTTCTTTTGTCCACTCGCATCTGACTTTTTTGGTACTATCCATACCGGGCTAGAGTACGGGGATGTTGAGGGGCGTATTATCTCGTCATTCAATAGTTTCTCGACCTGTTTTTGAATTTCACCTTTCATGTGGTGGGGATGTCTAAAATTCCTAGTAAATACTGGATCATTATTAGTAGTTCGTATATGATGTTTCACTAAGCATGCCGAACTGAGCTTTACATTAGTTTGATAGAAAATATCTGTGTATTGTCTGCATAGATTGATTATCATATTTCTTTCCTCATTATTCATATGTTCTGTTCTTATATTATTGATTATCTCTTTATTGAGTTCGCTATGTATGTTGAATGGGTTCCTATCACTTATTATAAATTCGCTTAACGGTTCTGCTTCAATTGGTGTTAAATTGTTAATTTCTACTTCCGACTCATGGGGTATTTCTATGTAGTTGTTTCTACTAACATATATTCCTTCAGGAATTATTAAGTTTTTGATTTTAGTTTCTGGAATGTATATGTTTCCACTAACTTTTACAGGTACAAAGAGAGTCTTAGAGATTCTTTTTTAGAGGCATGGGATTAACATTATTCAGTTCCTCATAAAAGGAATCGGCTTTCCTTGGATAGTTAGCGTGTTGGTTTGGTAATTTAAAATAGCTCCAAGCTGTTTTAGATCGTTAGTAGATATAAGTGCATCATAATGATTATTCCAATCTAACACTAAAAACTTGATTGGTTTGTTAATGTTATAATTCGTAAACAAGGGATATTTAAATGCAATATTTCCATAATGGTTTTGTTTCACCGTCGTCAGTTTAAAATTATATGGATAAAAATAGTTCTTAAACCTTTCGTTTGCTACACTTGAATTCATGATAGATGATGATGCTCCTGAGTCTATTAAAATTTTAAGTCCTTCAATTATAATGAAAGGAAGTTTGGGGCCTGCATAATTATTCAAGTGTTCAGTGTGTCTGAGGCTGGTATGTGAAAATTTACCGCTTGGTCGCTTTTCCTGCTTTCTACTTCCTGGGGGTCTTCCGCGTTACTGATTTCCCTTTCATTTTCCTGTTCCTCAGATTGCTGACCGATATACTGAAATAAACGTCCTTCGTCGTCTTGAAAGATGTCAGATGTCTCATTTTGGTTAAATAATTCCTCTACTATTATGTTGGAGGGTCTTGTGACGTTTTGTGGTCGGTTTCGATTACTGTTTGCTGTCGAGATAGACATTGGTGTCGGTCTGTCAAGTCGCGGTTTGTTGAAGTGAGTATTAAATGCCTGAGTTCTCTGGAGTTGGTTTGGATTGAATTGGTTGAAGGGTTGATTTGGACGAATTGGATTATTAAAGGGTTGATTCCTAAAGGGTTGATTTACGAAGGGCGGGTTCTGATAGTAGGGCATCTGCGGTCTCCAAGGTGTGAATAGTGGAGTATTTGGTGGTTTGGGGTGTTTATTCTGATTAACTGTGGTCTTTTGATTGTTTCGGTCGTTTGGTTTAAAATTTGTTCTCATGAAATTTACATATCGATCGTGAGTTTTTTCGTCATCGAGTTCTATACACTTTTGCAATGCATCTTCAATATTATTAATTAAGCTATGTTCTATTTTGGTTTTATAAGGTTCTACGAGTCCTCTTTTGAAAGCTTTCATTGCGGTAGATGTATAAAGCTGCTTCTTAAGCGTGAGTAAGGGCTCTTCAGATGTTAAGGATACCGTGTCATTTAACTGCTGTGATAGTTCTTTTATTCTATGATAATAATCTAGGTAACTTTCATTTAGTTGTTGGTAAGAGGAGGCTAATTTAAACTGCAGGTGTTCTTCCGAACGAACTTTACCAAAACAAAGGATCAGTTTATGTTTGAGATCTGTCCAGTTGATCATAGTGTTATTTTTTATAACGGATTCGGCTTCGCCTATTATTTTAGATTGGATGAAGCTAAAAATGAAAAGGGTATGGTCTCTTTGCTCTGGGGCTAGTGATAATCTAGACAACATTACTTCTACTTGTTTGATAAACTTGGTAAGATCATCATTAGGTCCGGAATAAGTCGGAATCAATTTTGAATATAAATCGAATTTTTCCTTAAATTCCATTTCTATAAATCCTGAATCGTTATACACTTTAAGAATGAATGGAACAGAAAACTTACAGATTTGAAAGTACCACAGGGAAGAAGCTGTAATGGGCTGCGGAGAAACTGCGGAGTAGCTGCGAAGACGCTGCGAAGAAGCTGCGAAGAACTGCGACGAGCTGCGAAGAACTGCGACGAGTTGCGAAGAACTGCGACGAGCTGCGAAGAACTGCGACGAGCTGCGAAGAACTGCGACGAGCTGCGATGGGATGCGAAGAAACTGCGGTGTATCTTCTTAATTATTCTTATATATTCTTTCTAATTATTCTTATATACTCTTTTAATTCTTCTTATAAATTATTGTAATTCTTCTTATAAATTATTTTAATTCTTCTTATAAAGTATTTTAATTCTTCTTGTAAATTCTTTTAATTCTTTGTAATAATTCTTTTAATTCTTCTTATAAATTCTTTTTAATTCTTTGTAATAATTCTTGTAATTCTTCTTATATATTCTATTAATTTTATTAACTTACGTTAGGTTGGTGGATGTTAGCTTGGCTGTCGACGATCGTAAGTTGATGTCTCTGGCTTTGCTGAACCTTACCAGTGGCAATGGTTTGTTAAACCGTTGATGATCTTCAGTAGATTTCGCTGGCTTTCCAGAACTTTTGCCGTTGAATTTTGATGATGGACAGTGCAGCTCCGACTGGATTAAAATCCACCTGTGTTGTCTTGATTCTCGATGAATTTTCTAACACAGTGAGCTGCGTCCTACCGACTGCGCCAATTAAGTTCTTAACATCAAAATTCCAGTTTTTAAAAAGGAAAATTTATTCTTGAAGAATAGTACACCAAATTTCTTAGAATAATGACGACGAACATGAACAGAGTCCGAAGAACAATGCTGGAGAGAGCTCTTCGGTTTTAGTATATATAGTTTTGACCTGTTTACAAGTATTCGAAAGTATATGAAAGTAACCCAGATTTCTCTGGGAATCTATAAGTGCACACTTGTTTGTCGTGCATAGGAATGCCTTTAGGTCAGGGGATGTAATTCGCGCGTCTTTCGCGCGGGGCTGTGACGAATTGAAAGGGTTCCTAATTTGGCGTGACGCGACGGGAGTCGGGTGGTGGGTTTGCTGCGCGAGTTTATAGCTCGGCGCAATAGTTAATGTAATTATTTATCATTTGGACTGTATAATTCTAAAGAACCTGTAACAAGTATTGTACCACAGTTTCTGGGTTGATGGCCCCCATCTCGATCAGGTTTTTCGTCCAGTTTCCCTGATCCTTTGAGCAAATGCTGAGATGGTCCCTTGTTTTTGCTTCTGGACATAAATGTAACTTCATTCTTTGTGCACGTCTTCTGAATTTCAGTGGGAAATATAGTTATTCAAAAAACCGTTTTCCATATTATCGCGGCAAAAAGTATTATTCTTTCATGAAGAACATGATGAGGGTTAAGGAGAGAAATTTATAGCTAATTTACCTTTGAAAATATATTTTATTATATAGGAGCGAATATTTTGTCTACAAAACTTGAAAAGAAAACACGTTCTTTTTCTGTATTCAAAATTCGACTAGAATATCCTTTTATGGTAGAGATCACAGAATTATGAAAACGTGCACAAATTTCACTTCTCCCCATAGCTCGTCACACACAGTTGTTAACTATTTATCTATATTAAGTCTGTATGGATTAAATCATATAATATATTCAACTTGGTCTAATATTATTCTTACAAATAAGTTTATTACAATAAGTCTGTTTCAAGAATAATATTAGATCAAGTTGAATATAATTATACAGTTGACGTAAATAAATAAATCACGCATCAACATCGACTCCGTTATTTCCGATTAGCAGCAGTTTATGAACTATTTACGAGAAGCGGCACAAAGGCTAGAATAAGTCCTCTAAATATATAAGAAGCGGACGGCAATAAATATGTAAAGAATGCACTTAATGACAAAATTCGAGTCATAGAGAACGTTTTTCTTCAAAAGCTCTATATACTACAGGATGGTGAAAATATTATTGACTTATATTTAGGCATCTAATAATAACAAATAGCCAAATAATCAACCAAAAATATTTTATAAAAACCGTATAATCATCAAAAAAACATTTAAAAACCGGAATTTTTTCCTATGTATTATGTATATATATATATATATATATATATATATATATATATATATATATATAATTAATTAAGAAAGTAATCAAACCTCAGCCCTGAAGAAATGATTTAAATTGATAAAATGTTGATTGATACAATAAGAAATCCATGATCTAGCTGAATTTACTGTTTTACTGAATAATTTGGATCCATAAGGTCATCACTACTAGCATAACTTCTGGGAGCAGTCAGCACTCCACGTATTTATTATTAAATTATAAAACTTGTGTAACATTATTATACTTCTTACCATTGTGTCTGCATTTAATGCTTTAGCAAATATTGTTTCTTAAAAGACAATTAGGCTCTTAAAATTTTAAAGTTACAGTAAAAGTTATGTCTAAACCGGAACCTGTATAAGTCGGAAATCTGGAAAATTACTCCAACCCGTGAAGTTAAATGGCATTTTCACAGCAAAGAACAGAACTCTTCAACGCGGAAACAGAACGGTTTTTTCAGGTCTTGCAGGGAAAATAGTACATTATGACACGATGATGTAATGATGGGTATTAATACACGAGTGTGATATTACGATACGAGCGAGTATCGTAAACTCACACGAGAGTATTAATACCCTTTACATCGAGTTTCATGTGGTACTTTTCCTACGACTTATGGTAATTTTTATAAGTTTAACTTTTACATTGAATCGTTTCATGGAAATTAGCCTGCAGGATTCAGCAAAGGCCTCCTAGCGGACAGCTCCCTACCCACCGCAGGGGATTTGTTTTACCAAAACGCCTGCGAGGCACTGCAGAAGTTGCTGCAATAATTTCGACGACACAATTTTTGCTTTTTCTCTTATTTCTGGAGGTGTCAAGTCCACCTTTGATTCACTAGACAATTTAAACTAGACTTGCTTTTTAAGGACAACCACATGGCAGCAAAATATAACTCAAAATGATTTGCGTTCAGACCTTAACTTCATAGTCAAATGTTCTCTCCAATTATCACTGCGCTAGCCAAATAGGATCAAAGTGAAATTACGATTAAATTAATTTTAAATTATATTTTACGTTTAAAGTTACTAATAAAAGAAATTAAAACTTAGAAGCGAATATAATATTAAACACAATTTAATGTACACAATCTAACGGAACATTCACTATAAAGATTCTCAATGATTAATGGTGTCAAAACTTGGTTTGTAAGCTTCTCTGTGATTGGACAAGAACCTGTATCATAATGAAAATTCTATCGTAATGAGTATCATTTTGCAACGGGTTGCAGTCTATACGTATGTATAGTACAGGGACGTAGGTCTCATGTCGGTTGAAAACTCTGAATTATCGAAAATTGCAAATGTTTGAATTTTTGCCGGCGCCTTCCTCCAACTATAAAATTGCAGATAGAGAGTTTTTCCTCCAAATAAAATTTCTTCTCCAAAGTGAGTTCTTTCATGAAGGTCATGTACATTTATTGAAACTTTAAGTAGTTTTTCGCTCAATATTGCGTGCAATATATGCAATTTTAAAAAATTACAAAAATAGGATTTTCTGAAACACGGCTCAATATTTTTACTTTCCCGTATACGCACGTATACACGGAGTGATATACGTAGTATAGGGAAAGTTATGTAAGGCTGCGCGTAAAAACGGTCAATTTTCGCAAGAAAAAATTCGTTGCCGGGCGCTGAAAACGAAAAAGTGAATAAAACCAGTTGCCTAAATTAAGAAAAAATCCCCTAACACGTGGTGTAGCCAGAAACCCTGTTTCGTGGGTCCTTGATACCGAAAAACCAATTGAAAGGAAAACGTCCGTCTGTCTGTCCGTCTGTGAACACTGCTAGCGCCTAAACCATACGTACGATTTCTTTCAAAAATGATATTCCCCGGTCGATCTGATTCTAGTCGAAGCTTTGAGATTTTGAAACAGATTCTTCAAAATTTGGAGGTACAGGGTCTTTAGTTTATCTTGCAACCCATGATCGCTAGCGCTTGTTCTTATTTCGGCAATTTGGCAACCGCGTGTCTCTCCTTCATTCAATACTGCCGTGGCTGACTCGTTGGGACAGCAGAGAAGGAAGTAAGCTGCGCGTCATAATCTGCAACTTTCCTCTTTCTGTGTTTTCCCATTCAAGGGATTCGGCGGGCAGGTATGCGGCTCACAAGCCGGAATCTTTTCGCGCTGCGCAGGGTGGATGGTGTGGGGTGGGTGGAGGCGTGAGTCAGCAAACAAAACGTCTCTTCAGGCGAGTCTGTCTGCTCAGGAATGGCGAGTCTGTATGCTTCAGTATGCTTAAGAAACGAAACTGTAACATAGAAGATGGGGAGAGAAGTTATAACTGATTTATCGATTTATTAACAGCAAAGTAACAATAATTATTATTTAATGAACGCCAGCTCGGAGAGAAATTACAAAGATATCTCGTGAAACATCGCCGTCAAGCTGTTTATTATTTATAACAATAATTAATTATGGTACCTGGAAATTAAACAAATTAGAAAATCGTAATAAAATTAATAAAATATTAATAAAATAAATCTCTTGAATTTTCTAATAATTTCTCCTCCTTTAAAACAGGCACTGCGACTCCGCTTCCTATCCACATCCCCATGTCTCTGAAGCGCTGGATTAATCTACAAATTGTTAATTTGTTGGGAACTGGCGTTTCCAAAAAAAATTCTTGAAACATTTTCGGGCTCTTTAAGAAACATTTAGTGCTAAAGTAAACTTCCACCAAAAATACACGTTGAACCTTCGTCAACATTTTCGAAGCGATTCTTCTTTCCTAAACGCGAGTTCCTACGATAATGAATGAAACGTGAACGAATGACCTGCCCAAGGACAGAACAAGTGCTTGCTCTTTCTTCCAACTAAAATAGCCCGTTCTCCTACCCCGAAATCTGCGACGAGGGGTGGGTCGTTTAAAGTGAAGGGGAAGCCAAAGGTATTTCACGCGTTGCCAATTACCAAAACAAGTGGTTGTGTTCTCAGATACGGGTTGCGAGTTAGCTAAGACCCG